>CM054146.1:26990274-26995274 GCA_028751875.1 Rapana venosa
GTGCAAGATGTTCTGCGTGCGTTCGCACATGGGGCCTCGGTTTATAGTCTCATCCGAAGGACTTTTGGGGAGAGTGGAGTCTGCACTGATGTTAACTCCAGGGGGAAATATCCCCTTGAACGGGTATCGAACCCGGGTCGTCAGATTTCCAGCGCAATGTTCTGATCACTAGGCTATCCCGTTCCCCGACGGAACGTTACAAGAAGATGAGACAGCATACAAGAAAAAGGTGCGTCTTCTTAATACTTTAGCTGTGTTTGTGTGTGCGTGCGTGCGTGTCTGTCTGTGTCTGTCTCTCCACATACCTGCCATTTTGTCTTCCTTCACATCCTGAGAGGAAAAAGTGATACTAACATGAGCAGCAGTCAGCTGTTCTGACTGGATATTGCATTGAAAAACAAAAGGAAGATCATTTCGAAAGAAACATGTACATAATTATATTCTTACACGCGCTTCAGCGCATTGAAAGGGACAGTAAAAGATGAGGACATGCCTACACACATAAATCATATCGTTTCATGCCCGCACATAAACCTCTCTCTCTCTCTTTATATACAGCACGCAGAGAGAGAGAGAGAGAGAGAGAGAGAGAGAGAGAGAGAGAAGAGAGAGAGAGAGAGAGAGAGAGAGAAGTACAGACAGACATAGAGACAGGCAGACAGACACACAGACAGACAGAGACAGAGACGGAGATAAATAGAGACAGAGAGACAGGGAGAGGCACACACACACACACACACACACACACACACACACACACACACACACACACACACACACACCACACACCACACACACACAAGAGAGAGAGAGAGAGAGAGAGAGAGAGAGAGAGAGAGAGAGAGAGAGAAGAGAGAGAGAAGAACAGACAGACAGACAGACAGACAGACAGACAAAGAAAGACAGTTAAAGAAACAGACCGGCGGATAGACAGACAGAGAAAACAACAACAGACGAACAGATAGACAAACAAATAGCCGTACATACTGAGAGAAAGACAGGGAGACGGAGAAATACAGAGACTGAGAGATCCACATGGAGAGACAGAGAGAGTGAGACAGATAGAGACAGACGGACAGACAGAAAGACAGACAGACAAGCAAACAAGCAGACAGACAGACATACAGACAGACACACGGAGAGGGGGGTGGAGGGGGAGAGGAGGAGGAGAGGAGGGTAGCAAAAGCTCTTTGTCTGAAAAAATGAAGACGAGCAAAAAGTTTTGAAACTTACAACCCCCCCCCCCCCCCACCCGCAAAACTGTCTCGATAAAACCCCTAGGAACAACAACAAACAAACAAACAAACAAACAAACAAACCAAACAAACAAACTAAACAAAAGAAAAGAACCCCCAACAAGTTTTCCAATCAAATTTCAAGATTGTTGAGAAACGGGACTTTTCCAAAATGCGGCGGAAGTTTATTGAGAATCGTCAGTTCTTGTAATGAAAAATGAAAGCCGGTGATGAGATTCTCTCTCTTCTTCTCCTCTCTCTCTCTCTCTCTCTCTCCTCTCTCTCTCTCTTCTCTCCCTCTCTCTCTCTTCTCCTCTCTCTCCTCTCTCTCTCTCTCTCTCTCTCTCCTCTCCTCCTCTCTCTCTCTCTCTCCCCTCTCTCTCCTCTCTCTCTCTCTCTCTCCATCCTCTCCCTCCTCTCTCTCTCCCCTCTCTCTCTCTCTCCTCCTCCCTCTCTCTCTCTCCCTCTCCTCTCTCCCTTCTCTCTCTCCCCTCTCTCTCTCTCTCTCCCTCCCCTCCTCTCTCTCTCTCTCTCTCTCTCTGCTCTCTCTCTCTCTCCCTCTCTCTCTCCTCTCTCTCTCTCTCTCATCCCTCTCCCTCCTCTCTCTCTCTCCCCTCTCTCCTCTCTCTCTCTCTCTCTCTCTCCACCCTCTCTAACTATCTCTCCTTCTTTCAATTCTCTCCCTCTCTCCCTCCCTCTCTCTCTCTCCCCCCTCTCTCTCTCTCTCTCTCTCTCTCTCTCTTATCTATTAGCCCTCTGAAAAAAGAAAATTGTTCAAAATTGTTCAAATGTTCTGCTCTCTCTCTCTCATCTCTTTTCATCTTCAGTGCCTGTTTATCAGCTGCTCTTTTTCTTGTTCTGTTTTGTCTAAGAATTGTTTGTAGTTGATGGTTGTGTAGGTGGGGTCAGTGTGTGTTTGTGTCAAAGTCTGCTAATTCTGTGTCTGTGTGGGGCTGTGTTTGGCTGGCTTTTGTTTGTGTTGTGTTTGTGTTTTTTTGTTCTTGTTTTAGTGTTTGTTTGTGTTGTGTGTATTTTGTTTTGTGTCTTGTCTGTTTATTCTTTTCTTCTTTTGTCTTTTTGATGTTGTGTCTGTATGTTTTGTGTTGTGTTTGTGGACTGTTTGTTCTGTGTTTGTGTAGTGTTTGTTTGTTGTGTGTATCTTTGGATTTCTTTTGTTGGTTCATTCGTCTGTTATTCTTTTCTCTCTCTTTTCTCTATTCTACGAGTGTTTGCTCATTGTATGTGTATTTTGTTTTAAAGTTGTGATATGGAGAGAAAAAACCCCAGTTTGTATAAAAAAAATGATTTCTTTATATATATGTTTTTTTAGGTGGCTTTTTGCAATCCATTAAGGAAGTGAAGACGATCTGAAGACAGAAAAATCTAATGTTACAGCGGAAAATAAAATAAATGGATTTTGTTGTTGTTGTTGTGTTTAGTTTAGCTGGTTGGGTGTTTCTTTTGTGTGTGTGTATCTTTGGGTTGTTGTTGTTGTTGTTTTTGATTGTTTGGTCGTTTGTTTGGTTTTTCATTTCTGCTTTTCTTCTTTCTTCTTTTTCTTGGCTTTTTTCTTCTTTATTTTGTTATCTTTCCTTCCTTCTTTGTTTTGTTTCTTTGTTTCTTTCTTTTTGTTTTTCTTTTCTTTTCTCTTTTTTTTCTTTCTTTCTTTCTTTCTTCTCTCCTTTTTTAAAATGTATTTTTTCCTTATTTATTCCTTTCTTTTTCTTTTTCTCTTTTGTGCTTTTCTGTTTTCTGTTCTGTTCTTTTTCATTCCTAATTTTTACTTCTTTTTTGCACACACACACACACGCGCGCGCGCGCGCGCGCGCCAGAACAACAAAACACTACAAGACAAATACCAGAACAAAGCAATACAAGCAAAATGTTACAACAAAACCCTACGAGACATAAAAAGTAAAGGTAAAGGAGTCCCATAACCCATAAGGTCGTAGGGGAGCGAGGCGTCAGAGACCTCACTTCTCTAGGGCCAGCATATTGAGGGCGGCGCCCATCTCCTCTCCCTCGCTGCTTTACCTCCCTGACCCTAAAGAGGGCAGGTACCCATTTTTAACCATTACGAGACATACGCTAGAACAAAACACTACAAGCAAAATGCCAGAACAACAAAACACTACAAGCAAAATGCCAGAACAACAAAACACTACAAGCAAAATGCCAGAACAACAAAACACTACAAGACATATGCCAGAAGAACAAAACACTACAAGCAAAATGGCAGAACAACAAAACACTACAAGACATATGCCAGGACAACAAAACACTACAAGACATATGCCAGAAGAACAAAACACTACAAGACATATGCCAGGACAACACAACACTACAAGACATATGATAGAACAAAACACTACAAGACATATGCCAAAACAACAAAACACTACAAGCAAAATGCAGAACAACAAATCACTACAAGATAAATGCCACAACAACAACAACAACAAAACACTAAAAGACAAATGCCAGAAAAAAACACTACAAGACATACGCCAGAACAAAACACTACAAGCAAAATGCCAGAAGAACAAAACACTACAAGACAAATGCCATAACAACAAAACACTAGAAGACATATGCCAGAACAACAAAACACTACAAGCAAAATGCCAGAAGAACAAAAAACTACAAGACAAATGCCAGAACAACAAAACACTACAAGACATATGCCAGGACAACAAAACACTACAAGACATATGCCAGAACAAAACACTACAAGACAAATGCCAGAACAAAACACTACAAGACATACGCCAGAACAACAAAACACTACAAGACAAATACCAGAACAACAAAACACTACAAGCAAAATGGCAGAACAACAAAACACTACAAGACATATGCCAGAACAAAACACTACAAGAGAAATGCCAGAACAACAAAACACTACAAGCAAAATGCCAGAACAAAACACTACAAGACAAATGCGAGAACAACAAAACACTACAAGGCATATGCCAGAATTACAAAACACTACAAGACAAATGCCAGAACAACAAAACACCATAAGACATATGCCAGAACAACAAAACACTACAAGCAAAATGACAGAACAACAAAACACTACACGACATATGCCAGAACAACAAAACACTACAAGACATATGCCAGAAGAACAAAACACTACAAGACAAATGCCTGAACAACAAAACACTACAAGACAAATGCCAAAACAACAAAATACTACAAGACAAATGCCTGAACAACAAAACACTACAAGACAAATGCCTGAACAACAAAACACTACAAGCAAAATGCCAAAACAGCAAAACACTACAAGCAAAATGCCAAAACAACAACCACTACACGCAAAATGCCAAAACAACAAAACACTACAAGCAAAATGCCAAAACAACAAAACACTACAAACATATGCCAGAACAACAAAAACACTACAAGCAAAATGCCAGAACAACAAAACCCTGCAAGACAAATGCAAGAACAAAACACTGAAAGACAAATGCCAGAACAACAAAACACTACAAGACAAATGCAAGAACAAAACACTGAAAGACAAATGCCAGAACAACAAAGCACTATAAGAGATATGCCAGAACAACAAAACACTACAAGACAAATGGCAAAACAACAAAACACATCAAAACAAATGCCAAAACAACAAAAACACTACAAGACAAATGCCAAACAACAAAACACTACAAGACAAATGCCAGAACAAAACACTACAAGAACAAATGCATATAAAATAAGCCAAACAATAAATGCAAAATGCCAGAACAACAAAACACT
>CM054146.1:26997774-27002774 GCA_028751875.1 Rapana venosa
GGTTCTTCTTCTTCAAGTGTCCGGTCTGGTCCTGCAGACATCGACGATCATGGCTCTCCATTCTTCCCTGTTCTCGGTCCCTCTCATGAGCTCATTGTTGGTGCCCTCTTTATTCGTTGCGAATTTGTTTAAGCTGTCTGTGAATTTTGTGCGTTGTCTTCCTCTGCTCTTGTTTCCACAGATTTTGCCACTCCATAACAGTTTCTCTAGTCCGTCAGCCCTGATTATATGGCCGAAAAATTTGAGCTGTCTTTCTCTGATGGTTTTGAGAAGGGATCTCTTGTACCCAGCCATTTCCATTACTTCTGCATTAGTTTTTCTTTTTGTCCATGAGATTTCATGATTCTCCGGATGAACCACATTTCCACTGCTTCTAGTCGCTGTTCTGTGTCCTTGGCTAGGGTCCAGCACTCACATCCGTACAGAAGAATGGACCATACGTAGGCTCTCAAAACATGGATCTTTGTCTTGAGGCTTATCTTACTGTTGGTAAAAATACATTTCATGTTGTTAAAAGTTGCCTTAGATTGACCGATTCTCTTCTTGATTTCTGTGTCACACTTGCCGTCCGGGGTGATAGTACAACCAAGGTATTTAAAGGTGTTTACTTGTCTGATTCTCTCTCCTTTACAGGCTATGTTGCATTGTGGTATAACAGCTTTTTTCGAGATCATCATGCATTCTGTCTTCTTTGCATTGAGCTGTAATCCTTTCTTTTCGCTTTCGTCTGTTACTGTTGTTAAAATCTTTTGCAGTTTTTCTTCAGACTCGGCGATAAGGACTGTGTCATCTGCATATCTCAGGTTGTTGATGTTGTGGCCACCTACACTAATTTCCTCATGATTCTCAATATTTCGTAGAATTATTTCACTTTATACATTAAATAAATCAGGCGAGAACACGCAGCCCTGCCTCACACCTGCAGATTGGTCTATATTGACTGATGTCATTGTCGACTCTAATGGCTGCCTCCTGTTCCCAATATATGTTTCTGAGGACTCGAAGATCTTTCCCGTCGATGTATAGCCCTGCCAGAATATCAAACAAGTCGGAGTGTCGTACTTTGTCGAACGCTTTTGAGTAGTCAATGAAGCAGAGGTACAGGTCTTTCTGAACCTCGATGGATCTTTCCATGAGAGTTTTCAATGCGAAGATTGCATTTCTGGTGCCTTTGTCTGCCATGAATCCAAATTGCGTTTCTGATATGGATGGTTAGCATGTTTGAATAGAATAGTTTGCATAGTTTAGATGGATGGTTAGCATGTTTGAATAGAATAGTTTGCATAGTTTAGATGGATGGTTAGCATGTTTGAATAGAATAGTTTGCATAGTTTAGATGGATGGTTAGCATGTTTGAATAGAATAGTTTGCATAGTTTAGATGGATGGTTAGCATGTTTGAATAGAATAGTTTGCATAGTTTAGATGGATGGTTAGCATGGTTTGAATAGAATAGTTTGCATAGTTTAGATGGATGGTTAGCATGGCTTGAATAGAATAGTTTGCATAGTCTAGATGGATGGTTAGCATATTTGAATAGAATAGTTTGCATAGTTTAGATGGATGGTTAGCATGTTTGAATAGAATAGTTTGCATAGTTTTATATAGGATGGTTAGTATAGTTTAAATATGATGGTTTGGGTGGATTGAATAGGATGGTTTGTATGGTTTTAAATAGGATGGTTAGCATGGTGTGAATAGGATAGGTTTGAATAGGGTGGTATAATGATGTATGGTGCGAATAAGATGGTTTGCATGAAGTGAATAGGATGGCTTGCATGAAGTGAATAGGATGGTTTGCATGAAGTGAATAGGATGGTTTGCATGAAGTGAATAGGATGGCTTGCATGAAGTGAATAGGATGGTTTGCATGAAGTGAATAGGATGGTTTGCATGAAGTGAATAGGATGGTTTGCATGAAGTGAATAGGATGGTTTGCATGAAGTTAATAGGATGGTTTACATGAAAGGAATAGGATGGTTTGCATGACGTGAATAGGATGGTTTGCATGAAGTGAATAGGATGGTTTGCATGAAGTGAATAGGATGGTTTGCATGAAGTGAATAGGATGGTTTGCATGAAGTGAATAGGATGGTTTGCATGAAGTGAATAGGACGGCTTGCGTGGTGTGAATAGGATGGTTTGCATGGTGTGAATAGGATGGTTTGCATGGTGTGAATGGGATGATTTGCATGCTTTTGAATAGGAGGTTTTAATGGTTTTAAATAGGATAATTTGCATGAGGTGAACATGATGGTTTGAATAGGATGATATGCATAGTTTGAAGAGTACAGTTTGCATAGTGTGTACACTACAGTTTACATAATGTGAAAACAACATTTTGCATGGCTTCAATATGGCAATTTGCATGGTAAGAATAGAACGATTTTCATGGCATAAATAGGACGGTTTGGTTATACGTTAGTAAGAATAGAACGGTTATAGATAGCACCGTTTGGATGGTAAGAATAGAACGGTTTTTGTGGTATAAATAATATGGTTTGCATGGTGTGAACATGACGATCTGCATGAGATGAGTAAGATGGTGTGCATGGTAAGATTAGAATGCTATTTTATGACTGCAAAAAAGGACGATTTGCGTAGTGGAAATGGGATTAGCTCCATGGTAGGAATAGGACGATCTGTGTGCAATGAATAAGATTATAAGAATAAGATTCAGCGCTGTATAAATTCTACATAATATTATTATTATTATCATTATTATTAGTATTATTATTATCATCATTATTATTATTATTATTATTATTATTATTATTAGTAGTAGTAGTAGTAGTAGTAGTAGTAGTAGTAGTAGTAGTAGTATCATCATCATCATCATCATCATCATCATCATTATTATTATTATTATTATTATTATCATTATTATTATTATCTACATGCAATTTAAAAGAAAACTTACACGCGATGAAGTTTCCAAGGAGCTGAGTCAAAAGACAAGAGTGCGTGATCTTTAATAATAATTTGTAAAAAAACCAACAACTAACACGAAAATGACAATCTGAGCACAACAAGGAACACCAGTGAACGCAGATGAAGTGCCGTGGCGCTGGTTCTTTATAATCCACACTGTGTTCACACCTGTTCCTTGTAGTGCAGGCACCACACAGCGCGCAACTCCAGCATAACTCAGTGAAGGGTCCAGGGCCCAGTGCTAAAACCAGCCCCTTCCTTTTACCAAGCCCAAGTGCGGTCAGTTTCTGCTATATAACTAGCACCAGCTGTGATGGAATGGATAGCAGCAGCTGAGAGGAGCTGAAAGTGAGGGGGGAAACTGACAGCTGTGACCATCTCTGGATTGGGTTTGTGTGTTGTTTTTTTCTTTCTTTCTTCTCTCCAAACGTTGAGTGACTGTGCGATACCTGTCAGAACTCACAACTAGACCAAAAAATAATGACAAGGATTAAGAATTAAAGGGCAGAAGAAAGACGTCGGAAGAAAAACAAAGGGGAAGAAGACTGCTGGTATGAAAACAGAGGGGAGGGAAGGAAGGAAGGGAAGGAGGAAGGAAGGGAGGCAGGACGGAAGGAAGGAAGGAAGGACGGAAGGAGGGAGGGAGGGAAGAAGGGAAAGGAGGGAGGGGAGGGAGAGGACGGAAGGGAGGGAGGGGGAGGGAGGAGGGAGGAGAAGGAAGGAAGGGAGGGAGGGAGGGAGGAGAGAAGGAAGGGAGGGAGGAGAAGGAGAGAAGGAGAGGAAAGGAGGGAGGGAGGAGGAAAGAAGAAAGGAAGGGAGGGGAGGAGAGGAAGGAAGGAAGGAAGGAGGAAGGAAGGAAGGAAGGAGGAGGAAGGAAGAAGAAGGAGGAAGGAAGAAGGAAGGAAGGAAGGAAGGAAGAAGGAAGGAGGAAGGAAGGAAGGAAAAGGAAGGAAGGAAGGAAGGAAGGAAGGAAGAGAAGGGAGGGAGGGAAGGAAGGAAGGAAGGAGAGGAGGAAGGAAGGAAGGTAGGAAGGAGGAAGGAAGGAAGGAGGAGAGGAAGGAGAGAAAGGAAAGGAAGGAAGGAAGGAAGGAAGGAGGACGGAAGGAGAAGGAACGGAAGGAAGGAAGAAGGAGAGGAGACGGAAGAGGAGGAAGGAAGGAAGGGAGGACGGAAGGAAGGAAGGAAGGGAGGACGGAAGGAAGGAAGGAGAGGAGGACGGAAGGAAGGAGAGGAGGACGGAAGGAAGGAAGGAAGGGAGGACGGAAGGGAGGAAGGAAGGAGGGAACGGAAGGAGACAAGAAGGAGGACGAAGGAAGAGGAGGTAGGAGAAGAAGGAAGGAGAGGAACAAGGAAGGAAGGAAGGAGGACGGAAGGAAGAGGAGGAGGAGGACGGAAAGGAAGGAGGAGAGGAGGACGGAAGGAAGGAAGGGAGGACGGAAGGGAGGAAGGAAGGGAGGAAGTAAGGAAGGAAGAAAGAAAGGAGGAAAGGAAGTAGAAGAAGCAGAAGCAGCAGCAGCAGCAATGGCAACAGCAGCATAAGGAGCAATAACTGGAGCGGTATAAGCAGTAGCAGTAGCAGCAGAAGAAGCAGCAACATCAGAAGTAGTAGGTTTCTAACTTTAATGTCGTCATCATAGCAGCAGTAGCAGCAGCAACAACAGTAGCAACAGAAGCAGCAGATGCAGCAAGAGTAGCTCTGAAAAAGACATCCGCTTACAATACAAAAAAAGGGATTAAGCAGGACCACATACACACAGTAGCACATACACACAGGTTCCGCTTTTCGGAAGAGTAGGCCATTGTGTGCCGGTGGGAACAGATGACAAAATTTATGAAACCGCATACACACGGGGACTTGATGAAAAAAAAGCACATGAGTGCTTATTCCATAATCCTCAAAATGAAAAAAATAATGTAATAAATAAAAAATAAAACACACACACATATTTACACACACATACACACACATACACTCGCACGCACGCACGCACACACACATACGCACACACCCATTCCGCTTTTCGGAAGATTAGGCCACTGTGTGCCGATGGGAACAGATGACAAAATTTA
>CM054146.1:27005274-27022774 GCA_028751875.1 Rapana venosa
TAAAATCTATATCTATACGATTGTAGATTTTTAGGTTTAATTCCTACTTCCATTTCTTCAATATCATCATCATCTTATCATTATCATCATCATCATCATCATCATCATCATCATCATCATCATCATCATCATCATCAGTGCTGGACTAAACTACCGTGACCCAGATCTTTGACTGTCTGCACCTGGATATTCCTCCCTCAAGTATCCCTTTCCAGACAGTCTTGGAAAGACAGGTTCTGAGATGGGACATGATCAAACCAAGCCAGATTCTTCTTTTTATAACAGCCATAATGGGGTTCCGATGGTCCAGTTGTTAATGATAGTTTTGATCCAACTATGAACAGTGCAAGACGCATCATAGTTTTAGTTTGTACCCGGACCAGCATGGTTGGTTATTTAAAAAAAACACCCGAACCCAAGTCTTTTCATTGCTTTAGAGATTAACTGTTTTAATATGAATGCGTAAACTTTGTTGTTATGTGTACCCACCCAAATCTAACAGTTTAATAATAATAATGTATGGAATTTATATAGCGCTGAATCTTGTAAAGCAACAAATCAAGGCGCTCGGATGACTTTTTTATATCGAGGATAATGGACTAAGCACTCATGTGCTTTTTTACATCCAGTCCCCTTGTGTATGCGGTTTTGTCCATTTTGTCATCTGTTCCCACCGGAACACAATGACCTACTCTTTCGAAAAGCGGAAACAGGATTTAACGTGTGCGCAAGATGTTCTGCATGCGCTCGCACACGGGGCCTCGGTTTATAGTCTCATCCGAAGGACTCTTTGCTGATTAACAAGAAAATGATTGTCGAATATCAACGAAAGTAATTTGTAAAAAAATAAATACTATTGTTAATTGGTTTGTTTTACTGTTTCCTTGTCGCCCACATACGTGCTTTTAACACGTCCAGCAGCTTTCGTTCCTGAGCCTGCTCTCTCCGCTGACTCGTCACCTTCCACACGTAGAGCCAGGGGCTCAGAGCAGAGTGGAGCGGCAGTACAAAGACCACCAAGGTGCCGTGCGCCGCTCTGGACACAGCAGCTGCAGCAGCTTGCGTACCCATCAGCGTGGCCACACCGAAAGCCAGCCAACACGCAACGCTGGTAACGGACATGTTTTCCAAGAGGTTGGTTGCAGAATACAACAGTCGGGCAGAAGGATCCAGTGCTATGCGTTGTTTGGGAGCTCGTCTGTGAATGGCTGCCTGACCCGTAACAGTCACCAGACTTAAGATGCAGTTAAGCGTCGCTGTCACTGAGAACCAGCGCGTTCTTTGGTCAAGGCTGTAGTGGTCAAACAAAGCCAGCCGGCAGAGACCAGACTGGTCCTGAAGGCCCCAGTGGGACAACCAGGGAAATAGCGGTATAGATGACAGCACCAGTGCCAAAATCCAAATCGGCACGGATACGATGATGATGATGGTGATAGAGTTGTCTTTGAACTTGCAGAACTTGCCTGAGAAACAAACAGCAATGAACAGATTCAATGTTACGAAAGAGAAGATGATCACGGAAACTTCACTTGAAAGGAGAGACAGAAGAGCTGCTAGTTTGCACGCTGCACTGTTGGTCCATGCCCGCTCCAACTGAAGGTAGTCTTCACGGATTAGTTCACTGGCTGTCGAGACAATGCCCACATGGAATCCCATGCAGATGTTAGCGACCTGCAGTTGAATGATGAAGCCACCAAGGCTTTTTCCAACTACTTTGTGTGCCCTGAACGGAGCTGTAAAACACACCAAGCTTCCCAGAAGGGCTGAGAGGCAAGTGAACCAAAAGAAAAGCCTGTGCAGTTGGGTTGGTATCATGCTTTCACAGGAGCAGAGAGCAGGACTGGGTGAAGAACACTTCAAGTTGTTTGAACGCATAGGGAGCACCTGCTTGCAGCAAAGTCTGTAGTTTGAAGTAAAGATTGCCTTTAAATGCTTTAAACCTGAAAATATCTGCATTGGGAAATCTCTGATTGGACTCCCTCTTATATCCACTTCTATTAACTGTGGCATATTCTTAAATCCAGAAGGTGGAATTTCTTTAGCTGAGACAAACGATATATTC
Source organism: Rapana venosa (assembly GCA_028751875.1). NCBI lineage: Eukaryota > Metazoa > Mollusca > Gastropoda > Neogastropoda > Muricidae > Rapana > Rapana venosa. The sequence continues at coordinate 27,007,337 of CM054146.1, forward strand.
AAAGTCCTCAATTGTGGCAAATATGTTGATATCAAAATCGTAAGTATCTGAAGGTTTGTGTTGGAAAGATCTACCTCTCTCAGTTCATAATGAATGCGTTTAGAGGAATCCCTTACCATTGTAGAGAGGGGGTTCTTTGCCAGATTCAAAAATCTTAAACTGTGAAGATGTAGAAAAACAGACATGTCTACAATTCTTATTTCATTGCCTTCAACGTCAATGTGCAGTAAACTAGGAAGATAAACATAGGAAATATTGACAAGATGGCAGTAGGTTAAAGAAAGATGGATAAGATAGGTTTTGTGACTGAAGTCTGCCACTGTCATGTCAGTGCCTGTGGCATCGACTCTACGAAGATGGGGGAAAGGCTCTGGGATGAAAGAGTTCCAACACAGGAAAAAGTAACCTTGACACAAGCACTGGTCAGGGCAGGTCAGGTCACAGAAAAGTTCATCATCCCGCTCAGGGCACTGACCCCAGCCATCACACAGGTGATCCCCATGCACGCACACCTTAGACGACCGACACCGGTAGAAACCAGGACACATCACCGACTTACAATTGAGCTCATCTTCTCCATAAACGCAATCTGATAACCCATTGCATCGAGTGTAAGCTGGAAAGCAAGACAAACCTTGGTCCTTACAGCGATAGTGCGTGTCTGGACAGGACTCAGCACCTGTCATTGCCTGCAGGGTGAAATAGCCTGTACCATCCAAATTGATCAGAAATGACTGTTGTTTGTCCTCCATCCTTAGTCGGCTGTGGTAAGTTTCATCTTCAGGACAATCAACTTCATCACTATCGTCTATACAATCAGAGTGTTGATTGCAGCGTAGACTGAACAGAATGCACTGGCCATTGGAACACTGGAAATCGCTGCATGGCGGGAAACTGCAAAACGTCTCATCACTGTCATCTGCACAGTCTGCTCTGAAGTCACATACTAGAGTGTAGTGCACCTTTGCATGAGTATCATCACACACAAACATGGCATTTTCTTTCAGCAGGCCTTCTCGATAATGAATACGGATTGTTTTGTTTTCCTGGCCAGAGGCCTGGGGCTGACAGACATACAGCGTGGTGGTGGTGGTGGTAGTGGCGTTATCACAAAGTGACCTGGCATCAGGCAGCATAAAGGAATGAAGACTTGACCTCTTGTGTCAACTGACAAGAGCTGTGGTGAGTTTCTAAAGATCAGCATAGAGAAACATGAATGGCAAGATAAAGGTTGTGTAGAAATTATATTTTCTGATGAGAATTTTATTTCACAAAGAACCGATTTCTGGCTGCTTTTCTTTATGCTCTTGTGTCGTTTCAAATTCATGGACATTAGAATCGCTGTTTTCACAGTTCTTGAAGGGGAATATACTATGTCAAAGCTGTGGCTGTGAAAGTGGCTCAGGTTGTAAATCATAGTTTTGTCAGACCATGAAGGAAATTTGCTGTATAGGAAAGGTACAGAATACCATCCTGAAAGGAAACCTACAAACACGGCAAAGTTGCTGTAATTCTGATAGATTTTCAAAACGTCACCCTGTTCCTTTCTTGTTTTTATTGAGGCGAGTTGTCCTCCTGTTTTTTGACACTCATACACAGTGATTGAAAAGTAGATGGCTCTCTCCAGGAAGACTAGCTTGTAACACTTGTTCCGTGATGCAACCAAGCCAGCACAAGCCGCATTGCTGAAAGAGCAATGTTCAGTTTCATCCCGTCCATCCGAACATTCTACTTTCAGATTACAGTCCAAATGCTTCTGAAAGTCGAAGTAGTGATTCGTAGAACAGTTAAATCTATGACCAGGTGCTTTTGGCGGCTGCTTATCCTCAGAATGAAACGAAAAGTAGAGTTGAACACTACTATGGAGGTTGTGCGATTGATCATGAGTTTCAATCTGTAGATGGGAAGTAAGAAAATGTCTTGCTGTCAAGAAAGGTACTTTGCAGACACTGTCAACACAAGAGCGGTTCGTACTAGGGTTTCTGTAGACCACCTTTGTGGTTGCCACAGCCTCATCACACAAGTAGGAAGCTTGAAAACTGATCATGATGGTATAGCCATGGTGTGGTGCTTCCAGTTCTTTCTTTAAAGGCTTGTTGTAGGAGATAGATGCGTATGGTACAGTCACATACCCACTTGTCTCAGACACAAACCTCAAGACAAGATCACGAGATGCGATGGCTTCAACGTGAAACGTAAGCGCAGGTTCATTTTTGCTCAAAATGAACACATGATTTTGTTCTGACTGGATGAAAAAGTCCCGCAAAGTATGGTAGCCACACCACACCCACCACATCAAATACGACTCGGGTGCGTCTGCGCAGTACAACAATGAGCTCCAGGGACTTGAACCGCACCAGTAGGCTTCCCGTCGAACATGAGTGCGAGCAAGCATCCCTTTCGGCACCTCAATATGCAGGTAACACACAGACTCAGAAGGCCCGCACAACGCATACACAGCACCTTGGTGTGCTGTGAACCAGCGTGCAGTACCCTCACAGAGGGTAGCATTGCCCTGAAGAACTGTGCCGTTCTGGTTGAGCACTCGCTCTAGGCCTGGACACACGTCGCTGACCTTCCAAGAGCCGGGATTTCTTCTGGCCACATTGTTGCTGCTATTGCTGTTGCTGCTGTTGCTGCTTTGGCCTGCCACAGCACCAGCATGGGCCAGTAGACTGCACAACGCCACCGTGCAAATGAGGGAAAGTGTCAGGAACATGTCGGCTGTAACACGTTGGCCGATGGAGGTTCTGAAAGTAACCCTCACCCTGAAAACGAACAAGCAAAGAAAGGTGCGGGATGGCGGGGTAGTCTGCTGGTTAGAGTGTCATGCTCGCGATCTGACGGTCCAAGTTTGAGCCACCTTCAAGACACCCGTTCAAAGGGATTTAAAAAAAAATCTCTGAAGTTAATATCAGTACTGACTTCACTCCCCCCCACGAAAGTTCTTCGGGTGAGACTATAAACCCAGGTTCTGGTGCAAAAAAACCGCACGCAGAACATCTTGCACATCCTGCTTCGCCTTTCGGTAGAGTAGGCCATCGTGCACTTCTAGGAAAAGATGACAAAACTAGCAACACAGCATTCACATTGGTGCTGTGTTTAAACACCATCCCTGAAGTCGGAACGCGGCTACCTTAATGTTAAGGAAACCGTCGCATACGCAAACAAAAAATCACCAAGCTGAAGCTTGGAGCTCTAGCTGAGAAAGGAATAAAAAGAATAAAATGAAGGCAGGAGAAAGTGAAGACGACAGAGTGTGCGGGCCAGGTTCTGTGAAGATTCCGAATTGGGCTCAAAAGCATGCCTGCGGTGTCAAAGGTCTACAACTGATCTCTCTATCACTGAGTGCGGCACCGCTTATCTTCCCTTGAATGCTCCTGTTATATAAAGCCTGCACTACGTGTGCAGGAAGCAGTCTTCTTGTTTTGTGTGATGAACTATTTGATTGGAGGACTGTTTTTTGTTTTGTTTTGTTTCTGTTTTGTTTCGTTTTTAAAAATTAAAAAAAAGTAACGAGGACGACGGTGATATACCACTATTTCTGTTACTACAGCTGCTGGTGTCTCTCCATGAACATCTAGCGCACATGTTAAAACCTGCTCAGCTTTTTTGAAAGAGTAGGCCATTGTTTGCCTGTAAGGACGGATGACAAAATGTACAAAAGTGCAGGATACATCACTATGGACAAAATACATGTTTGTCACATTGTTTTGATTTTGTTTGTTGCAGGTTCCCAAGCTTAAAAAAACGACGGACCTTGAGAGTAACCCCCACTGTAAAACACTGTCTCGCTCGCTCCTCTCACCTGGAATCACTGACAGGAAGTTTGAAAGTATGAATGACTATTTTTCAAGTCCCTCGCCAAACAACTGGCCATAACACGGCTTCAGAGGATTTGTTTGGGGGTTTTTTCGCTTTTAGGATATGCGTTGTTTTGCTAAGAGCTAGAGCTTGTCATGACTTAATGCAGTCTTCATGTTGCATTTTATGGCACATCAACATTTTTCTTTTGGGAGGAAAGGGAGAGGGGGTTACTGGGTCGCTCCTTGCTAGAATTTCGAGGTTTAGCGATGGTGAGGTTTTAGTGTATGCAGCCCTTTCTGCCGAACATTATGGTAGCCACATTCCGACTTCGGGGATGATGACTGTCTAATCACAACGGTGTATAATTATGGGTTTTTAATATTTTGATGTCACATTTTTGTTTTACTGGTACGCGAGTGCATCCCCTTCCAGAAAGCAGAAAGGCTTTTAACGTTTTCCGCAAGATGGTCTGCGTGCGTTCGCACATGGGATCTCGGATTTTAGTCTCATCCGAGCGACTTTGTGTGGAGTGGAGTTAGTACTGTACTGATGTTAACTCCAGAAAAAAGTCCCTTTGAAAGGGTGTCTTGGATTGTGGCTCGATCTCAGGTTGTCAAATCACGAGGGCAAAGCTTTGACCACTAGGCACGCTGTAACAACATTCTAGTGTAGCGTTGGCATTCAATTCGCTTCAATAGCTGAAAAAAATCTGTTGGTCTAGTCTGGGCCAAGCTTGTCAAGTCTCAAGAGAAGGTTCGCTTTGATGATAATGATAATGAGATATAGGATTTTTATACCGCTGAATCTTGTAAAGCGAATAGACCAAAGCGCTTTTACTTCGTAGGTTCACTTTAGAGGGCTGTCGTCGTCGTCGTCATCATCATCATCATCATCATCATCATCATCATCATCATCATCTTTGCCACCATTGATGATTGTGCAACAAAAACAAACGGTCACTATTCCACTTACCTGGTCACTCTGGTTTCACCATGACCGTCGTTTCGGCATTTTTTTTCCATGTTCATGCTTGGAGTAAGGTTTGTTGCTGCTAGCCTTCAGAATGCCGATGTATACGGCATATGTTGAAAAAAATATTCCTGCTGGGGTCGTCAACGCTGAGTGGGTGTCCTTCTTCATAGCTAAGCAAAAAATGATTATTATCAGGGGACTTAGTAGGTGGCTGTCCGTCTATGTGGCATCAGAACTGGCTCCTCTTAACACAACCGAAGTGATCCGACCAGCAGGGCAGGATCTCTTCCGGCTGGTGTCCTCACGGCCGCCTTTGCATTGACTGCTTCTTCTGTGAAGTTCAGAATTTGAGTTTGCAAGACAACCAGCCTGGTTGCAAACTATGGTGATGATAGTAGAATGAGTAGCATAGGAACAGTATCACTACCACATCACATAGATGAGACACCCCCACCACCCCTTCCTTTAAAAAAAATTTTTGTATGAGTTGAAACCAAAAGACAGGCTGAAACCGAGAGACACAAGGATATAGTATAAAATAGTAAGAGTAGAGGCCCGTTCTGCTTCCCAAAGACATTAATGATACAAACACTGAGCAATTCTAATGCTGCACCAGCTGAATATACATTACACATACAAACATGACAGCCTAAGATCTGGTTTCTCGTACACTTTCGGGCACGTCATGCAAACATCTGGACTGGACAAGACTGTCCTACAGGGAAAAGTACAAGGAGGGATACGAAGAAGCAAGACAGAGAAAACGATGGGAAGACACCAGAGAGTGGACTGACTGGCCGTGAGTGGAACTAATTGCTACGGGAAGCAGAGGACCGCGGGGAGTGGAGGAAGCTGGTTGCAAAATCTTCATTAGTGCCCCCACGGTCCAAGAGACTGCAGGATAGGTAAGGTTAGCTGAGGTGAGGTGAGAGACACTTTTGTGCCTGTGGTGAGTTTGTGTCGAAGCCTTCAGGGCTGGAAGTTCACAGAAGAAGATCGTTGGAGAGATGTTGTGATGGTTGTCAGCATGGGCGGGAATCTCAGCCTGGCTCTGCGACTGAGCTGCTACTGCTATCAGTAGGGTGCTTAGTACGTGGAGTGCTGCATGTGTTAGCTCAGAGCAGGCACCAGTGAACACCACCAAAGTGACCCAGGAGCAGTGCAGGGTCCTTCTGGTTGATGGCCCCGTGGCGGCCTCACATTGACGGGCTCCTTAGGGATTTCTAAACCCTGAGGATGCGACAAAACGAAGCAGGGTACAGGCGGGGCGGGGAGATTGAAACGAGCGGCATGAGAAACAGCAGGACAGAAGATAAGGCAGCAAACGAAAAAGGCGTGTGTCTGGACAGAGTGTAAGGAATGAAGCAAAACAGTGTTGGCTGTTTGCATCAGTGCAGCAGTCGCTGCTGGCGCTGCTGTTGTCGGCATCACTCTCATCCATCCGCATTTCAGGGTGACTTTACCACACTCTCTGAGGCGATTACAGCAGTAGTAAAGTCGCTTAGATGAAAACTGCAGACGTTGACAACATTTTTAAAAAAACAACCACCATGATAGATGTTCAAAGAATGACACTGGATTTTTACCATTTGCATGCAAGATAATCTATAAGCTGGACTTTATACACCACTCCAATCCCTTGTCTGCAAGCAGTTTTGTAAATGTTGTCATCCGTTCCCAGCGGCACACAATGGCCTAGATTTCTCTGTTACATAATCGTCCTACACAGTTTGATATTCTTCCTGTCAGCGAATTTGTGATTTTGAGTTTTTTAAACCACAGAAAAGTTGGAGCTACGCATAATTTATTTATTCTTTTATTTCGAGGAAATTGGAACTAGCACTCATGTGCTTTTTTCTTTTTACATCCAGTGACAGGAACATAAATTTTTAAAGAGCTCTGGGACCTGGTTATTGTGAATGTCTGTGAATATGTTCCTTCTTAAGTTGTACTGCATACAACTCATAGTATGTATCGGTGGTCTAGAGGTAACGCACCTGCCTAAACAGCGAAAAGTCCGGGTTGGAAGTGTGCGGCGGTTTGCTCCCTGCTTGGGCCCGAAACTTACCCCCATCCATTTAGACCATGAGTGGTGGTCTGGGTGCTAGTCTTTCGGATGAGATGATAAGTCGAGGTCCCGTGTGTTACACATAATTATTTAGCGCAATTAAACAAACCCACGGCAACAAGAGAGTTGTCCCTGGCAAAGTTCTGTACAAAAAAGAAGCTCGAATATCATGCAGAGAAATCTGCCGTGACTTAAAGGGATGTACAATACAGTACAATACAACACAACACAATACAAATCAATACAATATTCACCCGCAGATTTCTTTTCCTGAAACTTGGAATGCTTTTCCAAACACAGAGCACATCGCTACAAGAGCAGTTCCACCCGATGTTTATGTTTCTTTTCCCTTCTGCACATATTTATTCATTTCCTTCAGAGAGTGATTTTTCAAAAAACATATTTGCTAAGGAAAACTCTCTGGCTGCTATGGTTCTTTTAAAGAAGGTAAAGGTAAAGGAGTCCCATAACCTTCCCTGACCCTAAAGAGGGCAGGTACCCATTTACAGCTGGGGGAACTGGGGGAACTGTACTGAAGCCAAGGCGCGCAAACGGTCACCCACCCAACTGGTAACCACGCTCGACGCTGCTTAACTTGGCTGGGGGAAAGCGAGTGCTCCGACAACTGAGCTATCCCGTCCCCTATGGTTCTTTTACGTGCGCTAAATTTGTAGGACACACAGAGATCTCGGTTTTTAGTCTCATTCGAAAGACTAACACACAGACCACTATTCAAGATCTATTGGATGGGGAAATGTTTTGGGTTAAGTCAAGAATCGAACCTGCAACCTGTCGCTTACTGGTCGGGTGTGTTACTTTTTGACTACCGATGTGTCGTCATATGGCATGCCTCTTTTATTCCTGTTCCGTTAAATCCTGTTCCGCTTTTCGGAAGAGTAGGCCATTGTGTGCCGGTGGAAACAGATGACAAAATTAAAAAAACCGCATACACACGGGGACTGCATATAAAAAACCCACATGAGTGCATATTCCATTTTCCTCGATATAAAAGAATAAATAAATAAATGAATAAATATTTCGAGGATAATGGAATAAGCACTCATGTGGGTTGGGTTTTTTTACATCTAGTCCCTGTGTGTAAGCAGTTTTGTAAATTTTGTCATCCATTGCCACCGGAACATATTGGCCTACTCTTCCGAAAAGCGGAAAAGGTTTTAACTTATGAAAACTCAGCATTAGTAGTTGGGTCTGCCAGTGACTGTTATCAGGTATTTTTTCAGGTAATGGAGAAAAACAAACCCTGACATTCGAGCAGTTGCATTGGAAAAAAAAATCTTACACTTTCAACGCATGAAAGTTCACTTGCAACAGTTAAGATTTTTTTTGACAAAAGGAAAAAAAAATCTCACATTCTGCCAAAGGGGGACGGGATAGCCTAGTGGTTAGAACATTGCGCTCGCAATCTGACGACCCGGGTTCGATTCCCGTTCAAGGGGGTATTTTCCCCTGGAGTTAACATCAGTGCAGACTCCACTCTCCCCAAAAGTCCTTCGGATGAGACTATAAACCGAGGTCCCGTGTGCGAACGCACGCAGAACATCTTGCGCACACGTTAGAATCCTGTTCCGCATTTTGTAAGAGTAGGCCATTGTGTGCCGGTGGGAACAGATGAAAGAATTTACAAAACCGCATACACACGGGGAGTGCATGAAAAAAGCATATAAGTGCTTATTCCATTATCCTCGATATAAAAGGATAAAATATAAAATTTAAAAAAAAGAAAAGAAAAAAGAACAATCTGGCGCAGGATGCTCTTCGAAGTTTTGTTTTTATTTTCCTCATCTATATATAACCGTTTGCTCGCCTTGGCTTCAGTACAGTTCCCCCCAGTTCACCCAGCTGTAAATGGGTACCTGCTCTCTTTAGGGTCAGGGAAGGTAAAGCAGCGAGGGAGAGGAGATGGGCGCTGCCATCAATATGCTGGCCCTAGAGAAGTGAGGTCTCTGACGCCTCGCTCCCCTACGACCTTATAGGTTATGGGACTCCTTTACCTTTACCTTTTATAGTGAAATTTGAGTAGGCGACCATTTTTAACTCCCCATTAAGGTAGCTGCACTCCGATTTCGGGGAGGGTTTCTAAGCACAGCACCTGTTTGCATGCGGTTTTTAAGTGGAGGTTTTGTATTTCGTTCCTTGGCTTGAGCTCCGAGGTGTTTATTTTATTTATTTATTTTATTCTTTTATATCGAGGATAATGGAATAAGCACTTATGTGCTTTTTTTTTTTTTACATCTAGTCCTCGTCTGTATGCGGTTTTGTACATTCTGTCATCTGTTCCCACCGACACACAATGGCCTTCTCTTACGAAAAGCGGGACAGGATTTAACGTGTGCGCAAGATGTTCTGCGTGCGTTTGTACACGGGGCCTCGGTTTATAGTCTCATCCGAAGGACTTTTTGGGGAGAGTGGAGTCTGCACTGATGTTAACTCCAGGGGAAAATATCCCCTTGAACGGGAATCGGACCCGGGTCGTCAGATTGTGAGCGCAATGTTCTAACCACTAGGCTATCCCGTCTAAGCCACAACACCGCAGTACACTTCACAGAAGCAGTGAATGAGATCTTTCCAAACAACTGTCTTAGTCGGGTGTAACTCAAAGATGCAGGACTACAGAATGGTTAGCTGTAATGAATGAACCATCACTGGCACTACTTATCAATAGACGCTCGCGCTTCTCTAACGTACCTGACGTTCAAAAAAACAACCGAATGAATGAAATCCCACAAGCGTGTGCTTATAAAATACTTCAAGATATGAATGAAAAGGGAAAGAAACACACAACAAAAACACAAATCGACACGATCATTAACTGCCAGTCACAAATCACCTGTATTGAGCCACTACCACCGCACACGAACACTCCTGCACTAATTGGCTGGTTTCTTTGTGCTTATATACACACCACCGAACCGAATTTGTTTAACGAACAAGACTGGAATATCCCCCCACCAATGACAAAACACTCTCTCAGCTATTAACCTTTTCCTTTCCGAGCCCGCTTCGTGTTCTGCTCACAATGAAAACCGATGCTTTCCCATTGGGTGTAGAGTTCATTCATTTTACTAAAATGTTTGCATTCAGTAATTAGCTTTACCGGTTAATGAGCTTTCTTTGTTACACGAAAACGGCAATGTTGGCAAGCAGGAGCAAGGTGGTTGGAAGGAAATGCAGTTAATCAGCGTGACACGTACGTCCGTACCTGGGAGAGGGGGTATCATATAACTTGTGTATTCAAGAATGGGAGGAACCGACTATACTTTCGCGTACCGTTCATTCAGGCGCCGTAATCCCATTAATCTTGTTTAAGTGAATGGAAATAGCTTGGCGGCTAAGCCATCAAGAGTGAGGATTTTTTAAATCTTTTTGCAACAAAGGAATGTATGGTTGTGTTGGTGGTAAGGTTAATTAAAAAAATATGTTGGTGGAGAAAAAAAGACTCGATAAGTCTCGGTTTCTTGAAGGTGTGTGTGTGTGTGTGTGTGTGTGTGTGTGTGTGTGTGTGTGTTTGCAAGTGTGTGTGTGTGTGTGCTTGTGTTCCGTTGAATGATTGATTCATTACCATGCATATCACCCATTATTACACACACACACAGACACACACATACTCACATACACGTACATAAACACACACACACACACAAACACACTCACAAACACACGCGCATAAACACACACACACAAACACACACACATACACACACACACACACACACACTCACACACATACACACATACACTCACACTTTTAAAAAAACAACACCAATACAAACGGATCTAAATCATCCTTCCAGTATATTCACTCGAACACGAAAACCACGAATCGAAAAAAAAAGTAATAAATTCCTCAGCGTTTGCAGAAGCCTGGAATGGGTGGTAGGCTTTGACAGATGCCATCAGTCTGCTCATCATTAAGCGATTCCGACTTCTCCTTCGTCGAGCGCTCAGACACCAACTACTCTCATCTGTCATATGAGCGAAAATGCGTTGCGCTGCCGTTAAGCGCCTGACAAATCAGGCCCAGCGCATCCGACTTCGGCGTGATCGACTGAACAAAATGGGTTTAACGTCTAATGGGCTCGGATAACATTTCAGGAAAAGATGTTGATACCTGAGAGAGAGTTACCGCCACTTTTGGAGTACACTGTCTTCACGGAGAAAGTTTATTGACAATGACGGATGCTCTTATAAGGTTTGAAGAAGACATCGGAGTCATTCTCTAACATTCTCTGCTTTAGAATCCCATTGGAAGGACATTGGAGGATTGTACAGGTATCAACCGTACATTAGCGAAACTACTCCAGAAGCTTTGTCATCAATCAAGTGTTCATTTCGAGCTTTTCATTGTCTCTGTCTCAGCTTCTCTTTGTTAGTTCGTCCACGCCTCTCTGTTTTCCTCTCTCTATCTCTGTGTTTCTGTCTGTCTGTCTGTCTGTCTATTTATCTATCTATCTATCTATCTATCTATCTATCTATCTATCTATCTATCTATCTATCTATCTATCAACGTATGCATGTATGTATGTATGTATGTATGTATGTACGTATGTACGTATGTATGCATGCATGTATGTATGCATGTATGCACGTATGCATGTATATATGTACGTATGTATGCATGTATGTACGTATGTATGTATGTATGTACGTATGTATGTATGTATGTATGTATGTATGTATGTATGTATGTATGTATGTATGTTTGCATGTATGTATGTATGTATGTATGCATGCATGCATGTATGTATGTATGTATGCATTCGTGCATGCATGTATGTATTCATGCATGCATGCATGCATGTATGTATGTATGTATGTATGTATGTATGTATGTATGTATGCATGTATGTATGTATGCATGCATGTATGTATCAATCCATCCGTCCGTCCGTCCATCCATCTATCCATCCGTCCGTCCGTTCGTCTATCTCTATCTATCTATCTATCTATCTATCTATCTATCTATCTATCTATCTATCTATCTATCTATCTATCTATCTATCTGTCTATCTGTCTATCTGTCTGTATGTCTGTGTGTATGTATGTATGTATGCATCTATCTGTCTGTCTGTCTATCTATCTATCTGTCTGTATGTCTGTCTGTCTGTCTGTCTGCCTGTCTATCTATCTGTCTATCTATCTATCTATCTATCTATCTGTCTGTCTATCTGTCTTTCAATCTGTCTGTCTGTCTGTCTGTCTGTCTGTGTATCTCACACGTACAAGCAGACATATTCGCGCGCTTGCACGTGTGCGCGCGCACACATAAACACACACATACACACACATACACACAGAGATAGAGACGGAACTCATTTGGCAAGCAGTAACATCAATCATTATGCTTAAAAAAACAACGAAAGACTTTACCCTCTTTACATCCTACATCCACACACTCCCTCCCATCCCCACCCCCCCCCCCCCCCACATCATTTCTTCCCCTCCCACTCCCCCAGTCTCCTCTTCCTCCCTTCCCCTCTCTTTTCTTTCTCATTATATACAAAGCTGCTATTAATTTTACTCCTTGATAGGACACAGGCGCAGGCGGGTTAGAACTTGTCAGAGACTATAAATAGACAACGACTGGCATCCACAGTAGCACTAAGTCTGATTCGGTGGCGCTAGACTCGGGTGCTCTGGTTGCGTGGCGAGTTTATTGTCGGTTTTTTTTACATACACTTTTGTTGTACTTGTGGTGAGTTAGACTGAATTCAAACCTACAGGAGAAGGGTATTATGGTAGAAGGTGGTTTGATTGGGGGCATTATGTATGTATTTTTGTCCGTCGTGTTCGACGATGACCTCCAAAACAGCAGAGGAGGCAGCTTCTGTTTCGGAAATTGGGCAGAAATGTGATTATAGTGGAGATGCCTTGCCCACAGTACATCCTCACCTCTCTCGGCCAAGTGGGCATAAGGGCAGTCAGCGTTGGAGATGTTCTCCAAAGGCCAGCTAGCCCCCAGGGCTGCAGCACATAAGGACTGTGCGAGTAAAGCCTTCTAGTCAGAGAGTCATAGTCCATCACTAAAGACTAAGCTGTAAAGTGGAATTCCATGAATTGGAAAGCCACTGGTCATACTACAGCCTCTCACTTTGCTGTTGCCCCCAGCGTCAATGGTTTAATCAAGAACTGTGATAAACCCTACACGTTGACCTAACTCCCTGAGAGGGACCTCTCACTCAAGTCAAACTCCTCGTCTAAGCTGTTGGTACTGTTAGTTTGTGGGTTCTCCCATGGGGCCTGTCAGTAAAGATAGCATCCCCACCTTTTGGAAATTCTGCGCTAGGAACTCCCTCTTTTCTATCCCTCTCTTTATTTCTGCTTTTGTTCCTGACACCTCCTTTTTGGTCTATTTTTGTCTACTCAGTCTATTCTGCTTTTTGTCCTTGTAGAAAGTACTTAAAATAACAATTCTCTCTTAAGCCGAAGTCGTATAGTGATGGGCCTGACTTGTCAGGCGCTTGATAACGGCAATGCATTTTCGCTTATATGACAGACAACAATAATTGCTGTCCGAGCGTTCGACGACGACGAAGAGGAATTTGATGTGTGTGTCTTCGTTTTAACCTCTGTCCACTAAAAAGGGATTTTAGACAGGAGAGGTTGGTGGGTTGGTGGGTGATGCCCTGCATATGTTGGATCAGATCAGGCACCCACTGAACACCACCAAAGTGAACCAACAGCTGGTACTGCAGGTCCTCCTCTGGTTGGTGGCCTCAAGATGGTTTAACATGGATAATCTCCGCGTGGACTTCTGTCTCTAAGGACACGGCGTGTCTAGGTGAGGCTGGAGTGGAGAGATCAGTCAGGTCAAGTCAAAACCACTTTAATCATCCCATGAAGGGAATTAACAATACTGATAGGCAGGTTGATACGTATCATAATCTCGAAAGACACAAAAGAGCTATTGGTTAAAACATTACAAAATAACTTCAAATGAAAATATCACACACATGTATTGACTACACTCATAACAATGACAATCAGGCAAGTAATTCAGAGAAATGTAAAAATCAAGGTAGTCAATGTCATTGTGAACTTAGAATTCGAATGATTACTGGCACAAAAGAATTTCTTTTTCTGTTTGTTTTGCTGTTGGGGCACTGAAAACGGCGTCATGAAGGCAACAACTGAAATTCTGAAAACAAAGCATGGGAGGGATCGGCCAAAATGGCCGTCACTTTGCGTACAAGCTGCTGATTGCAGAACGACTTGAGATCTCTTTGTTCTTCTCCGATTGTTTGGGAGCAGATTTTTACAATCCTCTGCAGGCCATTCTTGTTTTTAACACTAAGGTTATTGTACCAACAAATGAAAGCAAAACTTAGAACACTCTCTATGTAAGACAGACTAAGCTGTGTGGAAACAGCTGAAGAGGAATGTCATAGAATCAGCCCGCCTTAGCCCAGCGGGTAGCACCTTTGGTTACTGTCTGGATGGTGGAAGGTTTGAACCCGGAAAAGACGCACAGAAAATTTTCGGATTCCGGCCGGATCCTTCCTACAGTTAGTTTTCTATGGGCACCCCCTCGGATAGACTAGGGGCGTACAGTCGAGGTGGATCCACTTTTTCAGATGCGGTTTTGAGAACGTTGCTCCAGTTACCTGACCAACACTGCAGGTGTCTGTATCTCTCGGGCCCCGTTGACACTGGGATAGGTTATGATAGAAAGCGTAGAGTACAAATCCTGTCAAGTAGTCTCGAAACACATGCCATTCAATAGCAGCATCTTTACACGATTCTCATTGACCATGATGTAATAGAATCAAACTGTCTCTCAATTGGTGGCTCCGGCTGCTCTGGTCTCACGGTGACCCTCAGTTTTGGCTTCCTTGTACACTTCTGTGCCTGTGGTGAGTTTGTGTCCAAAACCTTCGGGAGTTGGAGGTTCTTGGGAGAAGGATGACCGCCGAGTGTATATAATACGTTTGATAATAACTAGGAAAAAATCGCGTTAGAGCACCATCATATTAAACCAATCTAAAACACTTTTTTTGCGGAATGTAAAGAATACAAGTAAGTTGTTTTTCCAAGGATAAAGCTCCGAGGTTTACCAATGGTGAGATTTTTGGGGGGCATTTATATAACTATGACCGTTTTTGCCCATATATAAGGTAGCCGCATTCCGACTTCAGAAATTATTTCTAAACACAACATCACTATGCGATGCGTTTTTCCCCCCTATAGATACATTGTTATGCGTTCTTCATGGCCTACTCAACCGAAAAGAAGAACGGGGTTAACATGTGCGCGGGGGGACCGAATAGCCTAGTGGTTAGAACATTGCGCTCGCAATCTGACCACCCGAGTTCCATTCCCGTTCAAGGGGATATTTTCCCCAGGAGTTAACTTCAGTTCAGACTCCACTCTCCCCAAAAGTCCTTCGGATGAGACTATAAACCGAGGCTCGTGTCTGAACAACGTATGCAGATTATCTTGCGCACACGTTAAATCCTGTTTCGCTTTTCGTAAGACTAGGCCATTGTGTGCCGGTGGCAACAGATGACAGAATTTACAAAAACCGCAAACACACGGGGACTGGATTGTAAAAAAAAAAAGCACATAAGAGATTA
>CM054146.1:27027774-27075274 GCA_028751875.1 Rapana venosa
TTGTAAATTCTGTCATCTGTACCCACCGGCACACAATGGCCTACTCTTACGAAAAGCGGAACAGGATTTAACGTGCGCGCATGATGTTCTGCATGCGTTCGCACACGGGACCTCTGTTAATAGTCTCATCCCATGGTCAGGAAGCGTTTTTCAGTGCTCCTAAATATTTGTTGCAAAAAATGAGAAGATTAGACTGTAAGGCTTTTCGATTAGCTCTAGGGGTACCTTTTCATGCATCATCAATGGGTACTTATAAAGAGATAGGTATTTTGCCATTAAACAGCTATCGACAACTGGCTTTGGCTAAATACCTCTTACGATGTTCAAAGCAAGAAACCAATGTGAACACCGAGATATGTACTAGATCTGATGTCAATTTTCCTAAAAGAGCACGTTCTATTCGTTCTCTTACCACTATTAGAACCTATTCTTCTGAATTGTTTGATAAGGCAGAACTATGTCCTACAAAATTAACTAAATCAAAGATTAATGTCTCCCCTTGTCCCCCATGGGAGCTTCAGAGAGCTAATTTTGATGTCAATTATTCTTCTCTAACCAAAAAAGGAAATGAAAATATTCTTAGTGCATCAGTAAAAGAATATATCAAACTATATATCCAGAACATCTAAAAATCTACACTGACGGTTCACTTTTGAGCGACAATGAGGCGGGCGCAGCTTTTGTCATCCCATCTCTGAAGATAGAGAGATCATTTTCTATTGGAAAAAAATCGATCTATATTTACAGCTGAACTGTCTGCTATTTCGATGGCTTTGTATTATCTTCTAGATTTTCCGAAAGACATTTTTCAGATACTTTTCTGTGTTAATTCCAAGTCAGTGTTCTATCTATCTATCTATCTATCTATCTATCTATCTATCTGTCCCTTAGTCTGACGACCGTGGGGGCACCCTCAAAGACTCAACAACCAGTTCCCTCCATTCCTCTCTCTGTTCTGCCTTTCTCAGGGTTTTGTTGAGTTCTAGGCCTGTCCATTCGCTGATGTTATCCTCCCAGCTCTTCCTTGGTCTGCCTCTTCTTCTTCCTCTTTGGACAGTGCCTTGCAAAACTGTCTTTGTAATTCCTTGGGATCTTGTGACATGCCCATACCATTTAAGTTTACGCTTTTTCACGATCGTTAGAAGGTTCTCATAGGGTCCAATGGTTTGCTGGATTCTGTTATGCACGCTTTCGTTGCTTATGTGGTCTTTGTAGGAGATGCCAAGGAGTCTCCGAAAGCATCTCATCTCCACTGCCTGTACTCTTCTCTCCAAATCTGCAGTCAGGGTCCATGATTCACAGGCATACAGAAATATGGATATGACAAGGGAGCGCATTAGTCTGATCTTGGAGATAAGTGATATATTCTTATCTCTCCAGATGGTGTTTAGTTTTGACAAAGCTGTTATTGTCTGTGCAGTCCTGCATACTATTTCTGGCTTGGATCCCTGGTCTGATACAATGGCCCCCAGGTACTTGAAGCTTTGAACTGTTTCCAGCTTCTGGTCATTAACCCTGATATCAGTGCTAATGCCGTTGGTGTTATTAGTCATCAGTTTGGTCTTCTCTGCACTGATTTCCATGCCGTATGTTTTGGAGGCCTTATTCAAGTGTTCTGTTAGGCTGGCAAGCTCTTTTTCTGATCCTGCTATTCCATCAATGTCATCTGCGAAGCGGAGGTTTGTGATCGTTCTGCCACCAATGCTGACTGATCCTTCATGATGTTCCAGTGCATCAGTCAGTGTTACTTGCATTAAATAATTTCAGCTCAAAAGTGAGACAAGAGCTCATAACTAAGATATGTCACCTGATTCATTTTCTGATGTTACGGGGTACTAATATAACTTTCTGCTGGATTCCTTCTCATTGTGGTATCCACTTTAACGAAAAAGTTGACAGATTGGCAAAATGCGGAGCAAAGCATGACAGTGGTTCTTACAGCATAGATGTTCCTTTATCTGCCTATGAGGGCTTTAGCATGTTGCAAAATGCATGCTGGAAACACTTTAAAAAGAAACTACAAGATATTGGTTTTTCCTGGAATGATGATATAACTCATTTATTATCTTATCTTATCTTCTTATATTAAATGCCATAATTCACAAGAATATAGAAACGTTGTATCACTTATCTACAGGTTTAAACTGAATGCTTTTAGATCTAAATTTTCAAAATCCGCAACGTGTATCTGTGGCGAAACTATTACCAATGCACACGTTCTTTTACAATGTCCAGATCTAAAAACCTTTTTACCCGTCTTCCCAGTTCGTTGCTTAGAGCAAATACTTAAAGACACCCCTTTAATGAAAGATATTGTATTGTCATTAACTCATTGTCCTATTATCAGATACCTATAGTACATTGTATTTTATTTAGTTGTAGAAATTGCAAAGTTAGTGTTTGAGCTGTTATTTCTATCTTTTCAAAGTTCTTTTTTACGCTTTATCTTATTAATATTTTTTAATTGTCAATGATTAGCTATATGCATCCCCTTACACACACTCACACACACGCACACGCACACACACACACACACACACACACACTTTCCCGTCTGATATCACTGTTTAGTGGAAGGACGTTAAACTGAAGAACTACTACTACTCATCCGAAGGATGCTCTTATGCTCTTAACGTAACACCCTGCATTCTCCTTTGTTAAAGGAGAAAAAAAATCATCTTAAGTCGGAGTATGGCTGCCTATATGGCGAGGTACTTGAAAAGAGTCATAAACGCAAACCTTCTCATCTGGTGTGTACTTCCTATCTCATTACAGTGATTCCCAGGCGGGATGATGAGTGAGTCAAGAGTGCAATGTTCTGGGTGACCCCCCAGGGTGTAAAGCTGGGGAACGCACAACAACTATAACAACAACAATAGCATGCACCAGACACAAACCGCAGAGATTTGAACCCAAGACTTCATGAACCTGCAAGGACAGAAATCAAACGGTCTATTCACTCTTCTACAGTGTCCGTTAGGTTGCACAAAAGGGGAGGGGGGTGGCCGGGGGTAGGGGGGGTGTATCAGAAAATAGCAGAAGGGACAGACAGTGGAAGAAAGGAAGGTAGGACCACATCCCTAGCAAAGAAGCTTGTCGTGGCTTTTGCCAAGATCTCTCTGTCTCTCTGTGTCTCTCTGTGTCTCTCTCTGTTTCTCTCTCTGTTCTCTCTCTCTCTCTCCTCTCTCTCTCTCTCTCTCTCTCTCTCTCTCTCTCCCTCTCCTCTCTCTCTCTCTCTCTCTCTCTCTCTCTCTTTCTCTCTCTGTCTCTCTCTGTTTCTTTCTATGTGTCTCTCTGTATCTCTCTGTCTCTGTTTCTCTGTTTCTCTCTCTTTTTTCTCCCTCTCTGTTTGTCTCTGTCTCTGTTTCTCTGTTTCTTTCTGTCTCTCTCTGTTTTTCTCTCTCTGTTTCTCTCTGTGTCTCTGTCTCTCTTTGTTTTTCTCTCTGTCTCGCTGTGTCTCTCTCTGTGTCTCTCTCTGTCTCTCTGTGTTCTGTTTACTTTTTGTTTATTTTTTGTTTCTTTGCTTTTAATGATTTTTTTCAATTTTCCTTTTTCTGGCCTCTTTTATGTCATTTTATTTTCTCCTTCGTTTCTTTCTTACTCTGTTTTCTTCTTTCAATATTCCTTTTTGCCTTCTGATATCATTTTATTTTGTTTTTTGTTGTTTTTTTCTTTTTCTGTCTTTTCGTTTTCTTCTTCGATTTTTTCTTTCGTTCTCTTTTTCTGTTTCCTTTTCTCTTGTTTATTGCGTTATTTCTTTCTGTCTTTCCTTTTTGCTTTTTTATTATTTTTTTCTGTATATTTTTCTTTTCGTTCGTTCTTTCTGGGTTTTTTTGATTGCTTCTTTTCAGATCTTATCTGATTTTCTCTCTCAATTTCTCTACCATTTTTGATATTTTAATTCTTTAGTTAATATTTTGGTGAGAAGGCGGGGGTTTACCTGGTCTGTTGTCTTGAATTTGTTATTGTAAGGGAAAGACAGAACCCCAAAGAACGTCACAGAGAACATCGTTGTCTGTCTGAACCCGACTTTGTCCTCTGGCTATGTCACAGCCAGAAGGAACATCACTACGTACGGCACAGATCTTTTTAGCACTAACTTATCCGCCCCTACTTCAGGACATGCCATCATGGTCAGCCTGAAGCAGTTTGAGTCCTACGATACCGTCATAGAACTCAGCTTCAGCAATTCTAAAACTATCATCAGCGGGTACTCCTACTCCCGATCAGGGGTAGCTCGGGTGTACCACACCTCGCAGCTGGGTGTTCGGGTGATCCAGTCTTACTGCTTCCACCCGGTGTGTTTCCACCTGTTGTTTTCTTTCCACCCCGAGCACGCAACCCCCCAGCAGTTACCGGACAGTCTGTTCAACTGTTCCGTAGATTACTACTCCAGCTTCCTGCTCCATCTTGACTGCAATTTGAAAACCGAGTGCGAAGATGGACGGGATGAAACCGAACACTGTCCGTTCAGTAGCCCTGAGTGTCAAGGGATGGTGTCGCTGTGTCACCGTTGTTACAAGCCGTTCGGGGACCTGGGTGGATTCGAAAGCGATGCCACAGACGTCAACGAACGAGCCAACGAGTTCTGTGAACTTGCCGGGGGTGTGCTAGGGGTGCCTAAGTGTGTCTACGATTACACGCGCGTGTTTCGAGGCGAGGGAGATATGCGAATGCTCAGTAGCACGCACTGGGTTGGTTTGTCTGTCGGGGATGGGGCCTTGCCCGACCTGTATAAACACAGCCTGGTCAGTGAGGACAAGACTGTGGTTTACCATTCCGTGAAACTCCTCCATTACACGTACACGGGGCAGAAATCCTGTCTGATGTGGAGCAGTCGGCATTTGGAGAAGCTGATATGTCAAGTGGATATGTATTCGCGTTCTGTTGGGGGTATTTGCGAAGTTAAAGCGCCTAGAGCAGGGGGTTTAGGCGGACTGCCCTTGTCTTGTACAGGGTGTTCGTTTGTAGAGGAACTTCAGTCCTTGTGGACATGTCCGGCTGGTCACTTCACACATGCATTCATTGTGTGTGGTTCTGTTCGGTTCGATGTGTGTGGCGGGGGTGTTCAAACCCCTTGTATGTTTTCCAATCGCTTGGCGTCTGTCAATATATCTCGCCCGGCACCTCTCGCTCCTCTGTTTGTCTGCAGCAATAACGTCAGGGTATCTTACACCCTGACGTGTGACTTCAGAAACGACTGTCAAGATCGAAGTGACGAATCGTTTTGTGTGCATCCACACTGCGTCAAGACGTTTGCCTGCTCCAACGGTCAGTGCATTGCCCTGGACAACGTGTGTGACAGAGTGACCCACTGCTCAGACGAGTCGGACGAACGGTCTTGTTTCAGATTCAGAGAACTGTGGACCAGGCAGCCCTTTTTCCCTTCCCCTGCCCTCGTTGACTTTGACGGTGTGGCCACGTTCACTTCCACCCCCATGAGTCACAACGACTCCTGCCCTCACACTCACTACCGCTGTCCCGGGGACCTGAACGACTGCCTGCCTGTCTTCACCCGCTGTAACGGCATGTTCGACTGTGTGGACCATCGGGATGAGGCGCAATGTCAGGACGTGGCGTGCCCGGGATTCTTCCGCTGCAGAGCGTCCGCTGTATGCGTGCACAGCAGCCACCTGTGTGACGGCTGGCCGCACTGTCCCGGCCATGATGACGAGCTGGCCTGTCACGTCCTGTGTCCAGACAGCTGCTTGTGTCACGGTCACTCCTTTCTGTGCCAGCGACCTTTCGCCGCCAAGCTGTACCCTCAGCTGCGCTATCTGGATGCCACAGGGTCAGGGATCAGTTTGTCTGATTTAAGTAACAACGCCTACCTCATACAGCTTGTTCTTGTGCGGTGTTCCATTTCCGTTTTGCCTGAAACTGAGTTGTTCAATTTAAGGTTTTTTGACGTGTCCAATAACAAGTTAAATCATATCAATTTAAGTTCCATTTTTGTTTTACAAAATCTTCGAATATTTTTGTTGTCAAATAATCCTGTCACTTCGCTCTATGCTGTTGATGTTTCTTCTGGTAGCCAGGAAAATGCGCTTGTGACAATCGATTTATCCTTTACAGCTTTGGGAGTGTTTGGGTCTAAAGTTCTGTCACCGTTTTCGCACTTGCAAAAGCTTAACTTAACGTTTACCAGCATCCATACCATCAGTCCTGATGGTTTTCATTTCCTACCTCATCTGACAGAACTGTACATGAAAGGAAGCCCAGTCAAAACCTTTCCGCATGACATTTTCAAGGGCTTGTCCAGCCTCCATGTCATATCCACAGAAAACTATAAACTATGCTGCAATGAGATAATTCCAGAAAACGTCGATGGCACTTTGTGTCACGCCCCTAAAGACGAAATTTCCTCCTGTGAAGATTTGCTGCAATCGTGGAGCTACCGCGGGTTCCTGTGGCTAATCACGTGTCTGTCAGTCATGGGCAACGTCTTGTGTTTCTTAGTGCGCCTGTTGGCCAAAACCATGACCTCTGCCAGCGGTTTCAGCGTGTTCGTCACCAACCTTACTCTGGCGGATTTTCTGATGGGCGTCTACATCGCCATCATCGGAGCGGCTGATGAACATTTCCAAGGTCAGTACCTCCACCACGACGACGCCTGGAAAAGCAGTGGGCTGTGTAAGGTGGCCGGCTTTCTGTCTTTGCTGTCCAGCGAGGTCTCCGCTCTGATCATCTGGCTGATCACTCTCGACCGCTTTGTAGTCATCCACTTTCCCTTCAGCAACTTGAGGTTCAAGCGAGCTTCAGCAACCAGCGCCTGTGTTCTGGTGTGGGCTGTGGGCTGGTGTCTTGCCATCCTGCCTCTGCTGCCGACCATGTCGCACTGGCAATTCTACAGCCAGACTGGCATCTGCATTCCACTTCCAGCCACCCGAAGAAACTTTGCAGGGCGGTTTTACGCCATTGGTGTCTTGATCATTTTGAACTTCGTCTTGTTTTGTTGATCTCTATAGGCCAAGCCTTCATCTATCGGTCGGTACAGACAAACAAGATGAAAACCAACTCGACCAAAGTCTCGAGGGACTTGACCATTGCTCGGCGGCTGATCACCGTGGCCGCCACTGATTTCCTGTGCTGGTTTCCTGTGGGTCTGTGCGGGATTCTGGCACTGAGGGGCGTGCCCATGCCTGCCGAGGTCAACGTGGCTCTGGCTATCTTCGTGCTGCCTTTGAACTCGGCCCTCAATCCTTTCGTGTACACCTTCAACACTGTGGCAGAAAAGCGGAGAAAGCTGAAAGAAGAGCAGCTCCTCAAGTGGCTGCAGTCCCACGCTGATTTGATCAGCACTTGACCAGAAAGTCAACACTTTTTTTTTTGGGTAGAAAAGTTTGCTGCGCTGTTTTCTTAATAGACCCAAACCCAATTTGTCCGTCTATCTGTCTGTCTTTCCGTCTGTTTTTTTTATATAAAATTTATATATTTATTCTTTTATATCGAGGGTAATGGAATAAACTCTCATGTGCTTTTTTACATCTAGTCCCCGTGTGTATGCGGTTTTATAAATTTTGTCATCTGTTCCCACCGGCACACAATGGCCTACTCTTTCGAAAAGCGGAACAGGATTTAACGTGTGCGCAAGATGTTCTGCATGCGTTCGCACACGGGGCTTCGAATTCGTTTTATAGTCTCATCCAAAGGTCTGTGTCTGTGTCTCTGTCTGTGTGTGCGTCTGTCTCTCTCCCTCCCTCCCTCCTTCTCTCACTCTCTCTCGCATTCACCCTGTCTCCTCTCTTCATAATGATTACGTGTTATCGTTGTTGTTGTTGAATTATGGGTCATTGTGTGTTTTTTTTCGTCCCTAGGCTAGAGCTCCGAGGTTTACTAGTGGTGAGAAATTTGCATAATTACGCGATTGTTTTTGCCCGCCATAAATACAGCCGCACCCCGACTTGAGAGATACAAGTGAGAAGTGACCCTACCAATTTGTTGTTGTTGTTGTTGTTGTTGTTGTTGTTGTTGCCGACTTCGGAGATTCAAGTGGAAATTGAAACTTACAAGTTTTGCCAGAACAGTCTGGAGGCATCTTTCTGCCCTTGCCGATTTTTCAACTGTCGTGGGTTCTTTTAGCGTGTGCAGGTCCGTTAAGCACACGAGTGTGACTGGTTTAGTGACAGACTGGACATTCAGTTCAATTTTTCTGTCAAACTGGGAAGGCAGGAAAATTCTCTTTAAAATGAGTTAACGCATAGTGTCCTCAATATAATTGCCTTCTTGGTCCATCCTCCTGCCTGCCATTGTCCTCGATTTAAAAAAAAAAGCGCTTTGATTTGTTGCTTTACAAGATTCAGCGCTATATAAATTCCGTACATTATTATTCATTATAGTGTGTTCGGTATTTAAAACAATAGTAGGGAAGGGGCGTAGACATTTTACAACAAAGTGATACGGTTGACTGATGTTTAACTGTAAAAGGGGATGCGTTGACACTTGTCAACAAAGTGATACGGTTGACTGATATATAACAGTAAAAGGGGGGGGGGGGGGGGTCTTGAAACTTGACAACAAAGTGATACGATTGACTGATATATAACTGTAATAAGGGTGGGGGGGGGGGAGGGGGGCGTTGAAATTTTACAAACAAAGTGATACGGTTGACTGATATATAACTGTAATAAGGGTGGGGGGAGGGGGGCGTTGAAACTTGACAACAAAGGGATACGGTTGACTCATATATAACTGTAAAAGGGGGGGACTTGAAAATTGACAACAAAGTGATACAGGAGACTGATATATAACTGTAAAGGGGGGAGGGGGTGGCGTTGAAACTTTACAACAAAGTTATGATAATAGATTTGAGATGTAAATGCCAACTGTTAATCCGTTCTTTAAAAAAAAACCCTCATAAAGGAGCGTGTCCAAATATCAGTGCTAGATATGTTGGTTCGGAATGTGATAACGTAAACTGAGAAAATAGTATAGGTGAGAGGATCATGGTCAAGAGCCAGTATATAGTTATTGCATTCATTTAGAGAATATGTTGTCTTTCAAGAATTTAAGCGCAGATCCTGGAAAAATAATTTAAAGTCTATCTATTACAAACTAACATTCCATGTACGCAGTGGATGAGAAGTTTGCACGCGTGGCCTGTTTTCGAGTACGTCGCCATATAGGCAGCCACACTCCGACTCCAGTAGAGTTCTGTCTCCTTCCACGGAAACATACAGATCGTTATGTGAGAAGCTTGACATGGATGAAGACAATCTCAAAATAACATACCGATCCCTCCATGGGGATGCTGTGGACCTGTCAGTGTACATAGCATCCGCATCTTCTGGAAATTCTGTGCTAGGAATTCCATCTTTTCTATCCCTCTCTTTGTTTCTGCTTGTTCCTCTTTTTCTTGTCACCTCCTTTGTGTTTGTTTTCTGCCTTCTTGGACCATCCTCCTGCCTTCCCCCCCCCCCCCCCCCCCCCATGAAGACTCTAGAGATATTGATACTCTCCCGTGCCGAAGTTGGACACGCTGGGCCTGATTTGTCAGGCGCTGAACGGCAGCGAAACGCATTTTCGCTGACATCACAGGCAACAATAGCTGCTATCTCAGCTTTTGACGAAGAAGAAGAAGAAGAAGAAGAAGAAGAAGAAGAAGAAGAAGAAGAAGAAGAAGAAGAAGAAGAAAAATTGCGAAGAAGAAGAAGAAGAAGAATTGCGAAGAAGAAAAAGAAGAAGAATTGCAAAGAATTGCGAAGAAGAAGAATTGCGAAGAAGAAGAAGAAGAAGAATTGCGAAGAAGAAGAATTGCGAAGAAGAAGAATTGCGAAGAAGAAGAATTGCGAAGAAGAGAAGAAGAAGAAGAAGAAGAAGAAGAAGAAGAAGAAGAAGAAGAAAAAGAAAAGAAGAGAAGAAGAAGAAGAAGAAGAAGAATTGCGAGAAGAAGAAGAAGAAGAAGAAGAAGAATTTCGAAGAAGAAGAAGAAGAAGAAGAAAGAAAAGAAGAAGAAGAAGAAGAACAACAACAACAACAAGAACAAGAACAAGAACAAGAAGAAGAAGAAGAAGAAGAAGAAAAAGAAGAAGAAGAAGATATGCGAAGAAGAAAAAGAAGAAGAAGAAGATATGCGAAGAAGAAGAAGAAGAAGAAGAAGAAGAAGAAGAAGAAGAAGAAGAAGAAGAAGGAGAAGGAGAAGAAGAAGAAGACGAAGAAGAAGAAGAAGAAGAATTGCGAAGAAGAAGAAGAAGAAGAAGAAGAAGAAAAATTTAAAAACATAAGAACATGTTAATGAAGATAATACTGCTTTTCTTACATCAGTATTATGATCTTCCTTTTCTTCGTAGGATGCCCAGACAGCAACTCCAGAAGCCCCGACGAATGCCGTGGTACGCTGAAGGCCCTCCAGGAGTCCATAAAAGCTCATCAGCAGGTCAGTAGGCCAGATATCGGCCCTCAGGTTTTTAGCGTATTGGACAGATCTGAAGAAAGCGTTCCGCTGTCATGGGAGAAGTGCCACCGGGGCACATGGCAGAATCACCAATGTGGAAGTTGGTGAACATGTGATGTCTGAGTCTGCAGTGTCCAGTCCTCAGCCTCACAGTGGTCACTTGGTTGGTCTTCTCTGGGCAGGACACACATCGTGAGCAGTTCAGAATAATGTCCAGTTACGTCTGGACCAGGTTCGCTCAGTTGATGGCCTTAGTCCAGTTAGTGATAAGAAACCCTTTCAGGACACCGCACACGCGCTATTGAGGACTAGCCGGGTTATGAATTTACTAAAGCAAAAAACAAAAAAAATTGCAGAAGCAACTTCTTTGGTGTCTGTATTGTTCCTAGTACATTACCATCGCAACCAATTTCATACACTTTAACAAAAGCAATACTATTAAGAACAACAACAACAACAACAACAACAATAATAATAATAATAATAATGACGATGATGATGATGATGATGATGATGATGATGACGACGACGACAAAGATGACGATGACGATAATGAAGATGCCGATGAGAATGACGGTGATGATGATGGTGACGATGGTGATGCTGCTGCTGCTGTTGCTGCTACAACTGGTCTGCTGGTCTTCTAATTGTGGCTGTGTTTGCTGCTGGTGCTGTTTTTGGTGATAATGGTTCAACTGATGATCAGTCTGCACTGGAGCTGTCACACTATTCACCACACAACGAAACGCAAGTCCACGCTGTAGAACGAAGAAGCATCGGTACAGCAGCATCAACATCACTTCTGGACCACGCAGACCCACAAGCTTTAGTGAGTGTCTTTGCCTTTGTTAGTAGAGTGTTTCCTTAACAAAAACCAACAACAATGGCAAATGGTAGAGTCGAGCTTGAGTGGTTAGAGCTTTGTGCTCGTGTGGTCTGATGATCCGGGTTCGAACCTCTGCCAAGGTGCCCGTTCAAAGAGATTGGTTTTGCCGTGGGGTGTTTTAGTATGTTTTTGTTTGTTTCTTCTTCTTTCTTCTTCTTGTTCTTCTTGTTCTTCTTGTTCTTGTTCTTCTTGTTCTTCTTCTTCTTCTTCTTTTTTCAAATACTGTGTGACATCTTTACTTCACACTACACTATTAATACTGTATGACATCTTTATTTCTCTTCAAATTACTTTTTCAATACTGTACCCTCCACCCCACCCCACCCCCATCCCCCCACCTCCCGTGGGAATTCCGGGGTCTGTCAGTATAAATAACATCCCTACTTTCTGGAAACTCTGTGCTAAGAATTCCCTATTTTCTATCCCTCACTTTGTTTCTTCCTTACCCCTTTTCTTCCTGTCACCTTATTCCTTTTTATTTTCTGCCTACCTGGTCCAATCTCTTGTCTTTTTCTTCCAGAAATATTTGAAAGATAACTATGCTGAAGTCGGACGCACTGGGCCTGACTTGTCAGGCGCTTAACGGCAGCGCAACACATTTTTGGCTCATACAATGACAAGCAACAATAGTTTTTGTCTCAGCGCTCCACGAAGAAGAAAGACATCTTTACTTCACAATGACACCATCAACACTGTACGGCATCTTTTCTACTTTTCTTCACTTTATAGTTCTTCTTCTTCTTCTTGTTCTTGTTCTTGTTCTTCTTGTTCTTGTTCTTGTTCTTCTTCTTCTTTTTCTTCTTCTTCTTCTTCTTCTTCTTCTTCTTCTTCTTCTTCGTGCTATTAGCTAGATAGATAACAAAAGTGAAACGTATTTCAGAACTGACGCATAGAGCAGTCTGTGACTGAGCATAGACACTCTGTGGTACTGAGTTCTGAGACAGCTTCTCGTTGCAAGGCCTTTGACAGAGAAGCGAAACCCTGACTGACTGAATCGTTTGTTGTAGCGGTCACCTTCAGTGTAGCAGACCGTTGGGGTCACCGCTGAAGAGTTTCCAACCAGCCCATCTCCTCTCCCTCGCTGCTTTTACCTCCCCTGACCCTAAAGAGGTCAGGTAACCATTTACGGCTGGGTGAACTAGGGGAACTGTACTGAAGCCAAGGCGCGCAAAAGGTCAACCGTCCATCCGTAACCACGCTTGATGCTGCTTAACCTTGGCTGGGGGAAAGCGAGTGCTCTGACCGCTGAGCTATTTAGTCCCCAAAGGTGTTTTCGCTATGTTTGTATGTATGTATGTATGTATGTATGTATGTATGTTTATATGTTTATATGTATGTGTGTATGTATGTCTGTCTGTATGTATGTGTGTATGTGTGTATGTCTGTATGTTTGTATGTCTGTCTGTATGTATGTCTGTCTGTCTGTATATATTGTATTAATGTATGTATGTATGTCTCTATGTATGTATGTATGTATTGTATGTATGCATGTCTGTCTGTCTGTCTGTCTATATGTCTGTCTGTCTGTAAGTCTGTCTGTCTGTCTGTCTGTGTGTCTGTCTGTATGTATGTATGTCTGTATGTATGCTTTGTCATCTGTTCTTACCTGCACGAAGGGCCTACTCTTCCGAAAGGTAAAACGAATTTTAAGGTGTGCGTAAAGTGTTCTGCATCCGTTTGTACACGGGACCTCGGTTTTTTCTAGTCTCATAACGAACGACTTTCGGGGAAGTGGAGTAAGCCAGTATTGGTATCAACTTCAGAGGGAACATCCCCTGGAACGGGGGGCTCGGACTCGATCCTGGACCATCAATTCGCAAGCGTGACTCTCTAAGATAGCTGTCCCTACTTCAAGCAAGCCGTTTTCTTCATTCCTCTAGAGCTCCGATAATAATGATGATGATGATGATGATGATGATAATAATAATAATAACAATAATAATAATAATAATAATAATGATAATAATAATGATGATAATAATGATGATGATGATAATAATAATAACGATAATGATAATAATAATAATAATATAATAATAATAAATGGAATTTATACAGCGCTATATCTTGCTGAGACAAATCAAAGCACTTGCATTCAACTCATTCTTACAGTCATACAACCAGTAAAATTAATAGTTCCAACAAGTCCAAATGTGCACGCACGCACGCACGCACGCACACACGCACGCACGCACGCACACACACACACACACTCAGGTCACACACCCTGACAGGGCGATAGAATCTCGGCTGTTGAAGGCAGGGAAAAGCTATGAGATGAAGCAGAAGAGGAAAATCTTAGGCTTGAAATAAATAAGTCTTGAGACTGAATTTAAAATCGTCATAAGAAGGCTTTGCCGAAGAGAGAGAGAGGGAGATCATTCCAGATCAATGGACCAGAAATAGAGAAAGAGCGACGGCCGACTGTGGATTGGTGGAATCTAGGTATTCGTAAGGACAAGGTATCTGCAGCAGAGCGGAGGGAACGAGAACGAGTGTACAAGTGAAGACATTCACAGAGGTAGGAAGGTGCTGTTTTTAGGAGACATTTGTAACAGAGGGTACTGATCTTATAGTTTACTCTTTGCGGCACAGGCAGCCAGTGGAGAGATGGCAAGAGAGGGGTAATGTGCTCAGATTTTTTTTTTACTGAATGGTGAAACTATGCGTATGCAACCGTTTTCAGCTACCATGAAGGTAGCCGCATTCTGACTTCAGGAAAAAATAACCCAAAACATTAATTATTTATACTGTTCACAGTAAGACAAACCATGTAGCTGAATGGAAAAGAGTGTATGACTTACGTCCCGTAGTTGTGGGCTCTGATTTTACGGTGGCAGTAAAAGCTGGGGGTACTCCTGGGCTATCTTAAGGTGCAGACCCGACAGTTTCTTCCTTTACCTTGTTTGTTATATACACATAGCAGGAGACCCCTCGCCATCTAGCTTCACAGGACTGAGCCACGACTGAGGCACACATCCAAGAGAAATTTTCCCCTCAAGTTGATATCAGTACCAGCACCATTCCCTCGAAAGTCTTTCGGATGAGACCATAAACAGGAAGAACATCTTGGGCACGCGTTAAAACCTGTTCCGCCCTTTTCCAAAAGAGAAGGCTTATTTCATACGGGTAGGCACGGATGACGATTTTTGTAAAAGCATACATACAAGTATTGTATTTGGACATCAACCCCGATGTCGGAGTGCGCTATCCTCAGGGTGGGAAAGAACGGTCGAAAACGCAACATCTTTATATTACGATGCCTTAGAGCAACAACGGTTTATCTGGAAAAAAGTAGCAATTTTCAATTTTTTCATATTTGGTAGAATTTGCTGTAAACTTTCAGATGACAAATGTATAAAATAAAAGTTTGATTAATTTCAAAGATATTTGAAAAAAAACCTTTGTTGCATAAAATTACCCCAGCAAATTTTACAGGGTACACTGGACTACTGCACAGCATCCCGCTTTTCCTCTAAAGCCTTTAATGCCAACTTAATGCCAGTTATCAGGGACAGGGATATGCAACAGCGGACATCCAGCTGTGCGAACCCTTCTTGCCTAGGAGTGGATACACTTGGACTACTGGGCTACTTAACACTGGCAGGCCTGGAGATTGTGTGGTTCTTCCTGCTGAAAACTGGTGGCTGGAATGTGATCTTATCTGGGAAAGAGGTCAAGCTTTGTGCCATGCCTGCTGTATTTTCTCTGCAAGCAAGGTGGTCTACCTTCACTTCCAGTGATTTTGCTATCCTAGCCTTTACAGAAGATTCCACTTTCTGCACTAGCCTAGCCTAGCATCGCTTTGAGAGGACCAGAATTAGTGGACATCAAAGTTTCACATGCAAACTGCAAGAAAATTCTGGGCAAAAACAGGCCACCAGTTGTAAATATGCATTTATTCGCTTTCTTCTACATGTATTACAATATAAAGATGCTATGATAAAGATCGCACCAATACCCATTCTATCTCCAAAAACTGAATACTTCTGTTTAATCCTCAATTTGTTCTGACCTTTCAAACTTTTCAAATGAGTGTATCTCAAATTTTTCGAAATGGCGGCTCTGTCGATAGACCGTAAGGCATCGATTGGTGAACCTCGGAGCTCTAGACAATGAACTGTACGATTAAAAGATACAAGTCAAAGTCCACGTATACTCCATGTGCGTACAATGACAATGAACACACTTTACCTGTTATTGCAGGTAATTAACTCAACACTTGTTTCTGATATGCCAGGAAAAGCTAGGTAAAAGAAATCGATAACAGGACACTGCCTCTCTCTGGCATTCACATGATCATAACTGACCTTCAACAGGAGCAAATTAATACCAACAGCAGGAAGTATTGGGCACTACACTCCCCAGTGTCCTGTGACTGTTTTGAGCTGAACCCACCTGCAGAAACTGCAGACTAGGAGGAGCACAATGTCATTTCTGTGTGTCCTATCTACACTCCACAGTTAGACAGAGCTCAAGGAAATGATTGTCTTTAAAGGCTTGCATTTCCACTTTCATTTATTTCTCTCATCAACATGACCTGTCAAGCATGTTTGACCTTTATCGCTCATCCTTATTTAATGTTGCTAACAGCTTCAACTTAGGTAAACGATCCCTTTCTTTGATTCTTCAAAAACAAACAAACAAACAAACCCAAACAACTAAGTTTAATTATGGCCAAACAGACCGGTGCAGAAATTCAAATACAACTGATTTTTTGGGGGGGTGGGGGTGGGGGGTGGAGATACCAATCAAAGAAAAGTTATCTATTAATTCTCAAAATCTGATATTCAATATTAAAACTGTGATATTTCATATCATACGTGTTTTATAAAAAAAAAAATCCATATTGAAGTATAACACACAAAACTCGGTTATTTTCTTTGCTAATTTGAGCTGGCTTTTTTTTTCTCCTCGGGAAGGAAAAGTGAACTTAAAATGTTGTTACAAGAAAGGAAAGCAGAGGATTGTACGACAACAATGATGCTAACGCTTTGTTTGCTGACTTAGTTGTTTTTATTTGTGGCTGTGGGGTGTTTGGCTGGTTGTTTGTTTGGTTGATTGGCCAGCTGGGTGGCTGGTTGGCTATTTGGTTCACTGCTTGGTGACAGGGCTGGTTGGTTGTTTGGTCGGCTGATTGGTTACAGGGCTGGTTGGTTGTTTGGTCGGCTGATTGGTCACAGGGCTGGTTGGTTGTTGGGTCGGCTGGTTGGTCACAGGGCTGGTTGGTTGTTGGGTCGGCTGGTTGGCCACAGGGCTGGTTGGTTGTTGGGTCGGCTGGTTGGCCACAGGGCTGGTTGGTTAATTTTGTTGTTTCGATTTTTCACATTCTATACAGTGCAACAAGAGGCAGTGCTGGACCGACTACTGTAGGAGAGGGCGTCGCCACAAGAGCAGCGCCACCATTTTTTTTCTTTTTCTTTTTCTGTCTACATGTGTATTTGTCTCCCTATATCAGAATGGGATTTTTTCTGGACATAATTTTGCCATCAGACAACTCTCCTGTTGTCGATGAGTTCTTTTACGTAGACTAAATGCATGTTTGCACACAGGACCTCGGTTTATTGTTGTTGCTGTTGTCCTCGATTTTACGTTTGTTTACTCTCAGTGATATTAGACAAGAAAAAAAGATATATAAGGGGTGTATGAGAATTGAGGTGGAAGTGGAGGTCCTACTGAAAAATGCGAGAGGGGAAAAGTAGTCTAATCATGAAAAGAATCTGTTCAAAGCAAAAGATACAATAAAAAAAATCCACCACGAAACAAAAACATAAAAAGTCATTAACGTTAATGAAACTATAACAAATGTCCTATAAGACTATGCCAGGGACCTTTTGCAATATCAAATGCCAAATTCGAATTACTGAATATGCTTCTAAGGGAGTTTTCAGAAAGTTGGGGTAACAAAAGCTTTAGTATTCTAACATTCAAATATTATATGAGTATTAGAAATATTCTCACCATATGGACATTTTCAGTTTATCGTCTTATAAACAGCCGTCTGCAATAGACCCTGGACAGCCATGGGTATGTATTTTTATTCATTTATTTTATTTTATTTATTTATTTATACCACTTTAAGTCACGGCAGATTTCTCTGCGTGAAGTTTGGGCTGCTCTCCCCCGGGGAGAGCGCGTCGCCACAAGAGCAGCACCACCCATTTCCTGTCTGCAACTGTAGTTGTTTTCTTATCAGAGGCTTTTTTTTACAGAATTTTGCCAGGGGACAACTCTCTTTGTTGTCGTGGGTTCTTTATCGTGCGCTAAATAATTATGTGTAACACACGGGACCTCGGTTTATCGTCTCATCCGAAAGACTAGCAAACAGACCACCACTCATGGTCTAATGGATGGGGGAAAAGTTTCAGGTCCAAACGGGATTCGAACCACCGCCCACTTCCGACCCGGACTTTTCGCTTTCTAGACAGGCGCGTTACCTCTAGACCACCGATCCACCACTAGTGTATTATGTGGACACACCCCAAAGGGGATTCCTCTCTTCCCTTTAATAGTGACAGTGAAGGGGACACACATTACCAGTGCAGGGGCCCTGGGGGGGGGGGGGTGCAGGGAATTGGACGGGGATTCCCCTCTTCGTCTCAATCCAGACAGTTAAGGTCACGGAACAGGGATTGCACTTGAAGAAAACGAGGAACGCGGAAAAAGTGAAACGGACAAATTCCCCCGCCTACGTCTTAAAGCCAGACGGTCAAAGTCACAGCGTACTGACTGCACGTGAGGAGAAAGAGGTATCAGGGGGAAAATAGTGAAAAAAGCAAAAGAAGAAGAAGAAGAAGAAGAAGAATTGCGAAGAATTGCGAAGAAGAAGAAGAAGAAGAAGAAGAAGAAAAAGAAAAAGACATTGCACCCAGTTCAGTGGACAGCGTGGGAGCAAAGGGCATTCTGCACGTATGTCTAGACAGACCCCTATGGGTTGACAATACTTCTGTTTAGCAACCAGCTTCCTCCACTCCTGGCAGGTTTATTTTAATCTTTCCCTAATACGTCGCTCCACTCCAGGCCAGTCCTCTATCTGATGTTGTCTTCTCCTCGTTTTCTCTGTCCCTCTCCCTCCTTTTCCCGTTCCCTTTTAAAGAGCTGTGAAAACCGAATGCTAACGCTACATGACAAAGATCAAATGGGAAGATAGGATCACGAATAAAGAACTATGGAGAATGTGCAAAGTTGATGATCTGAAGTCTGTAGCTAGTAGCAATAGACTGCGCTGGTTTGAGCACGTTCAACGGAAAGCAGACCACCATATCATAAAAAGAGCAATGAACTTCGTAGTAGATGGAAAGAGACCAAAGGAAAGACCTAGCAAGACCTGGGCTACCTGTATTGCAGATGATCTTGGAGAAAGGGGCATAAATAAAGAGGAAGCTTAAAACAGAGAGAGATGGAGAAGGCTCATCAATGTCAAACCTCCCCTGGGAGAAACATGACAAAAAAGGAAGAAGAAGAAGAAAAAGAAGAAGAAGAAGAAGAATTGCGAAGAAGAAGAATTGCGAAGAAGAAGAACAAGAACAAGAAGAACAAGAACAAGAAGGAGGAGGACAGGTTCTGGCTAGTCCAGGTGTCGGGGACTGGTTGTAAAAAAAAAGCACATGAGTGCTTATTCCATTATCCTCGATATAAAAGAATAAATAAATAAGCCATTGTGTGCCGGTGGGAACAGATGACAAAATTGACAAAACCGCATACACACGGGGACTGGATGTACAAAAAAAGCACATGAGTGCTTTTTCCATTCTCCTCGATATAAAAGAATAAAAGAATAAATAAATAAATCTTCTGTAGCGTTCTGGCAGGCAGGTCATTCTGTCTGTCTGTCTGTCTGTCCCCTCTCCTCTCCCTTTCCCATACAGCAGAGACAGACGGTACTGTGCAGCGTTTAGCTCTGCTGTTGTTGGGGAACGGGTGAAGAAGAAGCAGGTCTACAGTAGGTGTCTTTTTTCCCCTTTTGTTTTAAAACTTTTGAGGCACAACAACAACACAAAGTGAGATGTCTCTAAGGACACATATCTGTGTAAATCCCAAATATCCCTTTTATAAAAACAAACAAACTTGACTTTGATAGATAACAATTTGATTTAATGATAATAATAATAATAATCATAATCATAATCATCATCATCATCATCATCATCATCATCATTATCGTCGTCGTCGTCGTCGTCGTCGTCATCATCATCATCATCATCATCATCATCATCATCATCATCATCATCATGGCTAAATTAGCATGTCAGTTTTGTCCATATGCGAAAACAGACTATGACTCTACCGAGTTTTAACACCGTGAGAGTGGCTCACCCCCAGCACATGCCTTCTGAACAGACACCAACTTCACTGTGAATTATTTAGTACCCTTTTAATAATAATGATGATAATAATAATAATAATATAGAATTTATATAGCACTGAATCTTGTAAAAACAAACAAATCGAAGCGCTCGCAGTCAAATCATTTACACGCATGCAACTCTCCTTAAACATAATGAACAACATATTTCAAATCCATGCGCGCGCACGCACGTACGCACACAAACACACACACACACACACACACACACAAACACACACACACACACACACACACACACACACACACACACACACACACACACACACACACACACACACACACACACACACACACAGAGACTCGCAAACACACTTAGGAGGTGAAGGATGCTGTTGAAAATTAAGGACAGATATGTGGGGGAAATTTTCATGTAGAAAATAAGTGTGCTTTAGATGGGGTTTTGTGTGTATGACTCTATTCAAGTGCTTGACCATAAATATAGACAGCCATAATCCGACTTCAGCAGATTTTTAAAAATATTCTCTGATATAAAAAAAACCAGAGGGTGCAGATTGCTATGTTATGAGGTTGTTATGGCTAGAGACAAATCTCAACATAGCAGTTAAAAGCATAACAACAATTTGATGTCTACCTTGGTGCTTCCCTTACATCCATAACTGACACCGCTTATGACAGGTGTCACACACCCAGACCACTCAAAAACCAGTAGGGTTTTTTTCCTTGCAGCTAGGTGATATTGTCATTAAACGTGTATCTGCCACATATTCTTCAAACATGACAGTGGGTCTTCACAGCAATAGTCACTGTCCTCAGGATTGAGTGTATTGAAACACTGACTTCACTGCGGGAGACGGGATAGCCTAGTGGTTAGAACATTGCGCTCGCAATCTGACAACCCGGGTTCGATTCCCGTTCAAGGGGGATATTTTCCCCTGGAGCTTGGAGCTCTACTAGCCAAGGAACGGAAACAAATCAGTGCAGACTCCACTCTCCCCAAAAGTCCTTCGGATGAGACTATAAACCGAGGCCCCGTGTGCGAACGCACGCACAACATCTCTGCGCACACGTTAAATCCTGTTCCGCTTTTCGTAAGAGTAGGCCATTGTGTGCCGGTGGGAACAGATGACAGAATTGACAAAACCGCATACACGCGGGGACTGGATGTAAAAAAAAGCACATAAGTGCTTATTCCATTATCCTCGATGTAAAAGAATAAAATAAACAAACACTCAAACACCAGTGTTTTCCCCTTGCAGCTGGGTGATATTATTGTCATTAAACGTGCATCTGCCACATATTCTTCAAGCATGACAGTGGGTCTTCACAACATAGCTACTATCCTCAGGATCGAGTGTATTGAAACACTGACTTCAAAGTTTGGAACTTTTTGCTCTTTTACCATTTGTGTCCTTCCTTGGCTAGTAGAGCTCCGAGGTTCCCCAATGGTGAGCGTTTTCTTTTTGCGTGCGCGACCGTTTTTTCCTCCACCATTTAGGCAGCCGCATTCCGACTTCGGGGATGGTGTCTAAACACAACACCTGTGTGCATGCTGGGTTTTTGTTGTTATGTGTTCCTATCGGTACATAAAAGGCCTACTCTTCCAAAGGCGGAACGTGTTTTTAACGTGGGTGCAAGATGTTCTGTGTGCGTTTGCACACAAGACCTTGGTTTATAGTCTCAACTGAAGGACTTTGACATTAAGGTTTTGTTTTGGTTTCTTTTTTTTTTTTTTGGGGGGGGGGGGGGGGTCAAACTGGGAATAAAAGGTGAGGTTAAAAATGTTCCTTTATATTGCCCCGTTACAGTTGACCTCATTTATGATGCATATTCCTCACAAAGTGTGTGTCAAGACTAGACAGTCAGGAAATTCGTAAAGACACTGTCACTGGAGGAAGGCAGAAGTGTGCCATTTTTTTCATTTTCATTTAATTTTTCATTTCATTCTTTGATATCGAGGATAATGCCAGGGCATCTAAGCAATCTAGCTACGCTGTACATGTCACCAGTATGGGATGATTAGTTGTGTGCGTAATGTCATTTAGACAGGACTGCACTTTCTTCATAGCTTAATTAACCAAAGCAGTTGAAACTATCAAGACTCTTCTGTTCGGCGACTAAGAAGCCTCTAGACTTGACGATTCTCTGCGGTTGACACAGAATACGGAAATGTACGAGACTGAGGGTGGATGTACCGGTGGTGGGTTCAGCAGGAATGTGTCATCTCCACGCCGCAGCATGATATACCTGTGACTGAAATACTGTATGATAATGTTAACACCTCCTGACCCAACGCACCCCATCTGCATAACCTTAGCTATAGGGAGAGCCAGTGAGGCCTGACCACTGAGTTATCCCGTCCCCATTATGTTTCACTATTTTTTCAAAGCTCATTTCTGCTTGAGAGAATCAGAGAAACAAAATATATAGTTGATAGAATCTTCATGATATTTTATGTTTTTATTTTTTATTTCATACCAGTTTAAGTCACGAGATTTCTCTGCGTGA
Source organism: Rapana venosa (assembly GCA_028751875.1). NCBI lineage: Eukaryota > Metazoa > Mollusca > Gastropoda > Neogastropoda > Muricidae > Rapana > Rapana venosa. Next base: position 27,049,888 of record CM054146.1, read on the forward strand.
AATTCGGGCTGCTCTCCCTGGGGAGAGCGCGTCGCCACAAGAGCAGCGCCACCTTTTTTTGTCTGCAACTGTATTTATTTCCCTATCAGAGTGGCTTTTTTTCTAAGAATTTTGCCAGGGACAACTCTCTTGTTGCCGTGGGTTCCTTTACGTGCGCTGAAAAATTTGTGTAACACGGTTTATCGTCTCATCCGAAAGAGTGGCGCCAAGACCACCACTCATGGTCTAATGGATGGGGTAAAAGTTTCGGGCCCAAACGGGATTGGAACCACCGCACACTTCCGACCCGGATTTTTCGCTCGCTTTCTAGACAGGCGCGTTACCTCTAGACCACCGATCCATAACAATATAAATCAACAAAAAATAAAAGTTCTAGAATATTCAAAAAGCAGAATGACACGACCTTTGTTAAAATTTTCTATTAAAGTAAAAAAAAAAAAGAAAAAAAAAGTTTTCAGACTAATTTTCAGACTGTCACACAAACTCTAAACTTGTGCTGGTTCTAGGATAGTGACCCCCCCCCCCCTCTCATCCTGTCTGACCCCCTCCTTCCAAAGTGCATTACAAACTAGTTTAAACGTCATTACTGTCAAGCTCAGAGCGTGGTGTCTGTGCAATCTGCCGTCAGGACTGTGGACTGGAACCCTGCACTGCCAGTGCCTCTGGCAGCGATAGCAATATCAACGTCCTTCTGGAAAGGTTCCCGCTACAACGCAACTTTAAGAAATCCGCTTACACAAAGGGCAATAGAAAACCAGGCTAGGGGGGTAAGTAAGTAGATCGAGCTCGGCAAACAGACTGGGAGAAAGAGATGAGGCTGGCAAAGAAGACGCATGGAAGTGTATTATTATGTGGAGCCGAAACTTGTACAAGGTCTGGCAGAAGCGATGATATCATCCACAACTAAATTTCAAACGCTGCCGTAGAAAGTTTCTATACTTTAGGTATATAAGATTTTTTTTAAAGGCAAATCTTTGAGAGTGTTTTGGATGAGGAGTATGGGTTGTTTATGTTGAGAGCATGTCAAGGCTTAAGACAATACCAACATAACGGACATTTCGAAGTCTGACAGCATTGTAATGCCAGACCATGGCACTTTACTTTCATGCATAACTGACAAAGCTTTTCAGGCCTGGGGCCATAACTTGCAGTTGAACAATTCCTTCAAACAGATCATTGGTGATTCAAATTCGTATGAAAAGGCTACACTCCGCCTTTAGCTTCCGGGTCAAGCAGTACCTTCTATAGTGTGATAGTCAGAAAGAAAAAGGTGGTGATTTTCATAGATTTTTAATGCAAAAATATATGCTCTGTACTTGATTTTTTTCTCGGAGGAGAATGGGGGCGGGGTGGGGGTGGGGGGGATGTTGAGGACATAGAACTACACCAGGAGGTCATGAGAAAGTTAGAAATAATCATCAAGAGAGGATTGCTTGTGTTTCTACAGTGTTGACCCCACACATGCATATTGTGGTTAGAAAGCCAGCAAGTGACTAAGGACTGAGGATTTGCTATAAAAAAACCAACTTAAAAAAAACAAGTACCAAATTTGTCCAAACCACATGAGTTTTGAGTCAGAGGCTAGTCTTTCGCCAAAAAATGTTGTTGTTTTTTTTGTATTTCTGTAGATGCTTTAGTACAGGCGGTATGAATGCAAGAGTGATATAGGAAAACCAGAAGGAAAGTGGCAACATTTAGAGATGGTGTGCAGCCCATGCAGTTCGGTTCCCATGCTCTACAGATAAATGTTGATTTATGGCTGTTTACGTTTTCTCTGTTTTGCGTGATGAAGGGTAGAGCAGATAGTGAGAGAAAGTGGCCTGGTTTGCATTATTCATTCCACTAATTGCAACCTTAACTGACTGACAGTTTTATAACTGTTCCTGCAGTGAAAGAGCAAGATTGATGGTAAAATTATGTTTTATTGTGTGACATGCTATAACATTTTTGGAGAGAGAGAGAGAGAGAGTGTGTGTGTGTGTGTGTGTAATTTGCATTTTATTTATTCTTTTATTTCGAGGATAATGGAATAAGCACTCATGTAGGTTTGGTTTTTTCAACATTCAGTCCCCGTGTGTATGCAGTTTCGTAAAATTTTGTCATCCGCTCCCACCGGCACACATCGGCCTACTCTTACGAAAAGTCTTTCGGATGAGACTATAAACCGAGGTCCCGTGTGCGAACGCACGCAGAACATCTTGCGCACACGTTAAATCCTAATCCGCTTTTCGGAAGAGTAGGCCATTGTGTGCCGGTGGGAACAGATGACAGAATTTACAAAACGGCATACACACGGGAACTGGAGGTAGAAAAGCACATAAGTGCTTATTCCATTATCCTTGATATAAAAGAATAATTTTTTTCAGCGGAATGGGTTTAACGTGTGCGCAAGAATGTTCTGCGTGTGTTTGCACTATGAGACCTCGGTTTATAGTCTCATCCGAAGTTTGCTGCTGCTGCTGCTGCTACTACTACTAGTAATGATAATGATATTAATAATACTAAAAAATAATGACAAAAACACTACTACTACTACTACTACTACTACTACTACTACTACTACTACTGCTGCTGCTGCTGCTGCTGCTACTACTACTAACACAACAATAATAATAGCAATAATAATATAAAAACAACAAAATAATAAATAGAATTTTATAGCACTGAATCTTGTAAAGCAAGCAAATCAAACAGGGGATTGAACCTGGCTATTTCACTTGTTTTTCCAAGGCAAGTGCTTCACCTCTAAGCCAGGGTCACTCAGTGCTGTAATCTTCTCTCTTTTTCTGTTCAAAAAACCAAAACCTCTGCGTGCGATTCAGCATTGCTTGAACTGGCATCATTCAAAGATAAAGTCCGCCATGAACTTTCTACATTGATGGATCGATATCGATGTCGAAAATGTGTTCGTTCAAGAGAATTTTTTACACTGGAGTTAACATCTGTGCCGATTCCACTCCCCCCCCAAAAGTCCTTCGGATGAGACTATAAACCGAGGTTCCGTGTGCGAACATACACAGAACATCTTGCGCACACGTTAAAACCCGTTCCGCTTTTCGGATGAGTAAGCCATTGTGTGCCGGTGGGAACGGATGACAAAATTGACAAAACTGCATAAAAACGGGGACTGGATGAAAAAAAAGCACATGAGTGCTTATTCCATTATCCTCGAAATAAAAGGGAAAACAAAACAAAACAAAAACGACTGTGTGTGGCCAGGGGTAATCATCAATGGACAAGCCAAAGGGTCTGTAGGACAATGAAGCTGAATTATTCATACTGCCCAAAAGGATCGACACAGACTCTGGGTTTCTTACTGATTGGTGCTTTTGTTCCTTAGTTAGGTGCTTGAGCTGTGAAGTTTGTGTGGAACTGGGGGCAGGGAGAGGGGAGGAGGGAGGGTGAAAATGAGAGAGAGAGAGGGAGGGAAGGGGAGAGAGAGAGAGAGAGAGAGAGACAGATAGAGCTAGAGAGAGAGAAAGACAGAGAGAGAGAGAAAGAGAGAGACAGAGAAAGACAGAGAAGAAGAGAGAAAAAGGAGAAAAACGAGAGAGAGAGAGAGAGAGAGAGAGAGAGACATGACAAATGACAAATTCTTTTTTTTTCGAGGATAATGAATAAGCACCCATGTGCTTTTTTACATCCAGTCCTCGCCCTTAAGGATATATATGATAATAAAATAAAATAAAGCCCATAGCAATACACTTACACAGTATATGGAAAAATATCTACACAAAAATACCCCACAAAATGATAGTTTTTTGTGAGAGAGAGAGAGAGAGAGGGAGGGGCAGGTTTGGGAATGTGGGCACATCTACAACTCATATTACGCGCACGCACGTATACACGCACGCACGCACGCACACAAAACGCAGTGCAAAATGGAAAGGACATTGCCTGACAACCGAAAATGACCACCTTAAGCACAAGTAAAGGATTCGATCAACGACTACCAGACTTGGGTTTAGCTTTCCGATCTACAGATAACTATCATCTTGTTCTCATGCTACGTACTTCTTTGTTCGAAGATATCCGGAGCTCAAGTAAAGACACGACAACCGGACTGCTGGTTGAGCTAGGTTTCTGGTCACACTCTGTTGCCGTTTGAACAAGAGGTACGCCTTGTTGGGTCCTTAAGTGCTTCTTGTCGTTAAGTGGACAGATTTAACGAAGATAAGAAGAATTTCTCGCTGGGTCTGAATACTTCCTCTGGAAACAAAAATAAACTTCTCCTTTCTTTCACCAGATGGGCTTGTTAATGTACAGACTCTAAAATCGCAAGACAGACGATTCCAAATCTGACAATTCATATTTTGTCTTTGCGAGCATGCGAATCGAGTAAAAGAAAGTATTTTCCCAGAAAAAGTTAGGAAACACTCATTTTATGGTTGGAGTTTTGACTAAGGCTTTTACTTATCTGGTATGCTTATTGTTATTATTTTAGGCTGGTGTTTTCATATGTGTTGATAGAAAACGATGTGCTCAGCAGTTTATAAATGATTTCAAGTTACTGTTTAACCAGGTGTTTGAAAAGTTGAACGTCGTAATCCAGTTAGCGATTATCAATCCATTTAACGACTCAACACACGCACACCATCTTTTGAACACATTTTTTTCCAAATACTGAATTTGGTTTATTATGTAAAGCCTATAAAATTTAAAGAATTTCATCTCATTCAAACATTATATTCATATGTATTGATTTTCATTATATCAAGTCTTATTGCCGTGTAACCTTCGAATTACCAGTTTGTGTTAAAACACGTTTTCGCAGGGGAAATCGTTACGACGTTCACAATGTAATTGTGAACTAAAAATCTGATGTTATGATGAGCAATAATGTTACAACTGTTTTCATGTGCACAAGAGAGAGAGAGAGAGAGAGAGAGAGAGAGAGAGAGAGAGAGAGAGAAGAGACAGACAGACAGACAGAGATAGGCAAAGAGAGACAGAGAGGCAGACAGATAGACAGACAGACACACGAAAGACAGACAGAAAGAAATAAAGAGACAGAGAGATGCTGCTTTCAATACCAGTCTCTGTAAGGTTGTAAGCAGCCTGCAACCCCCGCCCCCACCCCTCCCCTTAAAACATGGTCAAATACAGCAACAAAATTGTAAACACACACACACACATACACATACACCACACACACCACACACACACACACACACCACACACACACACACACACCACACACACACACACACACACACACACACACACACACACACACACACACACACACAGAGTCCCTACTCCAGTCCCCGAAAATCCTTCGGATGAGACAATAAACGGAGGTCCTGTGTGCGAACACAGCCACAACATTTTGCGCACACGCTAAAAAAACCCTACCTATTATGCTTTTTGGAAACAACAGGCCATCTGTGCTCGTGGGAACAGTTAACGAATTTACAAAGCCGTATGCACACAGGGACTGGATGTAAAAGAAGCATATACCTGTTACTGCATATCCTTGAAATGAAAAAGCAAACATTCACACACGCACGCACGCGCATGCACACACACAAACACACACACACATATATATATATGTTATATATATATATATATATATATATATATATATATATATATATATATATATATATATATATGTACACATATACACACACACACACTTACACACACACACACACTTCACACACACACACACACACACACACACACGTACGCATGCATGCATGCATGCATGCATGCGCATACAGATAACCAGACTGAGAAATGACGAGTACAAAATAAAATCATGCCATGAATTGCTGAAACAAAGCAAGAGACGTACTTAGGCACCGCAGTTCTTTGAGAAATAAACACAAACACACACACAAATACACACACACACACACGTACACACACACACACACACACAAACACACACACTCAAACACACACAAACACACACACAAACACACACACAAACAACACAACACTCACACACACACACTACACACACACACACACTCACACACACTCACACACACACACACACACACATTACTCCATTATCCTCGATATAAAAGAATAAATAAATAAATAAGACCCTTATCACCAGCTTTTACGACAGGTACAGGTGGTCATTTTCAGACTACGCACAGGGCACAACAGGCTGAATAAACACCCCCACAGAAAATTGAAAATTAAACCATCTGCTATGTGCCCCTGTGGAGAAGAAGAACAGGATACGGCCCACATCCTACAAGACTGCAGGACCCTCCAGACGCTAAGGCTGGAAGTGTGGCCTGAGCCCACGCCTCTGGAGCAGAAACTGTAGGGCACGGTGGATGACCTGCAGGCAACTGCTGAATTCCTCAGAAGATCTGGCCTCACAACATAGCCCAGGCAACGCAAAGAAGAAGAAGAATAAATAAACAAAACATACACACACACCACCACCACCACAGAAAGACTACTGATGTCACAATCAAAATACAACACACAAAAAAACACGTAGAATATCGATATGATAAGATAAGCTTGGCGGAAAACATCATTATCCAGAAAGAACAATTAAAAAAAACCACCAACATAAAACAACCTATTTCCCATAAGTAATTTACACAGAAAGAAGTGCTCACAAAACCTGTACAGCGAGGAGCAATTCGCGGAGTTGTGTGTCATTTTTTGGGGGGTTGAATCGCCTACTCTCTCAGGAGATCTTTTTACTTGTTGAACAGCTTCATCGTCCTGTGTGCAGTTTCCCCTTTGCGCACACTCGCGCGCACGTTAATTGCGCACGGTCGCCTGTGTGTGTGTGTGTGTGTGTGTGTGTGTGTGTGTGTGTGTGTGTGTGTGTGTGTGCGTGTGTGTGTGCGTGTGTGAAAATTCTTCTGTGCAAATGCGCATGTATGTATGTCTGTACGGTTGCACATGTTTGTACCAGTACATTTACATGTAATTATGAGAGCGTTCTATTGGTACTTTTGTGTATTCTATGTCCTATAGGATGTAATGAAAACAAACAAACAGACAAACAAGCAAACACTCAAACAAACAAAAACACATACAAACAAACAAAGAGAATTCTGTTATCTCCTGATGATTACTTGTCATTAGCATATCTTTTTTGATTTGCTTGGTTATTTGTTTTTGGATTCATGTCTGTCTGTCTGTTTGTCTGTCTATCTATCTATCTATCTATCTATCTATCTATCTATCTATCTATCTATCTATCTATCTATCTATCTATCTATCTATCTATCTATACAATGACAATATGTATGACTGTCTTGTAAGAAAAAAATGAATAAAGCAACTTTCTCATGCTCATCTGTGTTTTTGATGTCCCCCCCCCCTTTTAAAAATTAAAACACAAGAAAAAGGACAGTGTTGAGGAACAACTTCCTGTTTGACAAGTCCTCTAAAGGAAAATGTTCAGGGTGATTTTTGCGACTGCTATTCCCTAATTCCCTTGATAGGGAAACTTAAAGAGAACTAGATAAATGTCGTTATTCGGATACTACTATTTATTCATCTGCAACAGAAAAAACCCAATCAGCAACCTCAGCAGCAACATAACCGACCGACCATGAAACAACCCGACATTAACATCATCATCAACAAAAGCAACCTATCGCCCACCTCATTAACAACTAAAAAAACCATCATCAACACATCATCAACCTCAACAACAACATAAGAAACCCATTATCAACCTTAGCAGCAATAGAAACAACCTATCATCAACATTAGCAGCAACAAAATAACCCATCACCAACATCAGCAGCATTAGAAACAAAACATCATCAACATCAGCAGCAACAACACAAAATATTATCAACATTAGCAGTAACAAAAACAAAACATCATCAACCTTAGCAGCAACAAAAACAACCCACCATCATCAACATCAGCAGTAACGAATACAACCCATCACCAAACCCCCAACAGCAACAAAAGAACAACACCTTCAGCAGCAACACAAACAACCCATCAATGTCTGCTAGGACGATTCTTGCTGTCACTGTATGCTTCGTTCTTCATCAGCAAGTCCCTTGACCACGATGGTCGTAAGGGGAAAACGAAGGACGTGTTGGTCGACACTTTACTCCAGCCTGGTCTGTCTGTCTTTAGTCTTTCTCAGCAACAGCACAGCCATGTCCAGGCCAGTGGTGTCCAGTCTTTGATGTTAGTTCTGCATCATCCAGTTCTTCATCTGTCTGCCTCTGAGTCTTCCTCCCTCAAATGTCACCTGCAGGATGTGGTTCTTACTAAAGAAAAATAACCCGAGATCGAGCTTATAGCTGGTGGAAGGACAAGACTGTGCATGAAAGACTTGTGTAATTTGCGGAAGAAACATAACGTAGTTTGCTTGCTTCTTAAGTACCAGCACGATGTTCCGAACAAGGGAGTTTACAAAGAGGTAGTTTAACTGCATTCGTTCTGATATGTTACATGAATGGACTTCTTAAACCAAAGTTTCAATGACTTGTATTAGGACTTACGCATTGTGAGAGCAGGACAAAAAAAATGTATTATAAAGTATAGAGGCAAAAGTAGAGTGAAATATAAGTTACTAATTAAAAAAAAGGCTACCTCTGAGTGTCTAGCAGGAGCCATTAACGCATGCCGCAAATAAAAAACAGATATCCCTGAAGTCGGAATGCAGCTACCTTCATGGTGGGATAAAATGGTCGCATGCGCAAAAATCTCACCAAAGGTGAACTTCTAAGATCTAGCCAATGAACAGCCTCCACCACCCCAAAACAAAATTCCTCATAGAAAACCCAAACAATCAAAACAAAGCAAAAATCTCCCTAAACAAAAAGACACCAACATCCCCTGCCCCCCTTGCTGTTGTTCCGTGGTTGTTATTAGTGGTGGTGCTTCTATTGTTACCATGGTTCATTTTCAAGTTCCAGTAAGGGACGTTTGTTTATTTGTTTGGTTTTAGATTTCATTGTTCATTGTTTCAAACGTGTAAATGACTACAAAGTGTTCCTCTTGTGTGGGTTATTTTCACTGTAACGAGAAGCCCAAGCTGGTTTTGTAAGAATCTGTTTACTACAAGTGAAAGTACACGTTTAATTAAGATTCATTCAAACAAACAGGAAAACTAAAGCTATGAGCTCACTCTTTTAACCTTTCATATAGATGCGCTGTGCAAAGATGTGCAGAAATGTTAATAGGCAATACACCATACCGCGTTGACATTTACGAAGTAACCCACACTATCAGCACACACAAAAGCTGGGCAGATTTATGACTCCTTGCTGTGTAATTTGTTTTGATTTGATCAGACACTAAAAACTTGAAAACAGATTATTTCAAATGTTGTATATATTTTCAGATTTATGATGCTATCTCCACAGTAAACTAATAGTCAAGTACTATCATTTTCTTATTGATATATATTTCTTCTACAATTACGTTTTCCCTTCTTTTTTTTGTCCCAAGTACTATGATCACAGCACATTATCATCTATAGAATGTCTTTCCTATTTCCTAGCATACTGTGCTAGGGAAGTTCGAATTATTGTATTCACAATTACTGACGTATGTAAACGATTTTAACTTTCGGGCAGGATTCTGATGCTGTTATGTTTGTCACGAATCTGGTTTGCGTCACTGAATGATGAAATATAGTTCAGACGTGTGTCTATTTGGTTTCAGAGGTTTACCATGCCGTGTACATGCTCGACTTGCGAGAGTTCCTGGTTTTGCTGTGTTCAGTGAGGGATGCAAGGTGATGCTGTAGGTAGCGTTTTTGGGGGGTTGGGGATTTTTGTTCGTCGGCAAGAGCTCCAAAGGTTTAACAATAGTGAATTTTTTTGCGGACACAACCGTTTTGTTCCCCTTCTATTGAAGTGGCCACATTCTGACTAGGGGGGATACACTTGGGAATTGAACCTACTAGTTTTGCGAGGACAGTCAAGAGGTACCTCCCTGCTCTTTCCAGTTTTCAACGGTCGTGGGTTCTTTTGACGTGCACAAGTCCGTAGGCACACGGGTCCCAATGGTTTAGTCTCCTCCGAAGGACTTGACGTTCAGTTCGATTTTCCTTTCAAACTGTGAAGAAAGGGCAAGGCTGGGAATCAAACCCAGAACTTACGGTTTACTTGTTAGGCAGGTCAACGTTTAAAACGCCCTGCCATCTTTCTTCCTGGCGAAAGAATAGTATAGTAGACATCTCGCAGCAGTGGTTTTGACCAGGCTCAGTATCATCTTACATCGTGTTTCTACCCTCGTTGAGTGCCTTGAGGCTGCTTCAGCTGGGAACACTAGACCCTACACTCCATTGACCAGGATAAGATTAAATGCATTCACAACAAAATTCAGCAAGGATGTTAAATGCTTATGTGGTGAATATATTTCAAATACCCATATCATACTTGAATGTGAGAATTTAAAAACTTATCTCCTTGCCTTTTCTGAGAATACCATTGACGAAGTTTTGAACAATGTAAAGCTCACGTTTGACATTGCTAAAGGTTTATTGTTAAGTCCTATAGGGCATTTATTGTAGTTGTAGTTCTGTTTGAATTTCTTTTCTTTGTTTTCTTCTTTTTAAAAAAAAGTTGTTCTTGATCTGTTTATGTTAAGAATACTATTTGTGTATTTCCCTTGTTATTACTCTTTATTACACACACACACACACACTCACACATTCGCACGCACCACACAGAGTAAATCTATCTATCTATCTATCTATCTATCTCTTTCATTGAGTCTCCTATTTTAGGGCCGTCTGGTATCACTTAAAGTGGAAAGACGTTAAAATTGAAGACTTACTTACTTCATTGACCAGCTCGTGACTGACCGTCCCTGCACATGGCATTAGGATCATTCTGCTGAGGCAGCTCTGGCAGGTCTCAGGACAGTCTTCAGGCCTGACCATCCTTGAGGAGAGTTCCGCAGCTGGAACCTTTATGTGAGTGGCCGAGGCTCCGCCAGCCCATCAGTGTACATCCACGTCATTTGGTTTAGATTTTATTTGAATACTTTTGTTTCTAGGATAATGGAATAAGAGCTTTTTTGCATAGTTTACATTTAGTCCCTGTGTGCATGCATTTTAAAAGTGTCATCTGTTCCAATCGGCGCAAACGACATACTCTTTCGAAAAGCAAAGCAGAACAGGGTTTAAAGTGTGTGTCAAGTCTTGTGCGGGGATTTGCAAACGGGATCTTGGTTTATTATCTCACATGAAGGACTTTCAGGGGCAGTGGAGTCGGTACTTAGGTTATCTCCATGGGAAAAAGGTCCTCTTGAACTGACGTTTCGATGATGGCTGAAATCCAGGCTGTCAGACTGCGAGTGTAACGATCCCATCACTCACCAGGCTCTCCTGTCCTGTAGGGCTGCGCCACGCTGTAAGTGTAGCTGTGCCCCTGGTAGGAGGCAACTAAAAATGAAAATGTGAATCTGAAAAGAAATATGTGGTAAAGCGTGAGTCAGTCTTTGTAGCCATAATCGTTTGTACCGTGTTTTCGGTCGGCTTGTTTCATATATTGCGTGCAGTTGCGCTGTTTTTAAGATTATTGTTATCCGAGTAAGCAGGAATTATTGCTGCGAGACTATGGTAGAAAAATAGTACTCTTGTAAATGTGATATCTCAAAACTGTTAGGGTTCTTCGAAGGCTGAAAATAGTTGGAAAAATTACTTTAGTTTTGGGCCCTAGAAATTTCTTCATAGTTTGCCGTTTTCGTGAGATGTGAATGAGTGTGGCAGACATGCGTGCATGACTTACTAAAAATATATATATATAAGAAGGATGGTGGCAGGATGGTTAAGACGTTCGCCTGCCAACAAGTAAACCGTGAGGTTGTGGGTTCGATTCCCAGCCTCGCCCTTTCTTCCCAGTTTGACCAAAAAATCGAACTGAATGTCAAAGTCCTTCGATGAGACTATAAACCGAGGCCCCGGGTTCGAACGCATGCAGAACATCTTGGCACACGTTAAATCCTGTTCCGCTTTTCAGAAGAGTAGGCCATTGTGTGTTGGTGGGAACAGATGACAGAATTTACAAAACCGCATACACACGGGGACTGGATGTAAAAAAGCACATAAATGCTTATTCCATTATCTTCGATATAAAAGAATAAATAAATGAAAAATATTCATTACATCCCCAACTCCAGTACTTGACAATGATGCTTTTGACTGAGAGTGGCAGAGATCCCATGGGTCAATGAAGTCGTGGGTTCCAATCTCGGCTGCCTCTGGCAATAAAGGGCTGGAGATTTTTACGATCTCCCTGGTCGACTTCAAGTACAGACCTGCCAGTGCCCTCATTCCCTTTGTGTATACATGCATGCAGAAGATCTGAATATGCGCGTTAAAGATCCCGTCATTCCTGTAAGCGTTCGGTGGGTTTCGGAAGCACAAACAAACCCACCATACATCCCCGAAGTCGGGATGCCGCTACCTTAATGGTAGGCTAAAGCGTTTGCATACGCAAAATCTCACCAATGGTGAACCTTTTTATTTTATTTTATTCTTGTATATCGAGGATAATGGAATAAGCACTTGTGTTTTTTTACATCCTGCCCCCATGTGGTATGCGGTTTTGTAAATTCTGTTATCTGTTCCCACCGGCACACAATGGCCTACTCTTACGAAAAGCGGAACAGGATTTAACGTGTGTGCAAGATGTTCTGCGTGCGCGTTTGCACACGGAGCCTCGGTTTATAGCCTCATCCGCAGGACTTTTGGGGAGAGTGGAGTCTGCACTGATGTTAACTCCAGGGGAAAATATCCCCTTGAACGGGAATCGAACCCGGGTCGTCAGATTGCGAGCGCAATGTTCAAACCACTAGGCTATCCCGTCCCCAACCTCGGAGCTCTAGCCGAGGAACGAAATAAAACTTGGCGCGGAGAGTGTTTTCTGCTTGCTAACAATCATTGTTTTTGTTGTTTGTGTTGTGGGTTTGCTATTTTGTTGAGTTTTTTTTCTTTGTTTCAGTTCTTTTCTTCTCTGTGGGTAGTGAGTGGTGGTTGCTTTTTGGGAATAGTTTTCAAACTCTGTTCTCGCTTCTTGTCCTGTTTAACGCTTAAGATTTTTTACAGCTTTTTGTAAAAAAAAGTGTTTAGTGAGGGGTAGCAGGTGGTGGGTAGTGGGGACAAGATGAAAACCTAGTATGGGATAAGGGGGTAGAAGTGTTCCGTTTTTTGTGCCTTCGTTTTCATTATGTACTAATCTATTTGTGGGCGGGTTAGCCTTGTGGTTAGAACGTGGTCCTCGCAATTTCATGGCCTGGGATCAAGCCCAGGTTCGAACCACCAAGATTTGCATTTTGCCTCTGGAAAAAAAAACTCCAGGGGAAAAAATTCCCTTCGACAGGCTTGTCGGTGGTGGCTTAAATTAATCCCAAGCTGCCAAGTCACGAGCGCAGCGAACTAGCCGCTAGACCGCCCCCGTTCCCATGCTTGACTTTGTGAGACTTGTTTCTAAGTCCTTCGGATGAGACTATAAACCGAGGCCCCGTTTGCGAACGCACGCAGAACACTTTGCGCAACCGTTAAATCCAGTTCCGCTTTTCGGAAGAGTAGGCCATTGTGTGCCGGTGGGAACAGATGAGAGAATTTACAAAACCGCATACACACGGGGACTGGATGTAAAAAAGCACATAAGTGCTTATTCCATTATCCTCGATATAAAAAAAAAAAAAAAAATAAATAAGGCTACGAACACTGGTGTGGCAGGTTTGGATCGCATACACACGGGGACTGGATGTAAAAAAGCACATAAGTGCTAATTCCATTATCCTCGATATAAAAAAATAAAATAAAAAATAAAATAGATAAATAAGGCTACGAACACTGGTGTGGCAGGTTGGGATCTTTGTAGAAAGAAAGGAATTCTGCGTGTAATGACGTAATGTAGATTATTCCTGAAATATTTCACAGTTCGTTTATGACCCACTCTCTCTTCTCGCCGTGGGTTCTTTTCCGTGCGCTGAATGCGTGTTGCTTACGTGATCGTAGTTAATCGTCTCACCCGAAAGACTATGCATATCCGTGTGTGCGTGTGTGTGTGTGTTTGCGTGTGTGTGTGTGCGCGCACGCGCGCGTGTGTGTCTACGTGTGTGTGTGAGAGCAGTAACGTGGGTGAATTTTGTAAAAATATATGTATCTTCACTCTGTGTGCACGTGCGTGCGTCGTGTGTGTGTATGTGTGTGTGTGCGTACGTGGTGAGAGAGAGAGAGAGAGAGAGAGAGAGAGAGAGAGAGAGAGAGAGAGAGAGAGAGAGAGAGAGAGAGAGAGAGAGAGAGAGAGAGAGAGAGAGAATGAGTCAGAAACAGAGAGGCAGACAGACAGACATACATGCAGACAAAGACATAGATTTAGACAGAGAAAGAGAGAGAGCACACCCAATCCATCCAGCCTCTCTCTCACCACCACCACCTCCACCACCAATGCCAGCAAACCAAGACTGGTAGAAACAAGCGTTTATTTGCTCTAAAGGTCCGCGTCCCTTTGCCCCACCCCTGCACGAACAAACACACACACACACCGCCCTTCAGGACAGACTGGGAACCGCTGGAGACAGAAAGGCAGGGTGCTAGTCTTGCAGAGACACCCAGGGTAAAGCATCTTACCTGGCCAAACAGATTTTCTTTCTTTTTTGTTGATGTTGCTGTCATTTCACTGCTAATCTAACAGTTCCAAGCTGCTTCAAACAGTTTAAACAACGACTTGATTTTGTTTTGTTGAATGTCTATGAATTCACAACTAGGTAGTAAAGGCATATAACACCTAACAACAACTTAAAGTTACACTGGTTAGATTCTTACATGTTTTTTGAAACATAGTGTATGATGTCATGATTTGTGGGTAGCTGAATTGTTTTCGAAATGTCGATCATCACTTGTGTTATGGGACAAAATGTTTTCATGTAAGCTGTCTTCATGTACAAACAAAAGATTTTCTTCGATGATTTATGCAGACTGACATTAACGTTGCGAACATCTTTATCCTGGTAGCTAAATCAAATCTGTAAAAATAAAACCTGTAAAAAAAGGGTGTGTGTGGAGGGGGGGGGGGGTTACAGGATACAGGATTTATATTCAATTGATCCTTTAGATGTTCTCATCACTGATTGACACAATCGCAAATTCTTTTAACTAGACAGAATCAGAGCAGAACATGGAAATGAATATCAGTTTATACGCGTTTTTATCTTTTGATATCCTAAACATACATTTTCTGATGGTTAAACACCAGAATAAGATTACCTTCACCTTAATTTTCAATGTTATTAAAATGGGGAAACAAAAGTTAACAGACACGTCTTCAGCCTATCACACAGTTTCAAACTTTGGCGATGTCTAGGATTAGTGACCTCCTAATTCCGTCTGACCCCCTCCTTCCAAAGTGCATTACAAACTAGTTTAAACGTCATTACTGTCAAGCTCAGAGCGTGGTGTCTGCGCAATCTGCCGTCAGGACTGTGGACTGGAACCCTGCACTGCCGGTGCCTCTGGCAGCGATAGCAATATCAACGTCCTTCTGGAAAGATTCCCGCTACCACACACCACAGCAAGCCTGCTTACATCAGCGCACGGTTAAGTCCTGGCTGGTTGGTGGGTGGGTAGGTAGGTAGGTAGGTAAAGTGAATAAACAGTTTGGAAGTTGATGAAAGGAGAAAGAAAAAAATAGACTTACAGACAGCCAGACAGATCGAGAGACAAACAGGTAGATGGGTTGATGGGTAGGTGGATAAATGGATGGATGGATGGGTGGATGGATAAATAGATATATAGAGACACATAAATAGATACTAGATAGATATAGATCTATGGATAAATATGGTAGATAGATAGGACAGATATATCGATATAGATCGATCGATAGATGATAGATTGATAGATAAATAGAGAAATAGACATATAAATAGATAGCTGGATAGACAGATAGATACAGTAGGAGAGGGAGGGAGAGAAAAAGATAGAAACAGAGGCAGACACTGAAATATCACGGGGATAAATTTTCACAACTTTTGAGGATTAAAGGTTTAAAAAAAAAAGAGGAGGGGGGGGGGCAGGTTAAAATAAGAGAAAAATCCAAAGAATGTTTCAGAAAAGGAAAAAATTGAAAGGGCGAAAAGTTTTTTAAATGAACAAGAAAAACAAGTTTCTACGGATTTGTTACAGAGAGAGAGAGAGAGAGAGAGAGAGAGAGAGAGAGAGAGAGAGAGAGAGAGGAGAGAGAGAGAGAGAGAGAGAGAGAGAGAGAGAGAGAGAGAGAGAGAGAGAGAAGAGAGAGAGAGAAAGACAGACAGACAGAGACAGACAGGCAGAAATACAAAGGGAGACAGAGACAGACAACAGAGACGAGTACAAGAATTGTCTTCCCTTGGACGACGTTTACAAATTACAAGGGAAAAAAAAAGCTACAGGAACCTCCAGCTGCTTTGTTTAATTAAAAGTCAACATCCTTCGGACAGAAATCGTAGATTTGGGGGGGGGGGGGATGAAACCATTTGTTCTGATGCCTCTGCCTGAAGAGGTTGCGCGGTGAGTTTCAGCCATCTTAGCTCGTACCACTGCGCATGCGTGGTCAGCGTCTTTCCGTCAGACCTAGCGTTTCCGCCGGACCGTTGTGCCATGTCTCTCCAAACGTAATGGCGGCTGTCGACAGAAGAAAAAAACAGGACATGAATAAATTGCATATGACATTTGTATGGTAGTTTATACATGTATAGGGGACGGGATAGCTCGGTAGTTCAGAGCACTCGCACTTTTCAAGCTACGGTTAAGCAGTGTTGAGTGTGGTTATTTCTTGGATGGATGACCGTGCACTTTGGCTTCAGTGCAGTGCACCTAAATCACCAGCTGTAAATGGGTACCTGCCTTCTTTAGGGTCAGGGAAGGTAAAGCAGCGAGGGAGACGAGATGGGCGCCGTCCTTAAAATGCTGGCTCAAAGAGAAGCTAAGGTCTTTGACACCTCGTTGTCTAACGACTACATAGGTTATGGAACCGTTACCTTTACCTACATTTATACGCAGCAAACAGTAGTCTTGACTTGATCATGGGTCATTCAAAAGCTTCATTAGCCGAATGACGTATGTTGATCTCCAACCCTTCATTAAAACATTGTTTTTCTATGAAATGTCATTTTTAGGGGGGGGGGGGGGTGGGGGGGGGGATTGTTTTCAACATAGATGGTCTCTTAACATAATAACCTGTAATCTCCTTTAAAGGAGAAAAACAATGCTCTGAAGTCAGAATATGGCTGCCTGTAAAGCGTGGTACTAAAACAAAAGCCACACAACGCACGCAAAACTGGTCATCGGGTGTGCTGCTTACTTATGACAGTTTCGGACACGAGACTTGGGTTCACTGTTTTATCTGGACTCTCGGGGGAGTGGGGATGGCACTGATGGTAAATGCAGGGGTAAGGATCCCTCGAATGTGCGTTTTGGTGATGGCTCGAACACGCGCTGTCAGGTTACTAGCGCCAGGCTCTAACCACCAAGCTCTCCCGTGTGCCCCCTATATGTGATGAGAGAGACACAGCGTACGCTGTTGGTAATCCCCAGAGTGTCAGGCTGGAGAACGCCCAGCAATAACATGTTTAGTCTTCGTCTTGTTTTGGGAATCAATAGAGAGAGTAAGGTAACAGATGTAGCTAGCAGTGTACGAGCAAGCAACATAGAACGACAGTTAGAAAACATTCTTCATTTACTCTTCGATGTCTATGATTTCTCTGTCTTTGTGTGTCTCTCCTTATCTTGCTCTGTCTCTCTCTCTCTCTCTCTCTTTGAATGTATGTATGTATGTATGTATGTATGTATGTATGTATGTATGTATGTGTGTGTGTGTGTGTGTGTGTGCGCGCGCGCGTGAGCACGCGTGTACTTGCGTGAGTGTGTATGACAAAGAATAGAGGGGGAAAAAACAAGTGCAGGTAACTGATACAGTTTAATAAGTTCAAGAACGATTTTCAGAGGTTCGAAACAGGCCAACAACCAACCAACCAACCAACCAACCAAACAACAACTCAAGTAGCTAAAAAACTAACAACCAGATCAGTTCCAAACTTTAGTGACAGCATTCCACTTGTACAGTGAGGATCATGAAGCTTTTCCCGGCCTGATTAACAAAATTGTACTGACCATTTTGACAGAAATTGTGTGCTAGTCATATTCCATAATGCACTTCGCTGTCTTTGATATGATATAAGAGCTTTTTCTGGGTTGGAAAGATAGCAGTTTCAGGAAAATCCCGTATATTTAACATGTCCTCAAATAACGATCTGTATGTGTGTGTGTGTGTGTGTGTGTGGTTGTGTGGTGTGTGTGTGTGTGTGTGTGTGTGTGGGGAGAGAGAGAGTGAGAGAGAGAGAGAGAGAGAGAGAGAGTGAGAGAGAGAGAGGAGAGAGAGAGAGAGAGAGAGAGAGAGAGAGAGAGAGAGAGAGAGAGAGAGAGAGAGAGAGAGAGAGAGAATCTAGTTTCTACATGAACAAAGAAAGGCTTTGTGTGTACATTCGTATTCACAAATAAAGGCTTTGTACATTCTACATATTTTTTTTCGTGAAAAAACCCCGCTCTAAATGTATTTCTTCCTTAATGAACTAGAAAATTTTGATATATAACTTAAGACTAAAGGCACAGAATACCAAACATTTTTCTGAAGTAAAGAAATCTGTAGTACTAAATCTCTCCCAGCCAGCCATTTATTGGGGTTTTTCCTTGGTTGTGTTTTTTCGTCACTCGGCTTCAACTCCGAAGTTCACCAATGGTGAGATTTTGCGAATGCGCCTGTTTTTGCCGACCATGAAGGTAACCACATTCCGATTTCGGGGATGTATGCGGGAATGTTTGTGTTTCCGTAGCCGACCGAACACTGACAGAAGTTACGGGATCTTTAACGTGTAAATTCGATATTTCTGCATGTGTACATACACAAAAAGAATTACGGCACTGGCAGATCTGCACTTGAAGTTGACCTGGGAGATAGTAAAACCCCCCATCAGAAACCGCTGAGATTCGAACCAAACACTTCATAAACTCATGGGATTGAAGTCGAACGGTCTTCACCATTCGGCTACAGCATCCGTCATTTGTTGTTTGTTTATCCCATATACGTGTTGATATCAATACAAGGAGAAGATTAACTATTCATACCCTAACCACTCTCTAGATGTCGGTATAATTATCACTAGGTTTGTTGCCGTGTGTTGCGTAGGGAGGAAAAGGTTAATCAAGTCACTCGGTACAGAGGAGGTTAAGAGAGAGAGAGAGGGGGGGGGTGTCTGTGGTCTGCATTATTAATTCCCCTGAACAGTCTTAGATCCCTTCCTGATTGATTGGCAGTTTTTTTCACCACGTCTCTTGGTTTTTTGCCGTACAATTAGCAAAATCTCTCCCTGTCTGTCTGTCTATCCGTCTCTCTATTTGTTTCTTTCTCTATCTCTGTCGGTCTGTCTGTGTGACGGTCTGTCTGTCTCTCTCACACACATACACACACAGAGTAATAGTTGGTGCAAAATCTGTAATGTCTGCTACCCATTATTACATCAATGGTCTTTTGTATAATTCACAGATTTCTTGATGTTTGTTAGCTATATGTTACTGTTTTTTCAGGACCTGGTGTAAAGAAACCTCAGGTTTATTGAATTATCTTTAAAAAAAATATTCGAGTACGAATTTCTCTCTCTCTCTCTCTCTCTCTCTCTCTCTCTCTCTCTCTCTCTCTCTCTCTCCTCTCTCTCTCTCTCTCTCTCTCTCTCTCTCTCTCTGTTCGTGTTTCTGCCTGTCAGTCTGTCTGTCTCTCTCTCAGGCATAACCCAGCAGACTAGATCAGACGGCGCTATTTTCAACTGTGCTAGCCCTAAAACCAAAGCCTTACTCAGAGAGAAAGTGTTGACTTAGGATACACATCAAACAGCATTATTGGACCCTCTATCCCAGGCCTGCATAGACTCCTGGTAAAGAGCCACGTGAAGCGTGGACCATAACAGCAAGCACTGCAAGAAGGACACAGGCGATGGAGATGAGACAGCTTCCGCAAAACTTCTTGGTATCTCACTGCAGAGATCACATCTTGAGAGACTTCAAAGAAGCACCACCCACAGGTCAAACCTGTGGGCTTGACTTGTGGATGAAGCTTCTTTGAAGCCTCTCAAGACGTTCACTCTCTTCACGATAGTTTTTTTTTGCCATCCACATTCACCTATCCTGTAGTCTAGCCCACCGTTTGAGCACCATTGAAGATTTCGCAGCCAGCTTCTTCTACTCTTCGTGGTTTTCAGTTTTCCGAAGCAAATCGTTCCACTCGCGGCCAGTCCACTCTCTGATGTTTTCTGTCATCCCATCGTTTTCTCTATCAGCCTCTTCGTCTCTCTCCTTGAACTGTTCCCTGTAGGACAGTCTTGGTCAGTCCAGATGTTCGTGGGATGTGCACGTACCGATCCAGTTTGCATATTTTATATTATAATTTTATATATATATATAATATATATATATATATATATATATATATATATATATATATAATATATATATAATATATTCAAATGGCGGTATTGTGGTTTTGTGTTCCCCAGTTTAACAACCTAAGGAATCATTGCGAGACCGTAAGATCGTACAAACTGCATGAAAAGTTTGCGAATGTAGCTGCTTTCAAATATTTCGTTTTATAGGTAGCCGATTTGCATCTTAAATGAATCTGAACACACACACACACACACACACACACACACACACGCATGCGCGCACGTACACACTTCATATTAATTGAGTTGAAAGACTTTATCATCTCAAAGCAGAGAAATTCACGTAGATTACAGGCAAAGGATGAAATTTAAAGGATAACAGAATACATCGCAAACATATCATTAAGGAGCTTACAGCACCATTCAAAATCAACGCATTTTGTCCTCTATACAAACAACACATACATGACTGTACACGTTTTATATTCTCCTGCGCGCGCGCGCCTCCCCCCTCCCCTACACACATTAAAGACGATTTCGGCTTTTCAACAACTAGTATAGTCATTACCGAATCGATCATTCCACATGAAAAAAATCACAATACTCCGCAAATTGTGGAGCTGCCGAGTTTTATAGTTTACTTTCTTGTGTTCATTGACCAGAATATGCCATCCTGTGTTTTATCTCCCGTTGTTCTCCCTAAAACTTTACCTCATTAGGCATTTTCTTTCTGTTTCCCTTTATGCTGTATTCGCAGTAGTAAAACTAGTTTTTATGAATTATTGTTATGTGTAATTAGGCTTGTGATTTTCTTGTTAATGTTCGTGAATTTGTCGTATGAGCATGTGTGTGTGTGTGTGGTGTGTTGTGTGTGTGTGTGTGTTGTGTTGTGTGTGTGGTGTGTGTGTGAGATAATGAGACTGATGTGTGTGTGTGTGTGTGTGTGCGTGGCTGCGCATCGTGTGTGGTGTGTGTGTGTGTGTGGTGTGTGAGTGCGTCGCGCGCGCGACTGTTGTGTGATACTGAGACCGAGTGCTTGTGAACTTACGTAAGCAGAATGAAGCAAAAACCTGCAATCTTAACAAACGGTCAACCTCCACAAGGAATGGATTTTGACCTCACTCCTTTCTCTCAGCCGACTGCATAGGCCCTGATGTGGAGCTGTCGGCAGATGGCAATAACCACAGACTCTGCAGGCTGCTAGTGTCTCCTTATTCACCAGCTATTCCTTCGTTTGTTGCTGTACTTCACCTCCGAGGTTCCCCAATGGTGGGATGTTTTGGGGTATGCTACCGCTTTTGCCCACCAGACGTATCCCTTACTTAGGGGTTGATGCCTAAACACGACACCAGTGCGCATGGATTTCGATCATATTTTGTGTGTGTCGTCTGTGCATACCCGCATACATGGCCTACACTTTTCAAAACGCCGAACGGGGTTTAACGTGTGCGCAAGATTTTCTGCGTGGTTTTGCATTCGTGGCTTCGGTTTATAGTCTCATCTGAAGGACTTTTGGCGGGAGTGGAGTTGGTACTTATGTTAAATCCGTGGGTAATACCCCCTTGAGCGGGCGTCTCGCTGGTGGTGGTTGAATCCGAGTTCGATCCCGGACCGTTTAATCACGAGCGCAAAGTTCAAACCACTACGCTATCCAAACTTGTACTTGATTTCTAAGTTGACTAATAACATAGAAACCTATCTTCAAAAAGAAAGGGATAAATACTGCACAGGACTTGACTGATTTTTTTCCTGCAGTAACATTGACTTGCACTTTTGTTCTCACATCCAAGTTTCAGAATATAGGAGTTAGAATTGTTTTTTATTGCTACAAATTTCATCTTTACTTTTTACTTGCTTGGCACTAGTGTTATTTCTTTATAGAAGGTTCTCTCTCTCTCTCTCTCTCTCTCTCTCTCTCTCTCTCTCTTCTCTCTCTCTCTCTCTCTCTCTCTCTCTCTCTCTCTCCCTCCCAGATGACAACTACTCCGAATAACAAAATGCAGGACGGCCGTATGGGAAGCGCAAGGCTCTATTTTTTCCTGAAAAATCTATGAACTCTTGTAAACCAGAGAAAAGACCAGGTTTGGCGCGGTTTTTGCTATAAACATTGCCTCTGTAAGTCACAAAGACAGACTGACAAGAAACCAATAGCTAACAGCCTTCAAATGACCACTGGTGCACACAAAAATTCGAATACACACGCACACACACACACACACACACACACACACACACAACACACACACACACACACACACACACACACACACACACGTCACCTTTTACAAAAGCTAACAATTTAAAAAAAAACCTAAACAAACGAAGGCAATGTTCTGTTATATCACAAAGATTTTTATACAAGCATTTCCAAACCGCTTGACAATTTCATTCCTACTGCAATCACAATCACTGTTCTTGGACAGAATGAAATCATTTGCACATGGTTTGAAAAACAACAACTTTGTCTTATCTTTTTCAGGTAATTACTAGAATATTGTAATCGATGTAAAGACCATGTTAAAAACGCAAAATGTGTGCTCTCTAATATCACAGGGGGCAGGATAGCCTAGTGGATAGAGCTTTGAGCTGGTGATCTGACATTGTGGGTTCGAGCCACCTCAGAGAGACCTGTTCGAGGGGATTGAGTTAATCAGAGTATGGACTCCACTCCCCGAAAGTCCTTCAGATCAGACTACAAACCAAGGTTCCGTGTAGAAACACGCGCAGAACATTTTAAAAAAGGTAAAGGTAAAGGTGTCCCATAACCTATGTGGTCGTAGGGGAGCGAGGCGTCACAGACCTCAGCTTCTCCAGGGGCCAGCACAATTATTAAGTTTGGCGCCCATCTCCTCTCCCTCACTGCTTTACCTTCCCTGACCCTAGAAAGGACAGGTATCCATTTACAGCTGGGTGAACTGGGGGACTGTACTGAAGCCAAGGCGCGTAAACGGTCACCCGTCCACTTGGTAACCACGCTCGATGCTGCTTAACGCTGGCCTGGAGAAAAGCGAGTGCTCTGACCACGGAGCTATCCCATCCCCCAGATCATCTTGCACACACGTTCAACCCCCGCCCCCCCCCCCTTCCTGTCTTTTGGAAGAGTAGGCCATTCTTTTCCGGTGGGGAGGATTGACAACATTAAAAAAGAAAAAAATGGATGTCGTCGTAAGACATCGTCCCGGTAGTTGAATATGCAGCAACCAAACTATGAGCAAACGGTCGCACACGCAAAACCTCAGCATTGGTGAACCACAGAGTTCTAGGCGAGGAACAAACAACATAATTATAGCTTCAATGCTGCTTCATCACTGGGCATCCTTTTGCGTGATCCAGCCAATATGCAACATTGGTGGTATTGTATCTATAGCTTCAAATATGATGAGGTACCTGATTACATTGTAAGTAAACATTATGCCTAAATATATAGACAAAAGAAAGAGCAGAACAATATAGGGCAGTCAACAAAAGAATCAGGAAGTCCATGACGGAGGCAAAAGAGAAATGGATCGGTGAACAGTGCCAAGACATTGAAGAGAACATCAAGAAAAACAATAGCAAGAAAGCATATCAGCTGGTGAAAGACCTGACTAGCACGAAACAGAGAAAAAGTTTAAACAATCCAAGACAAAAATGGGAAGTGTCTCACTGACGACCAGGATATTCTGAACAGATGGACAGAATACTGCTCCGACCTGTATAACTATAGAACCGCAGGAGATCCAGAAGTCCTTAATGTACCCGAAAGCAAAGACACAGACAGTCACCCTATCCTCCGAGAAGAAGTGGAAACAGCAGTCAGATCGCTGAAAAAGGGGAAGTCAGCAGGGGCTGACAACATTCCAGCTGAGTTGGTCCAAGCTGGAGGGGAAGCCATGATCAGCGCCCTACTAAGAATCTGCAACAAGATCTGGCAGACAGGAAAATGGCCAACACCATGGACGCAGTCACTCATCATCACCCTCCCCAAGAAAGGAAATCTACAACAATGCCATAATTACCGCACAATCAGCCTCATATGTCCACCAAGCAAGGTCATGCTGCAGATAATATTGAATAGACTGAAGCCACAAGCAGAGACCATCATTGCTGAGGAACAAGCAGGTTTTCAGAGCAGGGCGCAGCACAACAGAACAGATATTCAACCTCAGAATACTATGTGAGCGGTACCTTCAACATCAACAAGACCTATACCACGTATTTATAGATTTTAAGAAGGCATTTGACAGGGTGTGGCATGCAGCTTTGTGGGCAACCATGAACTTGTACAGCATCAATGCAAACCTGATCAGAGTCATCAAACAGCTGTACAGCGAGGCCACCAGTGCAGTGTACTACAACAACAACATTGGGAATGGTTTCGAACAAACAGTTGGAGTAAGGCAGGGCTGTCTACTCTCACCCACTCTTTTCAACATCTTCCTTGAGAGAATCATGGCTGATGCACTGGAACATCATGAAGGATCAGTCAGCATTGGTGGCAGAACGATCACAAACCTCCGCTTCGCAGATGACATTGATGGAATAGCAGGATCAGAAAAAGAACTTGCCAGCCTAACAGAACACTTGGATAAGGCCTCCAAAACATACGGCATGGAAATCAGTGCAGAGAAGACCAAACTGATGACTAATAACACCAACGGCATTAGCACTGATATCAGGGTTAATGACCAGAAGCTGGAAACAGTTCAAAGCTTCAAGTACCTGGGAGCCATTGTATCCGACCAGGGATCCAAGCCAGAAGTAGTATGCAGGACTGCACAGACAATAACAGCTTTGTCAAAACTAACACCATCTGGAGAGATAAGAATATCTCACTTATCTCCAAGATCAGACTAATGCGCTCCCTTGTCATATCCATATTTCTGTATGCCTGTGAATCATGGACCCTGACTGCAGATTTGGAGAGAAGAGTACAGGCAGTGGAGATGAGATGCTTTCGGAGACTCCTTGCATCTCCTACAAAGACCACATAAGCAACGAAAGCGTGCAT
>CM054146.1:27077774-27110274 GCA_028751875.1 Rapana venosa
TAAGAAATGTTGTTTTATGTCATCGTAATCCATGAAGAAATATTGGCGTGAAATAAACAGGCTGACAACTCCAAACAAAGTTGGGTATCCTGTAAAAGACCTTTTTTCCCCCTTTAGGCTTGTTCATTGTTCTTAGCCTTGTCCATCATTGTTAAGTGGTTTGGTCTCTCTCTCTCTCCTCTCTCGCTCTCTCTCTCTCTCTCTCTCTCTCTCATGCTCTCTCTCTCTCTCTCTCTCTCCCCTCTCTCTCTGTTGCGCGTGCGTGCATGTGTGTGTCATTGTGTCCGACAGTCTGTCTGTCCAATTTGTTGAACCGCTGATCCATGGTTTTTTTGGTATCAATTCCAAACCTGCCAAAAGTTTCCAGTGTTAAATAAGAAAGATAAGATTGTCTGGAGAAAGTGAGAACAAAAAACAAAACGAAACCCAAACCAAACGATAGACACAGAAACTAAAATTAAAAAAAAGACCATTTGAGAATGAGATTAATAACCTGAAAGTATAAAGGACAGGACTTTTTATGATCATTTTTCTCGGGAAACCTGTGAACTAGAATAAGAAATGTTGTTTCATGTCATCGTAATCAATGAAGAAGAAACGTTGGCGGGAAAAACTTGGTTGACAACTCCAAACAAAGTTCGGTATCGGTTAACAGACCTTTTCTTCTTTAGGCTTGTTCATCGTTATTAGCCTTTGTCAATCACGTTGAATGGTTTGTTTTGGTCATTTTGATTCGTGTGGTATGTATGTATGTAATGTATGTATGTTTGTATGTTTTTGTTGTATTTTTATGTTTGTATGTGGTGTGTGTGTGTGTGTGGGGTGTGTGTGTGTTTTGTGTGTGTGTGTGTGTGGGGTGTGTGTGATTGTGCCTGACTGGTCTGCAGTCTGATTCATTTTATTCTGTCTTTATCAATTCCAAACCTGCAGAATGTTCTAGTGTTGAATACGAAAGAAGGGATTACCTGGAGAAAGTGAGGACAAACAAATAACAAAGAAAGAAAATATACAAAGAAACTAAAAAAGAAACCCCCCCAATGGAGAATGGGATTAAAAACTTGGAACAAATCAAAGAGGATTTTTTATGATCCTATTTTGTGGGGCAGACTGTGTCCTAGAATAAGAAACATTGTTTTAAGTCATCTAAATCAATGAAGAAACGTTGGCGTGACTAACGAGGCTGAACATTCAAAACAAAGCTGAGTATCCGATTACAGACCTTTTCTTCTTTAGGCCTGTTCATTGTTCTTAGCCTTGTCTATCATTGTGAGCGGTTTGTTTTGGTTATCTTGATTCTGTGTGTGTGTATGTGTGTGTGCGTGCGCGCGCGCGCGTGCGTGTGAGTGCGTGCTTGCGTGCTGTGTGTGAAGGTGTCTGTCTGTTTTCCTGCATTACTGATACTTTTTTGTTTTGAATTATCTGCATCAGTTCCAAGCTTGCAAAATTTCCCAGTGTTAGATTAGAAAGAGGACATCATGAGGAAATGGGACACGCACTACTATTACACGTTCATCTCCCCACCCCCCGGGGAAAAAAAAGTAAAACCAAAAAAATCTTTGGCATGAAATAGAAAATTTGACATATGCTAGCAGACACTATAAAGTAACTTACTACAAGCAAGATTGGTTTTAGACCTACGGATGTGATTTTTTCACATCACCATTGCACAATGGAAAAAAAAAACCCTGAAAATCTAATCGAAAAGAAACCCAACACTCCCCCGACAAGAATTTGTTTTGAGAAATCGGATACTGTTTTTTAAATTATTTTTAAATCTCATTTTGTGTCGTTTATGTGGTTCTCCCACAACGTGACGACCATCCTGGGCTGACCCTTATGATTGACCAGGGCGTTGATACGAAGAACCACAGAGTAAAACTGGTTTTGAATCCTGTTTCAATCAGTACACAAAATAATAATATAATAATAATAATAATATATGGAATTTATATAGCGCTGCATCTAGTAAAAAACAAACAAATCGAGAAAATGCACAGTTTTAATCTGAGATCTACAAATTAACTACATGGCAAGGCAGCAGGGTTGATTACGGCCTCTGTGGTCGGCAGGGCAATAAACAACAGATGGGGTTGGGTTGAGGAATGTTGGTGATCCATCCTTTTTTTAATAGCCTGTCTGTGAGCTAGATAAAACAAATGTATTGTGTCATGGTAATCAGTGAAGAAACATTGGCGTGAATAACCTGGCCGACAACTCAGAAGCAAAGTTTGGAATCCGGTGACAAAGTTGTTCCCTTTTGGGTTTTGTTCAGTGTCTTCAGCTTGTGTTGGTTATTGTGAAATACTTGTTTATATATATATATATATATATATATATATATATATATATATATATATATGTGTGTGTGTGTGTGTGTGTGTAGTGTGGTAGGGGGGTTCTGTGTGTATGTGTTGTGTAGTAGTAGTATAGTAGTAGTAGTACAGTAGTAGTAGTAGTATTAGTAGTAGTAGTAGCAGGGAGTAATAGCAGCAGCAGAGCAGCAGTAGTCGTAATAGTAGTAGTAGCAAAGCAGAAGAAGAAGAAGAAGAAGAAGAAGAAGAAGAACAAGAAGAAGAAGAAAAAGGAGAAGAAGGAGAAGAAGAAGAAGAAGAAGAAGAAGAAGAAGAAGAAGAAGAAGAAGAAGAAGAAGGAAAGGAATAAGGAGGAGAAGAATGGAAAGAAGGAGAGGGCGAAGGAGAAAAAGGAAGAGAAAAAGAAGAGAGCAAGGAAGAATGCAAAGAAGGAGTAGAAGATGAAGAAGAAGTTCTTTCAAAATTCAAGCACCTTTTAAGATCTCTGAAATTGTTGAAAAGACGGACAAAAAGACCAGTAAAAGGAAGTCAAGTAGGAAGAAAGAGAGGGGAGAAAAGGGGAGACATAAACAGCAACATAAGAAACAGAAAGAAAACAGTACAAGAACTAAAAAGAACCCAGAAAGAATGAATGAATATGGAAAAACAAAACAAACCCCCCAAAATATATACAATGTAAGCTACCTTTTCCGACAGACTTAACAAGATGAAGGCCACATCCACTGCGCTCAAAGGCAAAGGCTTTGCCAAAAACCAAAACAGCATCTCTCTTTTTTTACACTCCGTCGCTTCATTATTTACGCTGAATATGCCTTCATTATTCACGCTAGCGATAAGATTGTGATTGATCAGTAGTAGACAAGGCGGAAATGGCAGTTTTCCTGAACAAAACAAATAAGAAATTCTTTCTGTCTGGCTTCTTTTTAAAAATATTTTTTTAGTTTTGTTGCTGCTTCTTTCGTGTTTGTTTTGAACTGATTTCCATTTTGCACTCAGATCAGACGTGATTTTTTTTAATCGAATGCGGTATGCGTTTTGTCCGTTTCTTACCTTCCGTATACTGTTAAGAAAAATGTATTTAATTACCCTTTCTGCGTTTCTCTTTCTCTCTCTCACATCCACCCACCGACGCACCCATGCATACAACATACACACACATCCCTCCTCCACACACACACAGAACAACATTCCACAGAAACAAGACTCATGTTGCCATTTGTTACATGCTCTGAAAGTACGTTACACATGGGACCTTGTCTATCATCTCAGCCAAAAGACTAGCATCTAGACTACCGCCTCAAAGTCTAGTTGATGGAGGAAAAGTTTGAACACAAACAGGGGCCAAATCCACACTTCTTGCTTTCTTTGCCGGTACACTTCCTCTAGACAGTGGTCTACGTGTTTGTGCGTTTATGAGCGTGTGTTCCTGATAGACATCATCTTTACTGACAAGCATGTCTCCTATTTAAAAAAAATATTATTCCATATTCTGGATGTTCCTATCCAATCACCAGACGAATGAAATGTACGTTGGCAAATGAATACTCCAGCAAACGAACCTAGAAGAATGCTGAGGGAGACAGAGAGTTGTTGCATGTAATCCCTTTTCTAGGCAATTTCTTTTCTGATACCGTCCATCATTGCAAGCCTGAAGACACGTTTTTTCCTGGTTTTCAACGTTTTCTGAGCGAATTCAATCAAGGATCTGAACTGAACTCTACTTTAATGAAACAGATGGAAAAAGGAAAAAGCAAAAGAAAAGAGAAAAATTTTAAACTGGGGGAAAGAGAAGATAAAAAAGAAAGAAAAGAGAAGAGAGGGGAGAGAGAGAGAGAGAGAGAGAGAGAGAGGAGAGAGAGAGAGGAGAGAGAGAGAAGATCAAAGGGAAAAAGAAAGGGTCAAACGCAAAGAAAGAATGAGGAAAAGAGGGAAATGGTTAAAGAAAACGAAAAAGTTGATGAAAAACCAACAGAGGAAAGAAAGATGAACAAAGAATGAAGAAAACAAAAATATCAACAAAAAAGTGAGAATAAGGGACAGAAGAAAGGGACTGATTGATTCACTAAATTGGATTAAGTGCTTTTGAAAACTTGTTAATGCTTTTCTGCTTTACCAGGTAATGCAAAAACATTCAAAGCAACTTTTAAAGGGAAAAAGAACCAAATCAGCGACATTGTACCAAAACCATCTGCCCTCAACGCACGTAAACCTGCGTTTTTGGTTACAAACAAGTGCATGCACGCGGGCGCGCGAATGCGCGCGTGCACACACACGTACAGTACATTGAATTGATGCATGCAGATTGGCAAGTGCAAGGACAGGAAAAAAACCCATGTAACCCAATTAAAAGTAAGAATATAAATTCGAGATGTAGGTAATAACACTCTTAACCTTGGCAGTAAAACTACCCCTTTCTTTTTGTATCCTCATTTCTATAGAAGTCTGTGAATACTATGATGCCTTTAAGTTTATCTTCTTTCATATTCCATGAGAACATTAACTACGATGTCTCCCGTGGAAATTTTCAACATGATCCAAGTTTAGCATAGCAGCAAAGACTGAGAAGTTTATGTCAGCCTCGAACAAAGCTCAAGGAATAACTTCCTGGGGAAAATCTTTTTTTTTCATCTTTACGCTCATCATCGTATCTTCTTTCCATATCTGTGATCTCAAAGCAGAACATTTCTTCATACTGTTTATGTGGCTTTTCCCCTCGAATGATCCCTTTTTTTCTTTTCAAATTGAAAGTTTAAGATACAAACTGCAAGAGAGGTGAGAAAAAGTCTGACCTATGTGAACATTTGTCTCTTATGGATCGGTGGTCTTGAGGTAATGCTCCTGCCTAGAAAGCAAAAAGTCCGGGTTCTAAGTGTGTGGTGGTTCAATCCTTGCTTCAGCCCCAAACTCTTCCCCCATCCACTAGACCACGAATGGTGGTCTGGGTGCTAGTTTTTCGAATGAGACGATAAATCGAGGTCTTGTATGTTACACATATTTTGCGCACGTAAAATAACCCATGGCAACAAGAGAGTTGTCCCTAGAAACATTTTGTAGAAAAAAGCCACTATGATAGGGAAATAAATACAGCTGCAGACAGGAAAATAAAAAAAGACATTGGTGGCGCTGCTCTTCTTGCGACGCACCCTCCCCAGAAGTCAGCAGCCCACATTTCACACAGAGAAATCTGTTGTGACTTGTTGGTGGTGTACAATACAATACAAAATACAATCCAGCATCTTTTGCTTTGTCCTTCTGCATTTGTGTGGAAACACTCTACTCTTTCTTTTGCCCAAGAGTATAGTAATGAAAAACTTGTAAAGAATAAATTTTAAAAAGCAACATCAGCAAGGAAAAACTCCAAATAAATAGAGACTACCCCCCCCCCCCCCCACCTCAAATAAATCAATACAAAAAATCAATAAAAACAAGGAAATGACCACTTATACCATCAACAAGGCCCCAAATCAAAATGAAAATTTCATATTTACACTTTGCTTTGTAAAAATGCAATTCATAACTCATCCGTTTTTGTAGGTTTGCTGTATCTGCTCACGGTCAAAGAAATCCTCCTTGTAAGGAACTGGACCATGAAGAATAAAAAGGAAGAAAAGGAGGAGTAAAAGAAAAGACGAAGAAGAAAAGAAAAAAAGTGAAGAATGCAAAGAATGCTAAGAATGCAAAAAAGAAGATGAAGAAAAAGAAGGACGAGTAGATAGAAGAAGAAGAAGAAGAAGAAAGAAGAAGAGAGAAGAAGAAGAAGAAGAAGAAGAAGAAGAAAAGAAGAAGAGAAGAAAAGAAGGAGTAGAGAAGAAAAGAAGAAGAAGAAGAAAAGAAGAGAAGAATAAGAAGAAGGAAGAAAGAAGAAGAAGAAGAAGAAGAAGAAGAAGAAGAGAGAGAGAAGAAGAAGAAGAAGAAGAAAGAAGAAGAAGAAGAAAAGAAGAAAAGAGAAAGAAGAGAGAGAAGAGGAGGAAGAAGAAGAAACAGAGAAAAAAGAGTTGCTTCTAAACAGACATATGTTACCTGATATCGTGGAACAAAACAAGCCACCCAAAAGAAAAGACATAGGAAGCAACCCCCCAAAAAAACAAGAAAGAAAAAAAGAAACGGAAAAAAACAGAAAGAGAGCAGAGAGAAAATGAAAACAAAAAGAACTGAATAAAATGGCATAAAATAAACAAGTAAGAAAAAAAAGGGAATAACGAAATACATAAGGTAAGCTAGACTTAACAAGATCAGGGTCACATCCACTGCACTCAAAGGCAAAGCTGTGCCAAAAACTAAAACAGCATCTCCTATTTTTTTTAATACTCCGTCGCTTCATTATTTACGCTGAATATGCCTTCATTATTCACGCTAGCGACAAGATTGTGATTGCTCAGTAGTAGACATGGCGGAAATGGCAGGTTTTAATAATAATAATAAAAAAACCCTTTCTCAACTTCCTTCTGTCTGACTTGTTTGTCTTCTGTTTATGTCTGTCTCTAGTTCTTTTTGTGTTTGTTTTGAACTAGGTTCCGTTTTGCACATATGCTATACAATGAATGTGACCAGTGTTTTGTACTTTTTAAAAATCTTCTTTTACAAGTTGTTTATAATATAAAGCCAATTACCGTTTCTGTGTTTATTCTCTCTTTATCAATTACACACACACACACGCGCGCGCGCGCGCGCGCGCTCACACGCTCGCAAGCGCACACGCACACATAGACACACACACACGCACGCACGCGCACACAGACACACACACTCACGCAGACACACTCACACAGACACACACACACACACACGCACGCACAAACATACACAGAACAGCGTTCTACAGAACTTTGCCTGTGACAGTTTGTCATCGCCATGAGTTCTATTACGTGCACTGAATGTGCGTTGCACATCAAGACAAGTCAAAAACACTGTAATCATTCAGAAAATTACTAATCTGAGAGACACAATAATACAAACCGTAATCATAAAAAGACACAAGACATACAGGACCTTGTTTATCATCTGAGACAAAAGACTAGTACGCAGACCACCACCTCAGAGCCTAGTGGACGGAGAGAAACACAACATTTGATGGGGATCAAACCCGGACACCTCATTCTGTCGACAAGCGCAATACCTCTAGATCTCAGGTGTGTGCGTGTGCGCGCGCGCGTGCGTGCGTGCGTGCGTGTGTGAGTGTGTGTGCTTGCGCGCGCATTTTTGTGCGTATATTTATGACACACATGTCTTTACCGACAAGTATGTCTCTTGCTTTTCTTTCACAATCCAAAATGTTCCTATCCAATCACCAGACGAATGAAGTGTATCTCGGCAGTTGAATACCCCATATAACGAACCTAGGAGAATGCTGAGGGAGACCGAGAGCTGTTGCATGTAATCCCTTTTCTAGGCAATTTCTTTTCTGATACCGTCCATCATTGCAAGCCTGAAGACACGTTCCCTTACACATGGTGTTTCAGACGATACTGAGCGAATTCAATCGAAGTGATCTGAACTGAACTCTACTGAGATGAAAACAGGATGGAAATGGAAAATGCAAGAGAAAAGGGAAATGCTCAAACACGAAAGATAAAAAAACACCTTAAAAAACAAATGCAAAGAAACAATGATGAAAAGAAGGACATGCTAAAAAGGAAAAGGAAGATCAATTTACATCAAACTACGGAAAGAAAGTTGGAAAAAATAAAAGAAAACAAGCAGCAAAAAAAAAAAAAAACGGAAGAAAAGGACAAAGAAGAAATGGACTAATTGATTTACTTAATTGAATTAGGTGCTCTGAAAATGTTTAAACTTTTCTACTTTAAGAAGTAACTTAAAAGAAAAAACAACCCAAGTGAATACAAAATTAAAAGGGGGAAAAGAAAAAAGCAATGATGTGATATTGTACACCAACGATCTGCTAACAGGACACGTATACGGGCAAGTTTGCTTACACACACACACGTGCGTGGGTGAGAAGGTATGCACGCACACGCACACACTCACACACGCACTCTCTATATGGTCAAGAATTATTCTTTAGTGCCCCCAAATATCTATTGAACAAAATTCAAAGCTTAGATTGTAAAGCTTTCCGGATTGCTTTGGGAGTTCCGTTTCATGCATCTTCTTTAGGAACGTATAGAGAAATAGGAGTACTACCTCTAGAGGATTATCGTAACTTAGCTGTTTCAAAGTATGTTTTAAGAAGTTCGACAGTTGAAAACAATATTGCATCGGAAATTTCAATTAGATCCGACTTAGAATTTCCCAATAGAGCTAAAAATATCTCTTCTCTTGTCACTATTAGTACTTACACTTCCGATATCTTCAAAGAGTCAAGTATCAATCCTAAAGACTGGCAAAAATCCACACCTCTTTTAACACCTTGTCCAAAATGGGAACTTCAGAAAGCAGATTTTGATATCTAATAATAAATAATAATAATAATGAATAGCATTTATATAGCACATTTCTCAAAGCAATGACTCAATGCGCTTTCATACCATGCGCATCTATACACATGCACACACAGCACATAATAACAACAACAACAACGACAACAACAATGATAATGAGCATTTCTAAAGCGCAAATAAATTTACCAGAGATACCTATCGCACTGTAGAGGCACACACTTGCGTCCGGGCACACACTAGCAGGGCAATTAACAGTACACTCAAGAGAAAAGGCACTAGCAAAATATAACTAACAAACAAACAAAAACCCATAACCAACAGCCAGGCATGCACATGAAGTAGCCTACAGTGTGACAAACGGCGACCGTCAAGACAAGCACAATATATTAACTAGCTAAGAAATACATTAAAGAGATGTGTCTTCAATGAAGACTTAAACTGGGATAAAGTGGGAGCATGTCTGACGGCTGGTGGCAGAGAGTTCCAGATCGTGGGCGCAGCAACACCAAAAGATCTACGACCTGCGGTTTTGAGGTTGTAATGGGTACAACAAGTAAGTTATCATTCGAAGACCGCAGGGTTCTAGTTGTGGTGCGTGATTTAAGGCAGCTGACAAGGATGGAGCAAGCGAGCCTTCAGAGTGACGGTATGCCAAGACCGCAACTTTGTACTGACAGCGTGCCCTTACAGGTAACCAATGAAGCTCCCTAAGCATGGGAGTCACATGGTCCCTTTTGCTCTTTCCAAGGATGAGCCTGGCAGCAGAGTTCTGAATTCGCTGCAGGCGTGTAAACTGGTCATCTACCATCTCTCTTTAAAAAAAGAAGAAAATGGGCTTATTCTTGGATCTTATATAAAAGTGCACCTAGAAGATACATATCCTTCACATCTTAAGATATACACTGACGGATCCCTTCTTAAGAACAAGGAAGCAGGGGCAGCATTCATCATTCCAGCTTTAAAGATTGAAAAATCCTATCACATCGGCAAAAATCATTCCATCTTTACTGCTGAACTTACTGCTATTTTGATGGCTTTGTACTTTCTGCTTGATTGCCCCAATACTGTTTTGCAGATATTGTTCTGTGTTGATTCTAAATCTGCATTACAGTCTCTCAGTAACTCGTCTTCGACCGTTAAGCAGAATCTTATTACTGAAATTAATTTGTTGGTACATTTTTTAATTCTGAGGGGTTCGAATGTTACTTTCTGCTGGATTCCATCTCATTGTGGTATTCATTTTAATGAAATGGTTGACAAAGCTGCCAAAAAGGCAGCAAAACATGATAGCTATTCAACTGTTTTAGATATTCCTCTTTCTCTTCATGAAGGTTATGCTTTGCTTCAAAATGTTTGCTGGAAACATGTGAAAAAGAAACAGGAAGAGGCTGGTTATCCCCAGCATACTTGTTCAGTTCTGGATATTGAGAACATTCTTTGCACTCAGTACGGTTTTCGAAAATCCTGTACTAGAAAAATTGTTTCTCTAATCTACAGATTGAAATTAAATGCCTTTCGAGCAAAATTTGCCAAAAATGTACAATGTATATGCGGTGACAAATTTTCTAATGTTCATGTTCTGTATCAATGTCAAGGTTTAAAAACGTTTTTACCATCATTTCAAGATAAGTCTCTGCAGGAAGTTTTAACCAATCCAGAGTTATTATGTGAGATAGCCTTGTCTCTGTTGCAATCCCCAGTATTCTCTTTTTTGTAAAGTATGGTCGTGGGAATCTACATTTTGCTTGTTTCACAGCTGCCGTTACAAGTAGTTCAAAATTGTTTGTTTTCAAACATTAGAGTATTTTTCAATTGTTGTGGGTTTTTGTTAATTTTTGTAGTTCTATGCCATGTTTTTTGCAACATACTATTTATATAGATTGGAATAATCTTTTAATGTGCATTCATACCAACACGTATCTATTCTACTTAAAGCCCTTATCTCATTATGTCCCCCCCCCCCCCAATCCCCCCTGCCTCCATCGTCTAATATCACTTAAGTGAACAGACGTAAAATTGAAGACACACACGCACTCTCTCTCTCTCTCTCCACACACACACACACACGCGCGCACACAGACGCACACACACACAGACACACACGCACGCACAAACATACACAGCACAGCGTTCTACAGGACTTTGCCTGTGACAGTTTGTCATCGCCATGTGTTCTTTTACGTGCAATGAATGTGCGTTGCACATCAAGACAAGTCAAAAACACTGTAATCATTAAAAAAAACCCCAACTAATCTGAGACAGATTTACACAAACCGTAATCATAAAAAGACACAACACATAAAAGACCTTGTTTATCATCTGAGACAAAAGACTAGTACGCAGACCACCAACTCAGAGTCTAGTGGACGGAGAGAAACACAAAATTTGATGGGGATCAAACCCGGGCACCTCATTCTGTCGACAAGCGCAATACCTCTAGATTTCAGGCGTGTGCGTGTGCGTGTGCGCGCGCGCGCGTGTGTGTGTGTGTGTGCACTTTTGTGCGTACGTTTATGACACACATGTCTTTACCGACAAGTATACCTCCTGCTTTTCTTTCACAATCCAAAACGTTTCTATCCAATCACCAGACGAATGAAGTGTATCTCGGCAGTTGAATACTCCATATAAAGAACCTAGGAGAATGCCAGGGAGACCAAGAGTTGTTGCATGTAATCCATTTTCTAGGCAATTTCTTTTCTGATACCGTCCATCATTGCAAGCCTGAAGACACGTTCCTTTATACATGGTGTTTCAGACGATACTGAGCGAATTCAATCGAAGTGATCTGAACTGAACTCTACTGAGTTGAAAACAGGATGGAAATGGAAAATGCAAGAGAAAAGGGAAATGCTCAAACACGAAAGATAAAAAAAAACCTAAAAAACAAATGCAAAGAAAGAATGATGAAAAGAAGGACATGCTAAAAGGAAAAGATCAATTTACATCAAACTACGGATAGAAAGTTGGAAAAATAAAGAAAACAAGCAGCAAAAAAAAAACCCGGAAGAAAAGGACAAAGAAGAAATGGACTAATTGATTTACTTAATTGAATTAGGTGCTCTGAAAATGTTAAAACTTTTCTACTTTAAGAAGTAACTTAAAAGAAAGAAACAACCAAGTGAATAGAAAATTAAAAGGGGGAAAAGAAAGAAGCAATTGAGTGATACTGTACCCCAACGATCTGCTAACAGGACACGTATACGGGCAGGTTTGTTTACACACAAACACACGTGCGTGGGCGAGCGGGTATGCACGCACACGCACACACACACGTGCGTGGGTGAGCGGGTATGCACGCACACGCACACACACACACACACACGCACGCGCACACACAAACACGCACGCACGTGCACACACACACGCAACACACACACACATTCATGTGTGCAAAAGTATGCATGCAACCAGGAAAGTACAAAGACAATAAAATTAATTGTTACAACATAAAAAGCAAGAGGACTTCGCCTCCTGCCCTTCCCCAATCCCCCCCCCCCCCCCCCCCCCTCCTCCCATAAAAGTAAATAAGCCGATAACATGTGTTTGAATTTGACTTGATATTTTTCTCATCTGATGTATTGCAACATACAAGCAAATCTCCCCGAAAATGGAATGCCGCTACCAAAATGGTGGTGGTAGTTTGGGGGAGGGGGGGGGGAGGGCGGCTGCATACGCAAAAATCTCACCATTGGTGAACCT
The DNA here is from genome assembly GCA_028751875.1 of Rapana venosa. Taxonomy (NCBI): domain Eukaryota; kingdom Metazoa; phylum Mollusca; class Gastropoda; order Neogastropoda; family Muricidae; genus Rapana; species Rapana venosa. The sequence continues at coordinate 27,090,187 of CM054146.1, forward strand.
TGGAGTTCTAGCCAAAAAACAAAAATAACCCCAAACAAACCAAAAACAGAACAAGAAAATCGTTTTACGTCCTGTTTGTCATATTCACCCCAATTACCTGTTCTTCATTGCTAAAACGATGATTTGGTTGTATGTATCAGGAATCCGAATCTAGTTTTTCCACTGCAGCAGACAATGCCTTGTTTTTAATTGCAACATAAAGTCAAGTCTAAATATAGTTATGATCTTTTAAAACCAACATCATCGATGGAATTTACAATTTTACTATCTAATCAGAAAAAAAGAATGAAGGAACAGAATTACGAAGCTTTTCATATCTATAAAACTATTGTGTTACAGGCAATTACCGCGTTAACTACAATATTGTAAGCTATAATGCCAACACATGAACTAAGCTTCACAAATTCTGAATACATTGTCAGCCAGAAAAGAGCAGTGTCATTGGGTCGTATAAAATCAAACATCAGCCAAATGAGTTGTGATGAAAATTGGAGTGTAGAAAGATGTTTTCTAAGAATAATGGCAGTAGAGCAAATACAAGGAACTAGGTCATAGGATACTTAACCTTGGCAGTAAAGCTAAACCTTTCCTTTTGGGGGGCCCATTTGTGTATCAGTTTTGTGGACAGTGTAATGCCCTCAAGTTTATCATCTCTTCATTTTCCATGAGAACATAAGCACTGATGTCTTCTTTAGAGATTTTTGCTAAGACCCAATGTTAGCCTGACAACGAACACTAGAGGAAAATCATATAAGCCTTGAACAACGCTCACGCAACGATGAAGTCATAACTTCCTGGGAAAAAAACCAATCTTGTTCATCATTATAATTATCATCGTATACAACTATTGTTTTCGTATCTGTGATGATAAACCCGAAGATTTTATCAGGAAGCATTTCTCCTATACTTTAGAGTGGGTGTTTCCTTTGAAAACGTCTTTTTCCCCGGAATAAACAGTTTTAGATGATAACAAAGAAGAGAGGGAAGGAAAAGCGGGGATCATGAGAAGGCTTCGCCTGTTGTTGATACTGACATCAAGCTCTTGTTTTCTTTGTCTTCCTGTGTTTTGTCAGTAATCTCTTCTCCTTTGCAAAGTCCAAAACTGACTGGCGCGTAATAATACGTCCTTTATGCAACGCAGTTTTACTTTATCTTATTTTTCATTTCACATCTATGACCATCCACATGAAACCCAGGTTTAGTTTCTTTTTTCTTTAAACAATAACGAAATACACGCACATTCAAACTTTGCAGCCTTTCCTGATTTATCTGACGTAACAATAGATTTTTTAGAGCAAAATGATTTACGGCCACTTGGAGCAGGTTTCTGTGCTAGCGGCCATTTTGGGAAAAAAAGTTAAAATTTTGCACATATTTTGTTTTAAAGTAAAAACATGAATTGAGTGAATATTGATAAGATAGCATTGGGCATATGAAAGTAACAATGAAAACTGGAACGTTGTTGTCAAGCTTATTATCTTTGTTTACGGCCAGTGACATTCGATCCACTTGTAAGGACCTGGGCCATGAAAAAAATTAAGAAGGAGAAGAAGAAGAAGAAGAAGAAGAAGAAGAAGAAGAAGAAGAAGAAGAATAAGAAGAAGAAAGAAGAGAAGAGAAGAAGAAGAAGAAGAGGAGGAGGAGGAGATGAAGAAGAAGAGAAGAAGAAGAAGAAGAAGAAGAAGAAGAAGAAGAAGAAGAAGAAGAAGAAGAAGAAGGAGGAAGAGTACGAGGACGAGGAGAGGGAGGAGGAGGAGGAGGTGGAAGGAGGAGGAGAAGGAGGAGAAAGGAGATAGAAAAGGAGGAGGAGAAGGAGAAAAAGATGAAGGAGAAGGAGAAGAATCCTACACACACACACACACACACACTTTTAAAACAGGACAACAGGAACTCACTCTTCTGAATGTTTCAACAAGTAAACGGACAAAATCAATCCATCAAACTAACTGCTGTCAGAATATAAAAAAGTATACAATTATCTCAGCCAGTATTTTTCGACGGGGAAAATAGAAATTTGTCACACTACGCTCCCTAAAGAAAACACAACGAAAAACAACACACAATGTGAGCAACGTAAACGAAAGATTGGCTGAATGACAAGAGACCACTGTAGGTCACTTTACCGACAGCCGGCTATACCCCCGAGCCACAAGTCTGTGGTCCACAGGTCTGGGGTCAGACAAAATAAGAGAGATGACATTATTGACTGGAAGGCAGGACTGATACAAGTCTTCAAGTCAAGACCAAGTCAAAACTTTTGTCAGAAATTGATGTCAACACAGTGACAAAGTCGTTCGGTGGTATACAGGCAACGCAGCTGCCTAGAATACGAACAGTCTGGGCTCAAAGCGTGTGCTGACTTGATCCCTGTTTGTGCAGAGATGGAGAGAGAGGGGGAGAGGGAGAAAGAGAGAGAGAGAGAGAGAGAGAGAGAGAGAGAGAGAGAGAGAGAGAGAGAGAGAGAGAGAGAGAGAGAGAGAGAAAACTTTTTTTTTGGAAAACGTTTTATTCAAAGAGGGTAATAGAATAAGCAGTAGTTGCTTTTTTACATCCAGCCTTCTGGCAAAAACAAACAAACAAAAAAAGAACAATTAAAAACAAAACAACCCCTTCCCGAAAAAAAAGAAAATAAAAATAATCACGCAACCCCCCCCCCCCCCACCCCCAAAGAAACAAGCAAAGAAAAAAACCTCCAAAGATAAACAAAAACAAAAAGCAGCAATAGAAAAAAGAAAACCCCTACCTCCCCCCCCCAAACAACAACCCCCACACCCCCCAAAACAACAACAACAACCAAACAAAACGAAAAAAACACCCAAAAAATCAAAACCCAACCCAAACCAAACAAAAATAAAAAAAAAAGAAGAAAGAAAGAGAAAAGCCCCAAACAAACAAACCAAAATTTAAAAACAAAACAAAACAAAAATACCCCCCCCCAAAAAAAAACCCCAACAACCTACAAAAAATAAACTAACAAACCAAAAACACCCCACCCCACCAAGAAAAAAACAACGAACATGGAAAATTTTCAAATACACACAGTATGAAAGATTAGGTGTACAGTACGTCTATGTTACTTAGAGAGAGAGAGAGAGAGAGAGAGAGAGAGAGAGAGAGAGAGAGAGAGAGAGAGAGAGAGAGAGAGAGAGAGAGAGAGAGAGAGAGAGAGAGGGAGGGAGAGAGAGAGAGAGAGAGAGAGAGAGAGAGAGAGAGAGAGAAGAGGAGAGAGAGAGAGAGAGAGAGAGAGAGAGACTGACAGACAGGAATCACAGAAACAGAGAGAATCCAGAAGACAGCGAGAACTACAGACAAGCGCAAGAAAAACACACACACACAGAGGAAAAAACCAGCATCACAGTCGGAGGCCTTCCATCCATTCCCCTTTAATATCACAGACATCTAGCCACTACTGCAGACAAACTCTGCAATTTGCCGCCCGCCACCATCAGTGTGTCTGGACAAGAAATGCCGATCTCAAATCAAGAGGGACTGCCCTCAGGCTCTAGCTCTAGTTCCGACTGATTGCCGTGGTGAGAAGCACACACAGAAATGGATTTAGACTAAGACAAACAATCACAACCCCTAAAACACTAGCTATGTCATACACACTGCAGGATGGCATGCAATATATATGTTAGGCACGAAGAGTAAAAAAAAAAGAAGAAAAAATGTGTATTCAGAAAGCTTTGTAAAACAAACGTCATTAACTGATTCAAAATGGTGCGAGCAGAGATTTTACAAGGAAGAGAGGGGAGGAGGGGGGGGGGGGGGGGGGGGGGGGGGGAGTTATGAAGCAAATTAGAGAAAGAGGTTGGGATAAAAGCTGGAGGTAGATTTGGGGAAATGAATGAGAAACATAAGAGACATAAATGGAGAGAGAGTGAGCGAGAGAGAGAGAGAGAGAGAGAGAGAGATTAGGTAAGTAGGTGGGGCCCTCCTAATCTTGTCAATGGGCAGTATAATTGACCTATCAGAAGCTAGGAATCTTAGCATCACGTGACTCTGTAATTGCTGTCCCAGGGTTTCAAGAATCAATCTGGCCTCCAGGACAGAAAACAAATGATTCCAGCCAATAACTATAGGGCTATCACATTCATGAGATGCAAACAAATGGGGTGTTCTCGTGGCCATAGATTGATACAGAAGGAAAACTGTCGTTCCACAGAAAATTAGCTTGGTGGGTTAGAACACACTTGAACACAAAATTCGTACTTTGTAGGCTTAGATTATATTAAATTGATGATGGATTGAATCCAATAGGTTTTTTTTTCTCACAAACGTGTGAAAGAACTTTAAAATACTGCTTTTTTTGCTAGTATGCATGGTAGGTTGATACATTCTGCTTATCTGTATCAGTAAAAGAAAAAGAACTTTAATAAATAAACAAAAACCCCTCAAAGACTCACCCCAAGACTCGTGCAAAAATATACCGGATTTAAAGTAGAAAAAAATCAAAAACATTTACCAATTTTTTAATAATGGTCTGCTCTTTTTCTTTTTCGGAGCAAATCTGCTGATCAAGATATGTGTTTTCAGTACTAAAACTCAACAATGACCAGTCTTTCTTGTATGACTAAAGTGGCTGTTATCTGATTAATGACAGTAATCATCTGGCGCAGTTCTCAATCGTAACTGCACGGATTTCCAGTCAGTTTTCCAATACACACTTTTAAAGGATTTTTCAAAGAAATAATGTGGTTTTTGAAAGAAGAAATTATTGAATTAACGCTCTAGTATTTAAACAGAAGAAGTGACTTTAGCTAGGATATGCTTTTTGGGGGGGCACATCATTTTCACATTTTCTTTTGAAAGGTTGAAAAGGCATTTCTACAGGAACACAGGGAAGCAACATTTTTAGTGAAATGGAGGTTTTTCTGTGCAATGATGAAACACCTCTTCCACCTTTGCTTTCATGTCTAGAATAACAACACAGAACACAACAGCGTCGTTTTATCATTTAGGGCATACAACGAGAAGGTAAGCAAATACAACCGCAAAATTAATATCGTTTATTAACTGAAATTATCCCTAAACTCGGAAACTGGCTATCTTCTTCGTGGACTAAAACGCTCGCATATACAAAATCCCACCATTGGTGAACCTCGGAGCTCTAGCTGAGGAAAGAAAAAACCCACCCCCTCCCCCCATCAGTTAGCTGTATACGTCGTATAAATATGATTGTTTATGATTTCTGTGCACTGTGGAAAAAGAATAAAGATAACCTTTTGTAATATCCGAAGTCCTTCGGATGAGACTATAAACCGAGGCCCCGTGTGCGAACGCATGCAGAACATCTTGCGCACACGTTAAGTCCTGTTCCGCTTTTCGAAAGAGTAGGCCATTGTGTGCCGGTGAGAACAGATAACAAAATTTACAAAACCGCATACACACGGGGACAGGATGTAAAAAAGCACATGAGTGCTTATTCCGTTATCCTCGAAAAAAACAAGTCATCTGAGCGCTTTGATTTGTTGCTTTACAAGATTCAGTGCTACATAAATTCCATATATTATTGTTATTATTATATTATTATTATTATTATTATACTGAGAGCAGGTCGAGTTGAACTATCCGGGCAACTACGCTGACAGAATGTTTACAACGTTCCTCTAGTTCTACAGACTGATTGCCGATGACCTGGACTTGGCATGTTCTCCTGCTCATTCTGCAACAGTGTTAGTCCGTCAGCGGAAAAGTACTACCTGGTTATTGCCTGTTGATGTCGTGATCTGAATATGCTCAGGAGAGAGAGAGGAGAGAGAGAGAGAGAGAGAGAGAGAGGAGAGAGGAGGAGAGAGAGGAGAGAGGAGAGAGAGGAGAGAGAGGAGGAGAGAGAGAGAGAGAGAGAGAGAGAGAGAGAGAGAGAGAGAGAGAGAGAGAGAGAGAGAGAGAGAGGAGAGAGATGAGGGGAAAGAGAGAGAGAGAGATTCTATTATCGGCAACGCCTGTTTTTCATTTTACCTAACTTGTGAAGTTCGAATTGCAACAGTGATATTAAAATAACAACAGCACAAAGGACTGTAAGTACCATTATTTTAAGGATACTTGCAGTCCTTTGTGCTGTTTTTATTCTAAGCAATAATAATATCAGGCTATTGTTCTACTATCATTTGATGTACGAATTTTTAATTTTCTTTGACAGAAAAAAACAACACGTGCTTATCATGAAGACACTAAAATGAGAAAAGAGGGATCGGATTTACTTAGAAGAGGACATTTGCTTCAAATGACCTCCTATCTAATCAGTCATAACTTTAGTGTGTTGTCTGTTGGCTAGTATCCACCCTGGACGTCATAGGATGTTTATCAAGATTAGTGCCTTCAAGCTTTGCTTTGAGCTCAGACGAATTTGTTCAACAGTTGTTTTTATTCGGTAGGTTTCAGCTGACTGTATCAGGGTTTTCTGAGTCTCTTTTGTTTTCGTTTCTTCAAAGCACTATTGAGGACACCTTTCTAATGTGATTCTTTAGTTTAATGCAAGACAACCACTTCTAAGCCGCAACCCCCCAAAAAAAAACCCCATGAAAAGACCAGGGACACTGTACTGCAAAATAATGAATTTGTATTCATTCTATATTTTACATAACCCTATTAGGATAAAACAACGAAAATGTCACGGTAAAAACTGCTTGAAAGACAGAAAAAAGAAAAATGAAGAGATACCAACTGAGAGAGTGTAGAAAATAATCGAGAAGCAGATGACAGTAAGAGAAAAGCCAAACACAATCAGAGTAGCTAAAAAAGAGAAACAAAAAATCCAAGCACAGCATTAGTTGAAGACGATATATAAACACAGACACAGAGATCCTCAGAAAGAGTCACATATACACACAAAGACGCAGCATATCTATCTATCTATCTACCTACCTACATACCTATCTATCTATCTATCTATCTATCTACCTACCTACCTACCTACACAAACACACACATATATCTCTTCATATATATATATATATATATATATATAATATATATATTATATATATATATATATATATATATATATATGTATATATATATATATCACGTATGAAGAGAGAGAGAGAGAGAGAGAGAGAGAGGAGAGAGAGAGGGGAGAGAGAGAGAGAGAGAGAGAGAGGAGAAAGAGAGAGAGAGAGAGAGAGAGAGAGTGAGAGAGAGAGAGAGAGAGAGGAGAGAGAGACATACAGACAGACAGACAGACAGGTAGACGACAGACAGACAGACAGACAAAAATAGAACAATGAACACCGTTTATTTTTTGAAAGATTTTTTCAGCAATACAGTGCGATAAAACCGTCTAACGCAATTCACTGACATGGAAAATTATATCAATGATTTGGATTTTTTCTTCGTCTTTTATGTATTCTCACAATCAACTGAACTGTCTGTCAGTAGGGCAGTAAGGGACTTGTCCACAGTGGCTGGTAGTTCAGTAACAGGCATTTTCAGGAATTATAAACAAACGTTATCGGAGCCCGCCAAAAAATGACACCCTCTTGTTTCACGTCATGCAACGTGAAGAGAGAGAGAGAGAGAGAGAGAGAGAGAGAGAGAGAGAGAGAGAGAGAGGAGAGAGAGAGAGAGAGAGAGAGAAGAGAGAGAGAGAGGAGAGAGAGAGAGAGAGAGAGTCCATTTGCAGAAAAGTAAAAACATAACCTTTTAGCCATTTCCCTTTCAAGCACTTAGACGACATTCATTTCCAATTGGTTCTATTCTTCAGTCTACTATTAAAAAAACAAAAAAACCCACAAACACAAACCTTGCTGCCTTAGTCATGTCATGGCAACCATGCTTTAAGGTATCAAAGTTTTTACTTTCAAGTAACAGAAGAAACACAGGACTTGCATAACTTCATCAAACGTTTCGCAGATAAAGAAGACAATAAATTGAAGTTCCCTCAGGAGTTTTGCACTGTCCTATATCGAATCCAGCAGGCCATTTCCTTTCATTGTATCCATAATGGGCAGGCGGATAGAGGGAGTTTCACAGAAACAGTCCCATTGCCCTGGCCATTCTGCCGTGCCAGCTAATGGACACATCGCATGGCTTCATTCATATTTCCTTAACTTTGACACTTAGCTTTGTGTGTGTGTGTGTGTGTGTGTGTGTGTGTGTGTGTGTGTGTGTGTGTGTGTGTGGTGTGTGGTGCGTGCGTGCGTGCGTTTGTGTGTGAGTGTGTGTGTGTGTGTGTGCGTGCGTGTATGTGTATGAGAGAGAGTGAGTGAGAGAGAGAGACAGACAGACAAACAGACAGAGACCGCAGGCAGACAGACAAACAGAGAGAAAGAGAACATACCCAGGGCTATATCAAACTCAAGTCTTTATCCTAAGCTTTTAGGGGAAATGAATTTGGATTGAAGTCATAATGTTACAACTCCTTGTCGCCCAAAGGACCGTTCAGAAATAGCAATATTGACACAACATTAACAACATTCACAGAGACCACAAACCGCCCACTTTGCCTAAATGATACCCCCACTGCACTTAACTTCATCCTGATCATTTACATTTTTCTACAAAGGACGACCTGTATATTGCAACACATCAGCAACAAATTGGTTTTACGTTGCTAAATTGACAAATATTGTTGTTGTTGTTGTTAAAAATGCCATTCATTCATAAGGTAAACGTAAAATATGTTTACTTTAGCGAGGGTGTTTTTTTCTTTCATGAATGTTATTTGTGGTACTGCTATTCTGTTTGCTACACATGAGACTACAAAAGAAGACATATAGTGAGAGTGACGCCACTCCAGGGACCAACAAGCTCTACAGTGATTTGCAGGATCTGAAAGTACTGCTGCCTTTGTTGCAGACACTGAGCTATTTATCTGGCAATCCCCCCCCCAAAAAAAAAGAAAAGAAAAAAAAAGAAGTTGCTTCGTCGCCAATAGTTATCTTTTAGTCAAGAAAGGAATTCAGAAGTGTCTAGAGTTGTACAGAGGTTGCCTTTATTTGATACACCCCTTCATTCGCAGTGAGATGCGCTACGTGAAAGGTGGCCCAAATTCATGTTTGAGTCAGTGCCGAAATTTGATTTGTTTCTGATTTGTCCCGATTCCTGTATAGAATATTAGCATACGATCCCCCCCTCCCCCCTCTCTCTATCTCTTTCACTCATTTTTGTTTGTCTGTCTGTCTTACTCGCTTGCTCTCTTTTTTGCTCTCGTGCTACCATGTTTGGCTGGGTCTGTTCTTTCTTGTAGGAAATGACTGTTGTCATGCTGGCAGGTTGAAGCTGGGAGGCTAATGCCATGTCTGAGAACCAGCTGTACTGTACTGTACTGTGCTGTCTCCATCCTCTGTCGTCTAGGAGGGAAATCCACTGTCTGCCAGCTTAACCTGGGTGTCTATCATTTAGATGGCAGCTGGAGAAATGTCAGCGTCTTCTGTTCTATTTCGTTTGTCTGTTCACCCCCCCCCCCCCCCATCTCCTCTCCCACCTACCCACCCTCATTCATTGCATCCACAAGTTCTGGCAACGAAAATGGTGACTGATAACCTTTTGGTTAACAACTGTGAACCATGAGCTTCTTAGATTTTTCCATTTATTAAGTTGTGAGTTGTCTACATAACGTAATGATGAATCTAGTAGTAATATTATTGACAAGACATTCTCTACGCACAAATTCATCACCCAGATCTGTCAGTCCTGCAATATTATCAATCCGGCGTATTAGTGCAATTCGCAAGAACCTGTCCACTGATGCAACATCTAAACTTGTCACATTTCTTATTTTTGCACGATTGAACATCTGCCCCTACTTTCAACCAGTCTCCTCCATCATCAACAGGAGTCAATCATCAGGCTATCCACAGGCTTATTTATATTCCATTCATGTTGTGCCAATAAGCTATGGCATGCAGTGATGTAAGGGGTTGCTGATTTCAGAACTAGTTGAAATGTTCAATTCCTCTCAGCATATGTGGTAACACACACACTCTCTCTCTTTCTCTAAGCACCAATCTCTCTCTCTCTCTCTCTCTCTCTCTCTCTCTCTCTCTCTCTCTCCTCTCTCTCTCTCTCTCTCTCTCTCTCCTTCCCTCTCTCTCTCTCTCTCTCTCTTCCTGTGTATCTGTGTGTGCATTTTGTTGCCCTTGCGTACAGTCATGTTCCTTCACTGCGCCATTTCTACAAGATGACAGACAACACCACCAAGCCCAGGTAAGCTGCCCTCCCACGTAATAGCACACTTGCAGCCAGCTGCTAAAGCCTCAGAGCATCAACCGGGTGTTGTTAGGTAAGGCCAGGTAGCAGCAAAAGGGCAGAGCATGCCTTCTTCCTGCTTGAACTGCTATCTTGTACTATGTTATCACGCCTGAAAGGAAAATACCCGCAGATCTTTAGGATCGTGCAAAGGTATGCACAACCATACGCGCGCGCACACTAGCGCGCACACACGCACGCAGACAGACAGACAAACAGACACACATAAACACAGACGCGCGTGCACGATCACATACACAAACACACGCTCGAACGCAAGCAATCACACGCACACACTTGCGTGCGCGTGCATACACACACAAACTCTGTGTGTGTGTGTGTGTGTGTGTGTGTGTGTGTGTGTGTGTGTGTGTGTGTGTGTGCGTGCGTGCGTGTATGTTTCACCGTTCGTATATATTTGCACGCATATGTGCGTGCCATAGCATGTGTCTGTGACGAGTACTATTAATTTTTCCTTTTACTGACAAGCAGTTTTCATGGTTTATTCTTTCGTTTAGGTGTTTTGATCTAGTGACCAAAAGGTGCAAATGCCCTCATCTGTTTAAAAATGTTCAAATCTCATCATTTTTATCTTCTTCTTTTCTTACACTTAAGATTCATCATCATCAATGCCTTTGTGCCTTATTGGCACGTAGGGCAGCAACAAATGTTCTCCACTCCTGTCTGTCCTGGGCCAGCTTCCGAATGGTTCCCCAGGTATGTTGGAAGGTCCTCAGCTCTGTTTCGACAGTCCGACGCCAAGTGTTCTTGGGTCGTCCTCGTTTGCGTTTTCCCTCTGGTGTCCAGTGAAGGGCTGTTTGGGCTATGTTTCCCTGTTCCCGACGGCAGGTATGCCCTATCCATCCCCATCGCCTATGCATGATGATGGTGTCCATGCTTTCCTGGTTGCAACCGGCAAAAAGTTCTTGGAGATGGTCTCAGGCCGGAAGATGCGCAAGATTCTTCTGAGATTCTTCGTTTGGAATGTGGATAGTTTGTCGAGGTCACTCTCAGTCATCCTCCAGCACTCCGAGCCGTACAAAAGGGTGGAAAGTACACAGCTCTGGTATAGTCTTAGTTCGTTCCTGGTGCTGTACTGGGACGATTTTCACACATTGTTCAGATTTCTGTAAGCATTTCTTGCTTTGCTAATCCGGTTCTTGATGTCGCTGCCTGCTCCGCCGTCATGCCTAACAGCGCTCCCGAGGTACGTGAGGTTCACACTTTGGATTATAACATACAAAAAGACAAATTTCTGTGCACGCTGTGTTTCAGATGATGCAGCCTTTCTGACTAAATAGAATGGAAAGGATTCACAGAGTCCAACTCTCCTGATGTAAGACATTTGGCACAGAGAGAGAGAGAGAAAGAGAGTGAGAGAGAGAGAGAGGGAGAGAGAGAGAGAGAGAGAGAGAGAGAGAGTAGAGAGAGAGAGAGAGAGAGAGAGAGAGAGAGAGAAGAGACAGACAGACAGACAGACACAGAGAGAGAAGAGAGAGAGAAGAAAGAGAGAGAGTGAAGCGGGGAAATGAAAAAAAAGACAGGCAAAGTCAAAGAGCGAGAAAAGGATAAAGAGGCTAATATTAAGATAAAAAATGTCCTGAAGATGGAAACAGCGCAGATGGAAGATAAAGAAAGACTGATGGATTTTTAAAAAACACAATAAAAACAGATGGGAAAAGGAAACCATAAAGAAGGAAGCAAAAGAAGAAGGAAGAAATAGAAAGAAAGAAAGAAACAAAGAAAGAAGGAAAGAAAAAAAGAAAGACAGAAAGAAGGAAAGAAAGAAGGAAAGAAAGAAACAAAGAAGAACAGAAAGAAACAAAGAAACAAAGAAAGAAAGAAAGAAAGAAGGAAAGAAACTTGGACAGAAAGAAGGAAGGAAAGAAAGAAAGACGGCAAGGAAGGAAAAAAGCGGGGACAGAAAGTAATCGAGACGTCATGAGAGAGAGAGAGAGAGAGAGGAGAGAGAGAGAGAGAGAGAGAGAGAGAGAGAGAGAGAGAGAGAGAGAGAGAGAGAGAGAGAGAGAGGGGGGGGGGGGGGATACAGACGGACAGACAGAGAATGAACTAGACTGATTGGCTCACTAAATTGAATTAGATGACCCATTGGCTCACAAAATGTAATTAGACGGCCCAAGAAACGTTTAAACTTTTCTGCTCTGCAATGTAGTGCAAAAAAGAAAGAGAGAGAGAGAAATGTTGAAAGCAACTTGTAAATGAAGCAAATCAGTGACATTGTGCAGGAACCATCTGCTAACAAAGCACGTTTACATGCAACTTTTTTCGCACAAACACACAGACACACATGCTCACACACACGCACAAACACACTCACTCACACACACAAGCACGCTCTCTCTATCTCTCTCTCTTTCTCTCTCTCGCGCACACACACACACACACACACCCGCACGCTTACACATTCTCTCTCTCATCACCCCCTCTCTCTTCCTCCTCCCCCTTCTTTTCCATCTTCACTCTCTCTCTCTCTCTCTCTCTCTCTCTCTCTCTCTCTCTCTCTCTCTCTCTCTCTCTCTCTCTCTCTCTCTCTCAAGCACGGAGATTACAAACAAGGGAAAGGTAAGACAACACCAAGAGAATAACGCATGCAAGCAAACAGGCAAACGCACTAGCAAGAAGAAACCAAATCACACCAGGAAGACGTAGAAGACCTCCACCCTCCCCCTCCCCCACCATCACCACGCTTTCAGAGCAATTGACTGACAAGATGAACAAAACTTGACTGTTTTCAATCAAAGTCTCTCCCTCTCATCAAAATTCCCTTCCCATTCAGACGAAACAATTTGATCCGTTAATAACGCAAAACAAACAGCAACACACCCCCCCCCCCCCCCCGCACTAAGAAGCAAATAAAAGACAAAAAGAAAACAACAACTTTGTATTTTTTTCCATTTTAATCACCAATTATTCCTTGCCCATGCTAGAAAATATCAATTTCATTGCTTCAGTGTATTCATTTTGTTTGGGGTATTCTCATTATAAAACAAATTTCATTGCATGTCCCTGCTTGCTCATTGTCTTCAAATATTGCGATGTTTCAAACACATGCAGAGAAATGTTATTTTACAACCCAACATTCAGGACAATAACTCTCCCTGGTCCTGTGTAATGATAACAACCTTTAATGATGGGGACGGTGCCATCTTTGTATCTACTATGGAATGCTGTTATACTTTGTTAGCTATTTTGATTCAGAACGACATCATGAAAAGGTCTTATCAGAATGGTTACCATGAAAAGAAAGACTACATTGAGCGACAGAGCATATTGTCGAGTGGTAGTATTACCTGTAAGCGACAGCTGCCGTCTTAGTGCACAAGTGTTTTGCTCTGGGCTAAAGAAATAAAAAAAGAACGTTTTGCCAGAATCAAGAGATAGATGGAAGCTGGTTGTACCATAATTATGTTATGTTAACTATATATTAACAAAAACATGTAAGGTTTTACATGTGATGGACATACAACATCTTTAGGAAAGCTTTCACTACAGCCATTCTGTCTTTGTGCACAAGAAGTGTGTGTGTGTGTGTGTGTGTGTGTGTGTGTGTTTGTGAGAGTGTGCGCGCGTGTGTAGATGCGCGCATGTGCGCGTATGAATGTGTCACTCTTTGCCAATAATGTCTTAAAGAAAATTATCTTCACTTCAAAGACCAAACTTCGTATATGTCTCCGTAGATAGTCCCAAATCTTCACTCTCCCAAGAATAACTGACTGAATCATGGAACACAGCTGTCTGAGACAGTATCTTTGATGAAGGAGATACCGTTTTACCACACAGGGCTCTCTCTCTCTCTCTCTCTCTCTCTCTCTCTCTCTCTCTCTCTCTCTCTCTCTCTCTCTCTCTCTCTCTATCTCTCTCTCTCTCTCTCCCCTCACGTGTTCAGATAATAGAAGGAAGGAAGTATATTCCTAAGGGATAGCAGCAGAAATGTCAGAACGGCTGAGTGGCACCAGATCGAAGCGGGTCGTCACAGTGGCTCCAGCTGTATGTCTGTGATCGATAAGTTCAGGGTCAGATGAAACCCCAAAAAGTCAACCATCAGAGAGAAATACACTTGACAGCTCTTTTCTTCTTGCCGTTCCTCGACTAGAGCTCAGAGATTCACTAACGGTGAAATATTGCGTATGCGACCGTTTGTACCCACCATTCAAGGTAGCCACACTCCGATTTCGGGGGATTGGCAGTGTCTGAATGCCTGGAAGGAAGAGATAAGAATTCTTTCAAAATAGGGGGGTTAGGGGTGGGTGGGTAACCGAGTGATTAGGACATTCCACTCGCACTTTGATGGTCCGGGGACGTGCAAAACAGAGACGCCAGTTCAAAGAAATTTTTCCCCGCTGGAGTTAACATCAGTACTGACTCCACTCCCCCCGAAATTCCTTCGAATGAGACCATGAACAGAGAGGTCCCGTGTGTCAGTAGTGCACACAGGTAATCTTAGGCAAACGTTTCAGTTCCAGTTCCATATGCAAAAATCTCACCATTAGTGAACCACGAAGCTCTAGCTGAGAAATGAAAAAAAAAGAAGCTCGAAATAGCAACGAAATGGCAAGCTTTGTGTGGGGGTTGGCTGTATTCAGAAGTGACAGGAACAGAAGTGGAGACGTGCCATGCCCATATGATGATAATTATACAACCCACTTTGAGGGAGTATCTTTGAGGTTAAAATATTTCTTTCTGGCGTGTAGTTGTACTCACTTCACTAACCAGTTTTGAGAGAGAGTGAGAGGAGAGAGAGTGAGAGAGAGAGAGAGAGAGAGAGAGAGAGAGAGAAAGAGAGAGAGAGAGAGAGAGAAGAGAGAGAGAGAGAGAGAGAGAGAGAGAGAGAGAGAGAGAGAGAGAGAGAGAGAGAGGAGAGAGAGAGACGGACGTTAAACAGATATGAGAATATATTCATGAAAACCCAAGCCCCATATGAACAGGAATAAACCTGGCAAATAGAATGAAATCGACTGAAAAGTGCAACGGGATAATAATGTTTTGGCAACTGTTACCATTCCGAAGAGAGAGAGAGAGAGAGAGAGAGAGAGAGAGAGAGAGAGAGAGAGAGAGAGAGGAGAGAGAGAGAGAGAGACAGTCTGACAGTCAGACAGATAGACAAACAGCTATTCACAAATAGACCATTGGAGCACACACGAGACGTTCTTTATTCTGTTATTTCGAGAATGATGAAGTTAGAGAGAGAGAGACCCGAGAGAGAGAGAGAGAGAGAGAGAGAGAGAGAGAGAGAGAGAGAGAGAGAGAGAGAGAGAGAGAGAGAGAGAGAGAGAGAGAGACAGACAGAGAGACAGAGAGAGAGAAACAGACAGACAGAGAGACAGAAACAGACAGGCAGGCAGAGTCTGACAGTCAGACAGAGAGGAAACTTGAAGACAACATAAATACAGAGAGACCAAAAAAAAGCAGAGGTACAGGCAAGCTAAGCGTGGGAGCCACTCCATGTGCCTTTCAAATCCAGACATCTACAGACAACCAGACTTACTCTGCAATTCGCCATTCGCTCCTGTCTCCCCCCTCCTCCCCCTCCCATCCCCCGCCTACTACCTGCCCGCAATGAGCGCATCTGGACACGACAAGTTGATCTCACATCTAGACTGGTGTGTCTCGGGTCCTGACTGACTGAGTGGCCAAAGTATTAGATACTTATTATCATTATGCAAAAGGACACCAGGAACTGACAGCTTGGAGAAGAGGCTTGCTCGTGACATAACTTGCACTGCAGTAAGGCATGTGGCATGACCGCATGAGTCCAATGCTCCATAAGAAAGAACTTAAGTATTTAAACGATGTCGTCAACAAACACAGCATCCAATGAAATCGATTCTAAAACAAAATGAACAGATAGACGACAAAACGAAGAAGGAAAGAAAAAACTAGAAAATGGAAGAATGACAAGAGAGATACGAAGGTAGAGAAAAGTGGGCAGAAAGAGAGAGTAAGAGAGAGAGAGAGAGAGAGAGAGAGAGAGAGAGAGAGAGAGAGAGAGAGAGAGAGAGAGAGGAGAGAGAGAGAGAGAGAGAGAGAGAGAGAGAGAGGAGGGACAGACAGAGAGACAGAGAGAGAACTCTGAACTGGTTTAATGGAACATCGGGCTTAGGCCACAATACACCAGGAGAGGGGGGCAGGGGTGTTGAGTGTAATGACAAATGAAAGCATAGGATACATTTCACACATGACGAGAGAGAGAGATAGAGCGAGAGAGACATACATACAGACAGACAGACACAGACAGAAAGACAGAGACAGGAGAGCCCGAGAGTCAGCGAGAGACTATAGACAAGTAGGTGGTTCCCTAGGCCTCGTGTCAGCGGAGTGTATAATGGACCCATCAGAAGCTGATAATCTTGGCTTCACCTGACTGTGTAATTAACCTCCCACAGACCCCGCAATCTAGCTAGCCATCATGCGCGCCTCTGCTCTCAGACTGGATTCCAGCACATACAGTGAAGTATTCCCACCAATAAACCATAGGCTGGCAAATTCATGAGATGCAAAATGGAGAGTTTTCCTGGCTACAAATTGACGGAAGACGACACTTCGGTTGCTAAGAAAACTATAAAAAAAACACACACCCAAAAACCTAACCCCCCCCCCCCCCCCCCCCCCCCCCATGCCCCACAAAAAAGAAACCCAACACACTTTGGACAGTAAGATTAGAGCCAACGAGGAACTAAGACAGGTTAGGTTTAGTTTCCAGTCACAGTCATTGGCAATTGAATGACAGCAAAGCGTTTTTATTTCAAAGACTGCCAAATTAGTTTGTGTTGTTTTAAGACGAACGTACTCCTCCGTGGGGATGCTGGGGTAGTCGGCTGCGCTGGGCCTGACTTGCCAGGCGCTCAACGGCGGCGTGATGCATTTTCGATCATATAACATACAACAATAGTTGATGTTTGAGCGTTTGATGAAAAAGAAGAAAAAGAAGAAGAAGAAGAAGAAGAAGATACACATACAAAAAATGCATACGTCTTTCTATACAACCAATAAGAGGCCCCTGACAAAACATTAAAAAAATTAAACCGAAGAAAAATAAGAACTTCAGTTCTTGTTCTTGTTCACCGTTTAATATCACCTAGAGTTAACAGACTTTAAAAATTACAACAGAAAAACAACAACAACAGCAACAACAATATATATATATATATATATGTATGTATGTTAGTCCGTCGTTTTCGACGATGACCTCCAAAACAGCAGAGGAGGCAGCTGCTGTTTTGGAAACTGGGCAGAAATTTGATTATATGGAGATGCCTTGCCCACAGTACATCCCCACTCTCTCGGCCAAGTGGGCAGAAGGACAGTCAGCGTTATATTTTATATATATATATTATATATATATATATATAATATAATATATATATATAAAATATATATATATATATATATAAGAATGCTTAGGAGAAGAGAAGAAGAAAAAAGAAGAAGAAGAAAGAAGAGAAAAAGAAGAAAGAAGAAAAGAAAGAAAGAAAGAAAGAAAGAAAAAAAAAAGATGGTATACAGTTCAGACAAAAACTTTTGATGTATTTCACATTTTCCGTTGTAGCATTTCAATGGCATAAATCTTCAAGACACCAACACCCTTGAAGCCTAGAAACGGCCTAAATCTATGTAACACATTATATCCCACTACCGTAAAAGCTCTTCTTCCTTCACATTCACCTATCCCGTAGTCTTTTAAACCGTTGGGGCACCACTGAAGATTCTGCAACCAGCTTCCTCCTTCTCCGCGTAAAAGAAATATTCACCACAGTTTGTGCTGCCGTTTATCTGTGCTGCCGTTTATCATGCGCTTTGATTTGTTTTGTTGCAAGAGATAGCGCTATATAAATTCCATGTATTATTATTATTGCTATTATTATCATTATTATTATTATCATTATATTATTATATCAACACTTCCACCTTTACAATTTGTCATGAAGGATAGAAGAACACTAATGTTATGTTAGAAGGCACTGAGCATCATTCCACAACACGCATTAGGGATGCTGTGAGAGCACAAATCAAACAGGACTTTTGTTTCACTGTCCTGTTGAAGTGAATTGTTGAGTAGCCACAAGGGGGAAGGCAGATGAAAGGACCCTCGTAAAAAAGAATTAGTCACACTACAATGGCCGTTCTATTGCGCCAGCTAATGGACGCATCGCATGGCTTCATTCATATTTCCTTAACTTTGACACGTGAAAGAAGACAGACGAGAGAGAGAGAGAGAGAGAGAGAGAGAGAGAGAGAGAGAGAGAGAGAGAGAGAGAGAGAGAGACAGACAGAGACACACACAGAGAAACAGGGAAAGAGAAAGACAGAAAGAGATAGAGGGAGACAAGGAGAGAAAGAGAGAGAGAGAGAGAGAGAGAGAGAGAGAGAGAGAGAGGAGAGAGAGAGTATGTGTGCGTGTGCGTGCATGAGAGCGTGTGTGTGTGTGTGTGTGTGTGTGTGTGTGTGTGTGCGTGTGTGTGTGCGTACGTGCGCTCTCACAGGCACTGAGACACGAATACAAACAAATGGACAGAGAGAAGGCAGCACAGACCACAGTAAACCACAATCGACTCAACTCCTTTTACACCACAAGCTTTTAGGAGCAATGAAGTGTTACTGTCGTGACTCCTTGACTTGTACCACTTCCACTACCTTGTAGCTAAGGGAACTACAAAGGTATGACTTTTCAAACGACGATACTGATTTATTGACAATAACATGACTCAAAAAGGTCCCGATTCCGCACTGGAAACAAATTTATGATGGGCTGCTATGTACAGAGGGTAGTGTTTGAGGCATTTATTTCTGTTCCCAGGTCTATCATCTGTTTGAATACATTTTGTTTTACCTGAATATATTCTCCTCAGGAATGTGTTGGTCTAATTATGTTTGATTGGATATGATACTCTGGTTCTGAAAAAGAATTGTCTCAGAATTAGAAAAGGGAGGATAGTGCTCTCTCTCTCTCTCCCCCCCCCCCCCTCTCTCTCTCTCGCTCTCTCCACACACTAAGTATAAAGGTTGGTTGTCTTCGATTAGGTGGTTAGGAAGTACCACTGCTACCTGTTTTGAGTGCATTGGTTCCATAACGATGATTTTTTTTGTCAGGGTATCTATCATCCGTGCACTCACTTGCACACCTCTGTTCATAATCAATGTTGATAATGGTCTACTTGACAAACCAGGACCTGTAGCAGCACAGTGGTTTAACAAAAAAATTCTTCTAATTTTCATTTTTCATTTGCAAAAAGTTAAGAACAAACGTTTCTAAACAAAAATGAAATAAGTAAAAAGAAAGTACAAATACAATTTCTTTTAAAAAAACAACCCACCCAAGTGATATCAACTGCTTTTCAAGTACTTAATCAACCAAAACTCACACACATATACGCGCGCGCGTTTTTTTTGTTGAGTTTAGCAGCATAATTCAATCCTTTTTTGAGAATAAGAGGAAAAATCAAAATCTTAAGAGTATGTAAGGTAAATTATTTCACATGTTCCAAGAGTCTCAGCGTGTGCAGTTTTAATAGTCCGTAGTATGCTCTTTCTTCATCCCTGCTTTATCACCAAGTCTTGTTCCTTTTTTTTTGCCTGTCATCTTCCTTATTTTTGTCAACACTCATTTCCCTCTGTAACCCTTTTACTAAGAAATAGATGCAGTGTAACCATTTTAATTCCACCTACGCGAAATCTATCGGTTTGTCTATCCCCATCTCTGCCTCCGCTTTGGTTTGGTGTGGTCTTGGAACTGTACCCAGTGGAAATGACGTTTAGCTCAGCAAGAATGGTTTTCATCATTGTGTAGTTGTTGCTGCTGCGATGTTGTTCAGCAGTTTCACTACCAGCAGCTGCATCGTAATGTTATGAAAGTAACGATATTAAGGGTTTCACACCTTA
>CM054146.1:27115274-27117774 GCA_028751875.1 Rapana venosa
ATAAATGGAACTTACCTGTTTCTCTTGTTAGATGTGCTTAGGTTTTGTTTTGTTTTTAATTTTTTAACTGCATAGTATGGTCCTTCTTACCGAAACATTACCAATTCTGATGAGCAATCAAAGTTATGTCCTTTATCATGGGTGGTGAAAAATGTGTGATATTTGCTTCATCTTCACAAAGCGTAATATTGAATGATTACAAGCGCTTTTTTTTCTTTTTTCTCCGACTTTTTTGTCAGAAAAAAAGGATCTTTACCAACAATATTTTTTAAATAGGAAAATATATTTTTTTAATTGAAAAAATCCAAATGTCCGTGAGAGGCACGCGCACGCGCGCGCACACACACACACATTTATACATGCTCCTACACGCACTTACATGTGCACACATACTTGTCTTTCATATATATTCACAAACATACATACATTCATACACACATGCATTCATACACACACATACACGCAAACATACATCAGCAAATCCATAGAAAACGGCAATGCCTCCTATCAGATATACCTCTTGTCATTATCCTGATTTATATCACCCTCACTAACTGGCAGACACAGTTACGAGACAGAAAGATTTTCATTCTCTTCTACACCAACCAAACTAAAAAAAATCAACTGATTATTGAAGAAAATTCTATTGCTGTCGTCAAACGGTGAAATCAATACGCAAACTAAAAGGCTACACATTGAGATTAGCAACAACAAGGCCTTTGATAAGAAAATGCAAGTGTTAGAAAAACAAAGTGCATAGTAGATAGGGTGTGAAAGTGGTTTAACAAAAGCCAAACCCACCCGAAACCCAAGAGGTGAAATGGGACAGGCAGAGAGACAGAGAGACAGACATACACACACACACGTTCACACTAAACTTGATACTTTATTCTTCCAGAACCAGTAAATCCAGATATCAGCCACGCTCCCTGCTATCAAACGCGCCTCTTGTTATTATCCTGATTTATATCAGCTTCACTAACTGGCAGACACAGTTACGAGACAGATAGGTTTCTCTTCTCTTCCACAACAATCAACTGAGAAAAACACAACTGCCTGATCATTGAAGACAAATTCCTTGTTGTCAAGTGGTGAAATCAATCCGCGAACTGAACTGGTGTATAGCGGGAATAGCAACGCAAAGGTATATTATCAGAAAACAGCAAGTTTTTACGAAAACAAGGATATCACAGAGAGGGAAATACGGTATGAAGGTGGCTAAAATACACACAAAAAGAAACCCCTAGAGAGGGAAAAGAAAATGGAACACACACACACACACACACACTAACACACACACACACACACACACTCACACACACATACACTAACACACCCACGCACTACAAACACATCGCTTCCACACTAAACTTTATTTTTCAGAACCAGTTAATCCGGACATCAGCCACAATCCCTCCTATCAGACATACCTCTTGTCATTATCCTGATTTCTATCAGCTTTCACTAACGGGCAGACACGCTTATGAGACAGACAGATTTCTTTTTCTCTCTTCCACGGCAGCCAACTGAGGCAAACAAAAAGTGGTTGACCATTGAAGACAAATTGACTGTCGTCAAACTGTGAAATCAATACGGTGGCTAAGAGCACACACAGTGGCAATAGCAATAACAAGGTCCATTATAGTAAGAAATATGCAGGCTTTCGGAAAACAAGGACATTAAAGCAAGAGTGATAGAGTGTGAGGGTGGCTAAAAAAAGAAAAAACAAGAAAAAACCCTTAGTGAGGAAGGAGAACACACACACACACAAAGTTACACAAAAATTACAAACAATCACACACAACATATTCAGATGTGCATACACACGCACATTCATACGTGCATGCAAACACACATAATATGAGCATGTGGATATGTAAGCACATATTCGTTCAGGGGAGTACATACGAATGCATGCAAGCATACAAATGCATCACAATCTCATTCACACACAGTAGGATGTATATGCATGAAAACATACACACACACACACACACACACACACACATACAAACACACGCGCGCACACTGAACGCAGCATGCAGAACATCTTGCGCACACGTTAAATCCTGTTCCGCTTTTCGTAAGAGTAGGCCATTGTGTGCCGGTGGGAACAGATGAAAGAATTGACAAAACTGCATACACACGGGGACTGGATGTAAACAAGCTCATAAGTGCTTATTCCATTATCGTCGATATAAAAGAATAAAATTAAAAAAAAATTAAAAACCCACATACTTTCATATTAAACTTTATTTTTCAGAACCAGTAAATTCAGACATCAGCCACAATCTCTCCTATCAGACATATCTCTTGTCATTATCCTGATTGATATCAGCTTTCACTAACGGGAAGACACAGTCATGAGACTGAAAGATTCCTTCTCCCTGCCAAGGCAGCCAAGGAAAAGGAACAGGAAAGCGGCTGATCATTGAAGACAAATTTACTGTCGTCAAACGTCGAAATCAATACGGTAGCGAAGAGGATATACGGTGAAAAT
>CM054146.1:27120274-27127774 GCA_028751875.1 Rapana venosa
CAACGTGAAAAACGTTATAATCATAAGATAAATCTGAAACGACAATCACCCGAAGAGGTTCACTTTCGAAATGTTTAAAATTAAGACCCTTAAGGTATTAAGAGCTTTGAAATTACTTTTTGAACGATGAACTTTCACAGAATTGCAGTCTTGTAGACGTTTGAATACAAAAAGTGCCGAAGTAATAAACATGACGTTAGGTCAAAGACAGGTGCGCACGCACGTGCGCGCACACACACACACGATTTTGTTTTTCTTTGTTGCTTGTTTGTTTGTATTCTTCTTCTTCTTTTTCAAGTGTCCGGTCTGGTCCTGCAGACATCGACGATCATGGCTCTCCATTCTTCCCTGTTCTCGGTCCCTCTCATGAGTTCATTGTTGGTGCCCTCTTTATTCGTTGCGAATTTGTTTAAGCTGTCTGTGAATTTTGTGCGTTGTCTTCCTCTGCTCTTGTTTCCACAGATTTTGCCACTCCATAACAGTTTCTCTAGTCCGTCAGCCCTGATTATATGGCCGAAAAATTTGAGCTGTCTTTCTCTGATGGTGTTGAGAAGGGATCTCTTGTACCCAGCCATTTCCATTACTTCTGCATATGTTTTTCGTTTTGTCCATGAGACTTTCATGATTCTCCGGATGAACCACATTTCCACTGCTTCTAGTCGCTGTTCTGTGTCCTTGGCTAGGGTCCAGCACTCACATCCGTACAGAAGAATGGACCATACGTAGGCTCTCAAAACATGGATCTTTGTCTTGAGGCTTATCTTACTGTTGGTAAAAATGCATTTCATGTTGTTAAAAGTTGCCTTAGATTGACCGATTCTCTTCTTGATTTCTGTGTCACACTTGCCGTCCGGGGTGATAGTACAACCAAGGTATTTAAAGGTGTTCACTTGTCTGATTCTCTCTCCTTTACAGGCTATGTTGTATTGTGGTATAACAGCTTTCTTCGAGATCACCATGCATTCTGTCTTCTTTGCATTGAGCTGTAATCCTTTCTTTTCGCTTTCGTCTGTTACTGTTGTTAAATTTCTTTTGAAGTTTTTCTTCAGAGTCGGCGATAAGGACTGTGTCATCTGCATATCTCAGGTTGTTGATGTTGTGGCCACCTACACTAATTCCCTCATGATTCTCAATATTTCTTAGAATTATTTCACCGTATACATTAAATAAATCAGGCGAGAACACGCAGCCCTGCCTCACACCCCTGCAGATTGGTCTATATTGACTGATGTCATTGTCGACTCTAATGGCTGCCTCCTGTTCCCAATATATGTTTCTGAGGACTCGAATATCTTTTCCGTCGATGTATAGCCCTGCCAGAATATCAAACAAGTCGGAGTGTCGTACTTTGTCGAACACTTTTGAGTAGTCAATGAAGCAGAGGTACAGGTCTTTCTGGACCTCGATGGATCTTTTCATGAGAGTTTTCAATGCGAAGATTGCATTTCTGGTGCCTTTGTCTGCCATGAATCCAAATTGCGTTTCTGATATTTCTGGGAGTATTTTATTTCTCATTCTCTTCATGAGTATTCGTAAAAGAACTTTGGTGAGGTGACTCATCAGGCTGATGTTTGTATTATGGTGGATATATTTCCAGGAGATTTTTTTTAATTATTTGAATTGTGTGATTTAATATTGTTCAGGGTTTTTTTATTTTTAATTCCATGTATGCATATATTATTGTCTTGTCTTGTTTGATTTGTATGGTTAATCATTGATTAGGTTTTTTATTTTATGTCTGCATAAATATAATCTTTTTTCTCTCTTCTTTTCTTTAGATAGATGGCTTGATGAAAAAAAGCAAATGCACTACTTAGTCAATGTGCCATCTGAAAATAAAAGCTTGACTTTGACTTTGACACACACACACACAATATATATATATATATATATATATATATATATATATATATATATATATATATATATATATGTATGTATATATATAATAATAATAATAATAATAAATAATAATTGATATAAAACAAGTAAACTCTCACCCTCATAGGCTAACTCGAAAAATGTACGACTCCATGGCTTAGTATGTCTGAGTCTCTCTCTCTCTCTCTCTCTCTCTCTCTCTCTCTCTCTCTCTCTCTCTCTCTCTCTCTCTCTCTCTCCGTCTCAGTCTTAGCACCACAGTCCTTAAGAGCTATGAGTGCCACACCATTATGCCACCTCCATGTAGAGGACTCCCCAAACTGTTATGAGCCACTGGCAACAACCAATGATGCCAGCTCTTCTACTTTTTCTGCTTCGAACGCCCAGACAGCAACTCCGGAAGCCCCGAGGAATGCCATGGCACGCAGAAAGCCCTCCTGGGGTCCAAAAAGCTTGTCCCTCATCAGCGGGTCAGTAGGCCACGTTTTGGCCCTCGGGCTTTGGCGTTTTGTAAGGTCTGGAGGAAGTGTTCCACTGTCATGGGAAAAGTTCCACAGGGGCACGCCTCAGAATCACTAATGGGGAACTTCTTAAACATGTGATGTCAGAGTCTGTAATGTCCAGTCCTCAGTTTCACAAAGGTCACTTGGTCTTCTCTGGGATGGAGGTGGTAGTAGTTAATTTCTGTTCTGGTCTGAATTATTATCGACACCATGTAGTACCCTTGCTACTCTGGTCACGGCTAAGAGTTTGGCCGGGAAGCTTTAGATGCATTAGACCATCCCTTCTATAACAAAAAAAAAATCAGTTTTACTCAGGCCAAGTACTTTGTCAGCGATAGATGTGAGCTTCAGTGCCAAGGCCTATATTAGAATCTTGTTATGCTTTGCAATGTTATGTGGAAACTGTCTTTTTTTTAGTTTTTAATTTTAATTCTTTTTTTTATACCGAGGATAACGGAATAAGCAATTATTTGTTTTACATTCAGTCCCCGTGTGTATGCGGTTTTTTGTGAATTCTGTCATCTGTTCCCACCGGCACACAATGGCCTACTCATACGAAAAGCGGAACAGGATTTAACGTATGCGCAAGATGTTCTGCATGCGTTCGCACACGGGGCCTCGGTTTATAGTCTCATCCGAAGGACTTTGACATTCAGTTCGATTTTAGGGGGTCAAACTGGGAAGAAAGGGCGAGGCTGGGAATCGAACCCAGAACCTCAGGGTTTACTTGTTGGCAGGCGAACGTCTTAACCATCCTGTCACCGTCCTTCCCAACATGTATCCTTCACCAAAAAAAGACCCAGGGGGAAAAACCCATCTTCTACACCTGAGTATGGCTGCCTTTGTTTTCGTTCCTCGGCTACAGTTCCGAAGTTTACCAAATGGTGACAAGTTTGTGTAGGCCACCATTTTTTTTTAACTCACCATATAGGTAGCCACCTTCCGACCTCGGATAGAAGTATTTTAAAATGTCCACACTGGCCAGTTTCTCAGGCAGCGTATTCTCATTTAGTCATTCCCAGGTGAGAGTAGGTATGGCGAGGCGGAGTGCATATTCTAGGTGACCTTCGAGAGCATTTTGAAATTGAGGGGAACGCTCAACAACACAAGAACAACAAAAAGGAGAGCAAAACAATAACAACAACAACAAACATTCACCCGACAGTCTGCAAGATTTTGCTGACTCCAAGAACTCTGGAATCAAAATGTACCGTTATGCACATACTGAGAAGAGGAAGAGGAGGAGGAGGGGGAAGAAGAGGAGGGGGAAGAGAGGAGGACAATCATACTCCATACCAAAGTAACAGTAGCGCTCTCTTTGTGCAGGAAATGGATCTATTAAGTCTTCTCTACACCGTCCCTTCTGATCTCAAAATGTTGAAGAGAGTATCTAGGAGTGAGTGAGGGTGTGTGTGTGTGTGTGTGTGTGTGTGTGTGTGTGTGTGTGTGTGTGTGTGTGTGTGTGTGTGTGTGTGTGAGTGTGTGTGTGTGTGTGTGTGTGTGTGTGTGTGTGTGTGTGGTGTGGGTGGGTGGGTGGGGGGTTTTGAGAGAGAGTCTTACACAGACAAACAAAATAGAAAAAGACACAAAAGCAAGAACAAAAATAGTCTCTGAGGGAGAGACAGAGAGACACAGCAAAAGAAACAGATTAACAAAGAGACGAACAGATACAGAAACGCACAAACAAATTAAAGGTAAAACTTGCTATTTTGTCCTCTACATTACTCCATGCCATGACTTCATTTAAAACAAAGACACACACACCCGTTACATACCCGTCTGATATTACTTTTCGGTGGAAGGACGTTAAACTGAAGAACTCACCTCCCCCCACTCTCCCCCCCCCCCCCCCCCCACCCCCTGTCTGATATCACTTTTCGGTGGAAGAACACACACACAAAAGGTAACTAATAGTCAAACAAATGTGCTTTTGCTTCAAATGAAAAGAAACTAAACTTCCTGAATGACATTTCGAAAAAAAAAATTCCAGACATTCCCAGCTTTCCAGGAAAAAAAAGAAACGTTTAGAAAGATTCTAACATCCAAGGAGTGGCCGACATTGTAAACATGAAGTTTTTCTTCAGGAAGAATTTTTTCAGAGACAAAGAGCAGTGGGTAGTAAGGGAGAGAGAGAAGACGAAGAAAAAAAGGGAGTGGTGAACTCTGAAATTGTTTAATGCACATCGGCCGTGTGTGTGTGTGTGTGTGTGTGTGTGTGTGTGTGTGTGTGTGTGTGTGATGTGTGTGTGTGTGTGTGTGTGTGTGTGTGTGAGTGTGAGAGAATGCGAGAGTAAGAGAGAGAGAGAGAGAGAGAGAGAGAGAGAGAGAGAGAGAGAGAGAGAGAGAGAATCAGAGAGAGAGAGAGAGTGAGAGAGAGAGAGAGAGAGAGAGAGAGAGAGAGAGAGAGAGAGAGAGAGAGAGAGAGAGAGAGACGAGAAGAGAGAAGAGAGAAGAGAGAAGGGACCCCAGACATGAAACGTAGAAAAGTGCGCCGTTGCGCTGTAAATGTGCGCTGCGCAAGTGTGTGTGTGTGTGTGTGTGTGTGTGTGTGTGTGTGTGTGTGTGTGTGTGTGTGTGTGTGCGCGCGCGCGAATTCGTTCATAAAAAGGCCAATACCCTCAATACAAGCGAAAAAACCGAAGGCAGCAGCAACAACACCAAACACTCCCCACCCCCAACACACAAACACAATTATACACACTCAAGTTTACGTGTTACTTTTGTTTTCTTTATGTATTCATAGTTCAGCGAATTTCGTATGGTTAGATCTGTTTTTCCTTTTATCCTCCATTCAGCTGTCCAAAACAAACACATTGACATTAACTTTTCATTTCTCTCCCCTCCCCCCATTACCTGTCTAAAATTACACTTTAGAGGATGAACGTTAAAACGAACACACACACACACACACACACACACACACACACACACACACACACACACACACACACTACCTCATTTCTGTTTAGATACCAACTTTTAGAATGTACTGGTTTTCAAGGCTTTTTACTCTATTTTGATAGTAAAAAATATCATTATCATCATACGCCCCTCTCCAATAATGTATCAATATCATAGATAGCGCTTATTAATAGTTTTTGGTCGTTGTCCATTTTGTTGTTGTTATCCAAAATCATGTGTGTACGGCCGTTACTCTAACGACTGTTACAATTACTACATATTCCATCATCCTAGGAATACAAGAATAAAAAGAAAGAAGGGAAAAAACTACTGCTGCTGCTGCTACTACTACTACTACTGCTACTGCTACTACTACTACTGCTACTGCTGCTGCTGCTGCTGCTGCTGCTATCACTACTCATACACTTTACATCTTGCGCACACGTTAAAACCCGGTCCGCTTTTCGAAAGAGTAGGCCATTGTGTGCCGGGGTAACGGATGGTAAAATTTACAAAACTGCATACCCACGGGTACTGGATGAAAAGAAGCACATGAGTGCTTATTCATATATCCTCGAAATAAAAGAAGAAATAAACAAAATAATGAAATAAACACTGCACACAACTACTACTACTTCATACTCCCCCTCCCCCCCCCGCACACACATACAGCGTTCTTTCAGTCAATATAGATCTCACTGGCGATAAACAACAACAACAAAAAAGGTTTCTTCCATATTAAGGAAACCAAAAAAAAAAAAAAGCTATCCAGTGGAAATCGCAGAAGAGGATATTCACAAACCCTGAGCACTGTAAAATGCTTGTCTTCGCTACGTTGCACCTACTGACAGCGGTATGACATCACAGTGCACGGTTATTTGCAGGTGCGTTGTTGTGCATGTCCAAAAGTGGTGGTTGTCCTCAAGTGGACAGGCTCAACGGAGATAACAACTCCTCTCTGGGTCTGGCAACGTCCTGCGAAAATGTACCGTCTGCTTTTCATCACCAGGTGGACTGCCAGTGCACAGACTGCCAGACCATTCCAAAATCTGACAAGGCCTACTGTCCTTTGTGAGCTTGCGAATCGGGTAAAACATGTCGAATCAAACGATTGTTTTCCTTGGATGTGTTCAAATCACTGTAAAATATTGCCACTATCAGTGATATTATAACATGTATCAGTCATCTGTTGCAATGTGAAGTCATCCGTCACTATGTGAATATGGCATGCAGGACTATTATAAGTTTACTTGTTGTCCTATCAAGGTATGCGCTATTTTTGTGACACTTTTCACGAATAGATTTTGTTTAAACCTATCCAGTAAAACAACAGATTTTCTCGGGAAAGCAAAGGAATACTTGTTTTAGTTACACAGTCTCCACTGAATTTTAATTTATGCAATAACTTTTTTTTATATTTTGGGTCATGTTTTCATGTGTTTTGATAGCAAAAAAGAAAAGAAATGCTAGGCAGTTGAAATCTAATTTCCGGTTATGTCTGGACCAGGCTCACGCGGTTGAAGGTCTTCTCTTCATCCAGTTAGGGACAAGAAAACCAGTTAACGACATCATGCCCGACAAAACTTGCGTATTATGGGGTGGGTTTTTGTCATCCACTCATCACAAGAATGGATGTACCTAAGATAAAAATGGTCTGTATGTTAGGGACTCAGGACACTATATCTGTGTGATGCTTAGAAAAAAAAAGTATTATAGCTTGAGTCACAGCTTAAGATGAAAAAATTAGTCTCAACAAATACATCAACAGTAACAATGGTAATGACCATAACATTATTGATGATAATGACGATGACGATGATGTTGATGAAGATGATGATTACGATCACGATGACGATGGTGATGATGATAACAACGACGACGATGACGGACGACAACGTGATGATGATAACACCGGGAAACACATATCAAATTCAAAGCAGACATTAAAAAGCAGCTTCAGGCAAAGCTAGACCCGCGTGCGCACGCACTCTCGTATGTATGCAGACATATTATATGCACGCAAACACTGCGCGGAAATAACATTTTCTGAGCTAACCTCGCTTCTCCTTTTCGCTTGAAAGTAAAAGAAGAGTACGACATATGACAGAAAGAGAGAGAGAGAGAGAGAGAGAGAGAGAGAGAGAGAGAGAGAGAGAGAGAGAGAGAGAGAGAGAGAGAGAGAGAGAGAGAGAGAGAGAGAGGGAGGGAGAAAGAG
>CM054146.1:27132774-27137774 GCA_028751875.1 Rapana venosa
GAGAGAGAGAGAGAGAGAGAGAGAGAGAGAGAGAGAGAGAGAGAGAGAGAGAGAGAGAGAGAGAGATATGTTTATTCAGATTATGTCATAGCCCTCAACTGAAGGGGTAGTCATGAAACATACCATATGTAAATCATTGCATTATTAATCGGAAAATATAAAATATCAAAGCATATCATATCATTAAGTAGATTACAGAGAGAGAGAGAGAGAGAGAGAGAGAGAGGGGAGAGAGAGAGAGAGAGAGAGAGGGAGAGAGAGAGAGAGAGAGAGAGAGAGAGAGAGAGAGAGAGAGAGGAGATTAATACATTTCAAACAAACACTAATCAAAACTATAGAAGAGAACAATTGGCATGAAACATTGGAACCACAATGACTCAAAGACAAAACACATTGAAAAGAAACTAGCATCGTTTAACACATACATGTGGCTAGCCCTGGATTTTTTTAAACATATATGAAATACAACATCACCCATGATAGTATCAGCAAAATCGAAGATTCACAGCAAAGAGCTAACACAGCAAAACAAACAATATTGTTAAAGTTTATGGGAATTATGGTGACAGAATACAACTAAATATATTTCAAACTTCACCTTTTCTTTTAAAAAAGTCAAACAAACAAAAAACAACAACCCGAACTTGAATTGCCATGCAAATGCCCAGAAAAGCCCATGTTGCGTAAACGAAAGTGCAATGCAGAGTTTCAAAGTAGAAACATAGGCATGTTTCAAAGTAGTACCGCAAACATTTTCCACACCTGACAAACCTGTAGGCACACACAGGAGCAAACATCAAGATTTACTATTAAAAAATAAAAACCAAATTAAACCATAGAAAAATCTATAAGAATAGGAAGATGACACGTGTGTGAAGATTCAAAGAACAGTTTTTGGTAATACTTTCATGTACACGAAAGGCTATAAATTCTAAAACATGAAACATTTAGTGCGTGCACGCAGGCACACACGCGCGCGCGCGCGCACACACACACACAGCGCGCGCGCGCGCGCACGCAATCACGCATACATACACACACACTCTCTCTCTTTCACACAAACTATCTCTCTCTCCCGCTCCCTCTCTTCACACAAACACATGCGCATGCACGCACATACGCACGCGCACACATACACTCACACACACACACTCACTCACCAAAGCTTTTCTATCGACTGTAAACGATTCCAGACTAAAGAAAGTATTGGACATCAGCGAGACATGTTTTCCACTGGCAGCAGCCACTTCATGCAGAGACTGCAACCAGCCTCACCGCACGTCACACTCTCCCAGAAATTCCAAGTCTGAAAAACAGTTGTTCAACTGTCCAAGACAGTTCCTGGCTTGGCTGCCTCAGATATGGTGTTGCTGCTGTTGTTGCTGTTGCTGCTGCTGTTGTTGCGCGTTCCCCAGCTTTACAACCTAGGAGTCGCCCAGAAAATGTACTCTGACTTACTCATTCCCACCTGGGGAATAACTGAGATTGAAAGTACACACAAGAGGAGAGGTTTGCGTGCATGACAGTTTTCAAGTACCTGGCCACATAGGCAGCCATACTCTGACTTCAGAGGATTTTTCTCCTTAAAAGAGAGTGCAGGTTGTTATGTTCAGAACTTGCCATGGCTAAAGACAATCTCAATGCAACATATTAAAGAACATGACATTTCAGTGTGGGCCTTGGCACTTAGCTGACATCAATAGCTGACACAGCCTTAGAAAATATTCTCTCTCTCTCTCTCTCTCTCTCTCTCTCTCTCTCTCTCTCTCTCTCTCTCTCTCTCTCTCTCTCTCTCTCTCTCTCTCTCTCGCTCTCTCTTCAAACTCAAAGTTCTAAATATTGTTGGCTCTCTAACGTATGATTCTAACTTTTAGATTTGAGAAGAACAATTTCTCAATTGCTTTTAAAACGGCAAGAGTAATTATACTTCCAAAGACAAAAAGATGCATCAGGTCCAAATAACGTCAAACCGGCATCATTGTTTTCTAGTCTTTAAACTCCCCTTGAAAAGCAAATGTGTAAATTCCTCTCTGAGTTCGCGGACAGGATTAATAGTTATCATTCATTCCGATCTGGTTTGTGACCTACCAATCTTGTCGTCGATCTAAAATGGAATATTCTCTTTTCTGGACTTGAAAAAGGCTTTTGATCTTGTTGATAAATGTGTCCTCCAGGAAAATCTTACACTCTATCTAAAGAACACCTCACTGATTGAGTTCTTGTTATACCCACTAAACAAAAACAAAACACGATTATGTACTTTATGAGGAAGAAGGCTCATTTCAAGAGACAGTCAAATATGGAGTCCCCAATGGGTAATGCTTTAGGCTCTCTCCTCTTTTGCTGTACCATTATCACTTTCAATCTTATATATATATATATAAGCGTGCGCGCGCGCGCACACACACACACACACACACACACACGGGCGCACTCACTCACTCACTCACTCGAGAGAGAGAGAGCGAGAGAGAGAGAGAGAGAGCGAGCGAGAGACAGACAGACAGACAGACAGACAGACAGACAGACAAACTGACAGAAAGAGAAATACATTTAAACACTAATCTGAAAAAGAGAGACAGGGAGAGAGATTTAATCAGTAACAAAGTCAGAGAGACAGAGACAGAAAGACAGAGAGAAACATGCAAATCCCCAAGTCCAGCAAACATGACTGTTAAAAGAAAATTGATATCAAATAACAAAATTTAATGATGTCGAAATGGGAATGTCTATAACATGTCCT
Source organism: Rapana venosa (assembly GCA_028751875.1). Lineage (NCBI taxonomy): Eukaryota > Metazoa > Mollusca > Gastropoda > Neogastropoda > Muricidae > Rapana > Rapana venosa. Next base: position 27,135,518 of record CM054146.1, read on the forward strand.
TGACAACTGGGACAAACAAGAAAAACAGAGTTCAGTTCACAAAACCCTGAAGGGTGAATACAATATGAAAGAGATAAAAAACAAAAAGAACAAAATTACTTTATAAAGAAAAGAAATATATGACTGAATGGATCAAGAAAGAGTCCAAACAAATAATGCATAAAGAAAAACCCCATAAGAAAGGCCTTTGCGGAACAGATACAATGACAGCACACACAAAAACTTTCTAAAGAAAAAACCCACAAACTTTTTAGAATGTTTTCAAAACACTTCCCGCTTTTAATGGCCTTAAGGCAGCCGTAACATGTCTCAGGTTTCGGGGTCGGTAAAGAGAAGCAGACATACACTTCTGCGACTGATCATAAAAGCTGTAGACGTACAACAATATGGGACATTTCTTTTACCTGACAAAGAATACTAAAGAATACTATACTAGTTGAGACCAGCAAATAATTTTCTTTCATTGGTATCTGAAAGAAAGTTCCCGCAGATGTCGGATGCGCTGGGCCTGCCTGACTTGTAAGGCACTTAACGACAGCGTAACGCATTTTCGCTCATATGACAGACAACAATAGTTGCTGTCTGAGTGCTCGACGAAGAAGAAGAGAGAAAATCAAGATGACTATGTAGGTTATGTGCTACAAAACCAAGAGGCTGGCTATATGGAGACTGCATTTCAAGGCAAGACAGAGGCAAAATTAAAATAAAAGGCATACAACTAGCTTCTTTCATTGGTTTGTCGCTTCTTGGCCTTTTGGCTAAGATCAAAGTGTTCTCTCATTGGCAACATCAACGAATCCTGTGACATGAGAATCTATGAAGTCAGCCGGGCCAGCGAAGACTGGGACACATGGAGAAGGAGGATCATGTCTGCGCCATTGACTGCAGAGGCCAACACCGCACCCGGTGATGCCCGCAGATAAGATACATCAGTCTGTAAATACTCAAGCAAGCTTGCTACACCGAACGGCTGCTTAACCCTCAGAAGACATCGTTGTTTAAAGTTTTCATTTCAATACGTCCTATCCATCACATATTGCATAACCACCCCATATAACTTCGCCTGTGTGTGGCAGTAAGTCTGCACTTTTTTCTTTTTGTCTGACTCTCTTTAACAAGGGTAATGGTAAAGATGCGGTGAGAAGAACTCTGCAGAACTGCGCAGTACCTCTCCACCGTTTTATTGTTTAATCACTAGCATACGATTTAGGCATGTATTCGTGCAACCATACTCTCGTCACTCTCTTGTCTGCATACAATTTTATACCGTACCTTTGGAAGACTTCAATAAACCTTTCGTCTAATATCACTTTAAGTGAACAGACGTAAAATTGAAGACACACAAAATAAACCCTAAACCAAACCATGTCTAAATCACTGTCTTTTAGCTATTATGTTTTTATACCGTACATTTTTATGCCTTCATTCAATAAACAGTCTTCAAACTTATTGTAGTGCTTACTGGTTAGATCTATTCCTGTGTTCAAGTATCACCACTTGAGTATTGGGCATTCTAACAAAATATGATAAAATGATTTTTAAAATAAAGTAAAATGCATGTCACATTTCAAGAATATTTTACATTCCAAGCATGCAAACGTAGTTCATAGGCCATACTTTCTATTTTCTGTCAATAAGACAGATTTTCAAACTGGCTTTTACAGAACTTTGAGTATTTTGAGTTTGTTCCAATCGAAAGGTTAAAAATAGAAAGAAGCTGTGCCGCTTTTGACAGAAGCTAGGAAAGATCGGTATGTAAATATTTCTACATGACAGCAATACCATATTTATTCTAGATGGCTTCTGACCTCGGTGGCCCATAGATTTGACCGTTTTCCTTTTTCTTTTGTCTTAATCCGTGTAGTCCTTATCAAGTTAGTTGACTTGAGCTTTCGTGATGATGTGAGTACAACAATCGCTGATAAAATGGAATTTCTGCGTTACGAGTGTTATTTTCTATCACAGGGTTGTTTCTATGATTTTATTAACACAGGCTCTGAAAATGGAATTTTTCTAGATTTCGTTGAAGAGATACTTTTCCCGGTTCATAGATACTCCATCTGGTACAGGATTTTCCCATCTCTTCAGAGAGACAACATAATTATGCCAGACAAGAGTCCCACCGGCCTGTAATGTTTCCATCTCCTCTGTCTGCGCTGGATCTGAGGCATCACTAGAGAGGACAAGGTCACCACCGTATCTGTTCTTGAGCAGGTGGGCTCCCTTAGCATGCACTTTTTCTGTGTCCTCCAAAGTA
>CM054146.1:27140274-27145274 GCA_028751875.1 Rapana venosa
TGCCTCCCCCTCCCTCCACACATATAGAGTGTGTGACTGTAGAATTTCTAGTCACAGTAAGATATACTTGAATTGTTTGTTGTTGTAGGGAATACCATTAGTGCTGGTAAATGTAAGTATGGTTTATTTTGTATATGTGTGTGTGTGTGTCCGTGTGTGTATTTGTGTGTCCGTGTATGTGTGCATGTGAGAGATATTACCTGTTAGAGAAATTTTAAGCTACAAAAGATTTTTTGGTTCTCTTTTTAGTCTTATGTATATATCTAACATGTCAGTAAAGCTTAAGACGTTCTGGGAAGACAAACGTTGTAGGTCATACTAGATATGCGCGCGTGCGTGCGTGCGTGTGTGTATGTGCGTGCGTGCACGCGCGCGCGCGTATGTGTGTAGGTCTTATTAGTTTGGAGCTATAAAAAACAACAACATAGTTTTGTGTGTTCATATACCAAGCGGATTTTTTGGTTTTGTTATTTTGTAGATTTTGTTTGTTTGTTTGTTTGTTTGTTGTTGTTTTGGGGAAAGGGGGACGGATGGTTTCTGATGAGACTGATGGGAAAAAAAAGCAAGTTACGAATGCTCATTTTTTCCTCTTGTTCTGATACTCCATTTTTAGGCTCACCATGTGCCATGCTTTCTGTGGTATACAGATGTTAGCTGCATCCTGTATTTCTATTGGTCGCTGGGGCTATAACCAAGAAGATTGGCTGTGTTATTTTTTCTTTTATAGCACACTGTATCCCGTCTGTCCTGCTAATACCAAATCTTTACTTTCTCAATAAGCGGAGAAATCCACAAGCCGTAATATATCAGCACAATAAACAGAACAAAAAAACCATTTTGGCAGCAGACTGATGTCTGTCTCTATAACCTCCACATCTGGCAGTGAGCGTACTCAACAGAAGCCCCCTTCTTCTGACGGTAGTCAAGTTGTCCCAGTCATCTTTCGGGGCAACGCAAAGGCATGTTGACTTTTTTGTGCCCTGAAGCATGTATAACTCATTGTTCACACTCCAATTTGTCCACGATACTTTCCTCTTCACTGGTAGGACCTCCTCAGCTTCCTCGGTACTCGTTGTTGTGTCACGAGTAGCGTGAGAAGAGGAGTAGATAAGAGCACCACCGCATAAACAGTAACAACGTGAGAGTCAACCGTGGCAGACAACACTACGAAGCTGCAAGACAACAAGGTCCCTAGGGGCAAACTTCGGAATGAAATGGCGTGAACCAAAAGGCATGAATGTAGTAGACACGGGAATCATTGGGATGGTCGCCTAGAGGCAAGGTTTCAAGTCGGCACTACACTGAAGAGCGTCTAGTCTCGTTACTCCTTGGCTGACAGCACAAGACTGAGCTTTCTGATGTTCACGCCCGTGTGTGTGTGTGTGTGTGTGTGTGTGTGCGTGTGCGTGTCTATTTTTATTATTTTATTCTTTTATTTCGAGGATACTGGAATAAGGACTTCATGTGCTTTTATTCATCCAGTCCCCGTGTGTATGTTGTTTTGAAAATGTTGTCATTAGTTCCCACCGGCACACAATGAACGAGAGTCGAACCCGGGTCAGCAGATCACGAAAACATCACTCTAAAACACCTGGCTATCCCGTGCGTGAGTGTATGTGTGTGTGTGTGTGTGTGTGTGTGTGTGTGTGTGTGTGTGTGTGTGTGTGTGTGTGTGTGTGTGTGTGTGAGTGTGTATGTGTGTGTGTGTGTGTGTGGTGTGAGGAGAGACAGAGAGGGAGAGGGAAATAGAGAGAGAGGGAGAGAGAGCGGGAGAGAGAAAGAGGGAGAGAGAGAGAATGATTATGTGTAGATACCTGTGACTATTTCTTTAACCTATCAAATCTCACACTGCCATCACTTATCTTACCTTTTGCCAGCAATGAAAATAGACAGTTTTTGGTGTTCAGTATCCTGCACGCTCCCCTACACTGGAGTGGGAAGGGGATCCAATGAAGAATCTCTCTATAGACGTCTTCATCAAACCACGAAAAGCTTCTCTCTCTCTCTCTCTTCTCTTCTCTCTCTCTCTCTCTCTCTCTCTCTCTCTCTCTCTCTCTCTCTCTTCTCTTCCTCTCTGTAGCTATCTCTCTCTAGCTATCTCTCGCCTTAACTCAGCCACTCTCAGACAGATCCGTCACCCCTCTTAGAACACCACCTTACCACCAGAGGATTTTCTCCACACAAATTGTCCTCAACACGCAATCTCTATCCAATAACCCACCGCCTCTCTCTCTCTGATACTCTCCCATCCCAGTGAACTGAAAGCTGTAAAACTAATCCTATGGCCGCATAAGGCAGGTGATTACCACTTCTTCTCCGTCGTTTCTCTTCCTGTAAAACACACACACATCCACACACACACACCTCACAACACACACACATCCACACACACACACACGCACGCAAAACCCGGATCCAAACCATAACTACTATCGCAACCCAAATCCAATCCCTAACAGCCGTCTACATTCTCAGACCAAGAAATCAGTACAATTTCAAGGCTTCAGATGCTGCAAACCCATCTTGTCACTATCATAATGTCAGATTGTGGTAGCTGAGAAAGTTCCAGCTACCAGAGTTTTGTAGCCTTGCTGCATGCAGTGAATGTATGATACTATAGTTTCGTGAACTTGAGGAATGGGGCGAATCCATGTGAGACTGTTTATAAAGAGTCGATCCTACCCAGCATCTATAACAAGCCACGCCGCACCAGGAGTAACCGAAAGAAGCAAAGCAAACAGCAGTGAACTGATCAGCCACGCAACGTCGCATTGTACTGCTTTGTATTGTATTGTACTGTATTGTATCGCATGACATTGCATTGTGTTGTGTTGTAATGTGTTGTATACTGTTGGTTACGAATTTTGTATCACGACATCTTTCTTTTTTTCTGCGTGAAGTTCAGATTACTCTTCCCCGAAGATAGGGCGACGTGAAAAGACCAATGGAACCCTTTAAGAAAAAATCCATCTAGGCAAATCACGCATCCCATACTCCCCCCCCCCCACCCCCCCCCCCCCCCCCCCCCCCCCCCCCCCCCCCCCCCCCCACCCCCCCCCCCCCCCCCCCCCACCCCCCCCTCCCTTAACACTTTGATGTCTGATGATTCTTCCACCAACAGCCATTCTACGCAATAAGATCCAGAACAGATTTTCAATTCATATCAAAATATCAGCTGGAGGGCAAAGAGGGGTGGGGGTGGGGGGGGGGTGTTAGCCTAATGGTCAGAACGTTTCACTGGACATCTGACGGCCCGGGTCCAGGCCATCACCGTGACACCTGTTCAAGGGGATTTTTCCTCTGGGGTTAACATTAGTACCGAACTCCGATCCCCAGGAAGTCCTTCGGATGACACTATCATCCAAAGTCCCGTGTGTGAACGCACGCAGAACATCTTGCGAACATGTTAAAATCTTCTCTGTCTTTTGGAAGAGTAGGCCATTACGTGCTGGTAGAAACAGGTGACAAAGTTCTAAGGAAAAAACCAAGCATGCACATTAGTACTGTGTTCAAATATTAATGTCCCCGAAATCAGAATGCAGCTACCTTAACAGTGGACAAAAACAGTCGCATGTGCAAAATTATCATCATTATAAACCTCTGAGCTCTAGCCTAGGGTAGAAAAAGAAATAGTTTGTTAGCTCAAACACAATATTAGCTCAAACACAATGTTGTAGTGAATGTCACAAAACAACCGGAACACCAGAAAAAACCCCAAACCCAAACCAACTGGCAAACTAACAACCTTTCTCAACAACGAAATTTACCTTAGGCGACTGGGATTGCTACTACCAAATGTCAGTAAAAAGCAACATTGTCTTTAAGAACAACAACGTCAAGAAAAAAGAATGGTTTTCGAGCTCACTGCCAATGGCTTGAATACACTTTCATCCCATCTCCTAGTATTAGACAACAACAGGGTTTCAACTATTCTGGGGTGTGCTATGGCTCAGTAAACAAGAACCCCGCCCACCATATCTTCACGTCATTCACTCGACTCAAATCAAGATCAAATCGCATATAACTTATTGACTCCGCTGGGGAAACTTTTGGCCTCTGCCATCTTTTAAAAAAGTGTATCTAATAATCATTCTGTATCACACACCAGTCGCTTGTTTTCTTTAAGCCCAAGCTGCTAACAAGAGGCATTACAAGTATCATAACTGCCCATCTGAGGAGAGATAAGAAACCGTGCATGCCTCTCTTTCATTTCTTTCCATTACTGACCATAAAAATATCTGATGTCCAATCATCAGTCCGTTAACTTCAATCGTCGTTGTGGGTGGGGAGGGGAGGGGAGGGGAGGAGAGGGGATTGGGACAGCATGAGGTCGATAGTTTTGTCCAGACTGCTCTGTCTTCAGCCTTTTTCACAACAACACAGCTATGTCAAGGCCACACTTTCTTTGATGCTTTTTGTCAACTTATATATATATATATATATATATATATATATATATATATATGTCTGCACACCGGGAAAGCCCAGCGGTTAGAGAGTTGCCCTCAGGATTTGACGACCCAAGGTCGAGCCCGGATTCAGCATTCCACACCAGTTCAAGGGATTTTTCTATTAGAGTTAACATCAGTACTGACTCCACTCCACCAAAAGTACTTCGGGTGAGACTATAAACCAAAGTCCCGTGTACACATGCACGCACGCACGCAGAAATCTTACGCACACGTTAAAAACCGTTCTGCTTTTCGGAAGAGTAGGCCATTCGTGCCGGTAAGAACGGATGACCAAATCAACAAATTAAAATAAAAACGCACGCACACTGATGTCGTGTTTAGTTCTCATTCCCGAAGTCAGAATGCGGCTGCCTTAATGGCGGGCAAAACCGGTTGCACAGGGGCAGTGGAGTCAGTACTACGAGGGGAAAACATCCCCTTGAACGGTCACCTAGGTGGTGTCTCAATCCCGGGCCGTCAGATGACGAGCACAACGCTCTAGCCGTTCTTTCACTGCGCTTCACCTATCCAGTAGTCTTGTAGATCTTT
>CM054146.1:27150274-27160274 GCA_028751875.1 Rapana venosa
ACTCCACACCCCGGAAAGTCCTTCGGATGAGACTATGTACCGACGTCCCGTGTGCAAACGCACGCAGAACACCTTGCGCACACGTTCAAACCCCGCGCGTAAAACCCGTTCCGCTTTTCGGGAGAGTAGGTCATTGTATGCCGGTAGGAATTTAGAAAACGCGTTCATACTGGTGTCATGTTTAGACATCGTCCCCGAAGTCGGAAATCGGCTACCTTAATATTAGGCACAAAAAAACCGGTCGCAAAACGCCAAATTTCGCCATCGGCGAACATCGAAGCTCAAGCCGAGGAACAAAAAGGAAAAAAAATCCAATAAGACTGGTCTGACTCGTTATCTCTCACACAAGGTCAATCTCAGATACTACGACACTGTCTGGACTCGGCCTCAGTAATGTTCTTCGCAACGTCGACATAATTATGTCTGCCGCCTCCCACACGCACACACACACAATTGCTAGTATACGGATTTACATAGGAAGCAATACAAAGTGTCCTCTTCGGAGCTGTTTACTACCACGGAGATGTGAAACAGCTTGATGGTTCTTCTTCTACTGACAGGTGGAAGTAACGCAGTCTGGAGACTGTTACTATGAAAATACACTTGGTACAGCTTGAAGCTTTTTGCTTAAAAATGGAGGTAAATCGCATCTTTCAGGAATTTGGTCAGTGCTAGATTGCATCCCACATCGTAGGGAAAGAGAGAGAGAGAGAGAGAGGAGGGAGAGAGAGAGAGAGAGAGAGAGAGAGAGAGAGAGAGAGAGAGAGAGAGAGAGAGACAGACAGACACAGACAGACATTAGACAGAGACAGACAAATAGAGAGACAGAGAGAGACATGGAGAGACAGAGAAAGACAGAGAGACACACACACAGAGAAGCCTTCTAAAAATAACAACCATACACCTCAGCTGCTTCGATTCTTTTGTCACCTTTTCTATGTGTTCAGAATTCGCAAAATGGTCGAGTTAAACACCTGGGAAGATCGCAGCATTCCTGACCAGCTGAAAAAAAAGTGAAAAAACTACTGCTGCAAAAAAGCTGAGCATAGAGCAGTCTAGAGAAATTTCGATCAACGCACCCTTCGTAACCCCCCCCCCCCCCCCCCCCCCCCCCCCCCCCCCCCCCCCCCGCAACAAGCATATAGGTTATAGGACTGATGATGATGATGATGATGATGATGATGATGATGGTGATGATGGTGATGATGATGATAATGATGATAATGATTAATGCACACTACAGTTGCATCGGCTCTTCCTAATGAAACACCCGGTATGCAGTTAAAAGGAAACATCTCCATATTCCCATTGAAATAAATCCAATCTAAGTCGGCAGCATAGTTTTTAAACGTAGTCTGCTTACATGCAGCCAGTATTTTTTTCCGAAATATTATTTCGTTGAAACTCCAGTAGACGTCTGCTGCCTTCCCACCTGCTAACTTTTCACAAACAATAATTTTAAAAAAAACCCAACATATATATAGCTCAGAGTGACTCCACTTTGTGGAAAACAACATAAGCCTTTTATCTACGGGTAGCTGTGATACATGCCTTTCAGATAGAGAGACCTGTCCAAGATTGAGTGCCTCTAGATTGCCCCTCTCAGCATAAGAGAGAGAGAGAGAGAGAGAGAGGAGAGAGAGAGAGAGAGAGAGAGAGAGAGAGAGAGTGAGAGAGAGAGAGAGAGAGAGAGAGAGAGAGAGGGGGCTAGAGAAAGAGAGAGAGAGAGAGAGAGAGAGAGAGAGAGAGAGAGGAGAGAGAGAAGAGAGAGAGAGAGAGAGAGGGGAGAGAGAGAGAGAGAGAGAGAGAGAGAGAGAGAGAGAGAGAGAGAGAGAGAGAGAGAGAGAGAGAGAGAGAGAGAGAGAGAGAGAGAGAGAGAGAGAGAATATCCGCATTTGGAGGAGATGCATTTCCGTTTCCCGAGCTAAGGAATCAAAACAACACCTCCTGTAGCAGATGCATGACGCTGACAGGGCGCAGACAGATCAAATACACTGTCCCTAATGCCACTGTAAAAAAACAACAACCTGAAGACAGGCTCACCTCACTTGTCTCTCACCTGTCTGTAGCGGCGAGTTCGGCGTTCGCCGCTGCACCCACCAACACCGTCATGATCCTCCTTCTCCAGTCTGGGCTGGATTCATTGGTTCCCGTGCCACATGATTCCGTGAGGTTGCCGAAGAGAGAGAAGCTACTTTTTGTTTCTATCTTTCTCTTTTTTTCCCTAGGCAGACCTTGACAGACATTCTAGACAGGCTAGCCTTGTAAAAACAAAAACAAAAAAACTTGATGAGCCCGTCTTCACGTCCCCCTAATGACTAGCTATAGATCAAGAGGCTGGCTATGATGTTGATGAGTGTGTGTGTGTGTGTGGTGTGTGTGTGTGTTGTGTGTGTGTGTGTGTGTCGTGTGTGTGTGCGCGCGCGCGCGTGCGTTCGTTCGTTCGTTCTTGTATTTAACGTCTGTTCACTATAAGTGATATTAGACGTGTGTGTGTGTGTGTGTGTGGTGTGTGTGTGTGTGTGTGTGTGTGTGTGTGTGTGTGTTGTGTGTAAAGCTGAGGTGGACTGGTCAATGAACCAGCCCTTGAGGAAGGTAAAAGCCAAAACATTAGGGAAAAAATCCATGCACTTGTTATCTCTTTGGTGTACATGTTCGTCTGTCTCTCTCTCTTTCTATCTCTGTCTGCGTGTTTGTCTCTCACTTTCTCTCTTTCTGAAGCGTGAAGAGAGCACGAGAAAATTTGGGGGACAGCTTAAGAGTAGACGAGAGAGAGAGAGAGAGAGAGAGAGAGAGAGAGAGAGAGAGAGAGAGAGAGAGAGTGAGTGTTAAACAAACCGCCGCCAAAAGGATTAAGTTTCTGTTACCCACAGCCACCAATCGACAAGGCCAACACATAATATTGTTGGGAAATCCGTATGCAGGAGAATGTTTCCAATATTACCCTTTGCCTCTGCTCTGGTTCTTGCCCCTCTTGCTGTCTGCATGAAGTATCAGCAACACCTTGCCTTGCCTCTGTGGAGATCTCAGTGCAGTGCAGTTAGAAAGCAAGAGCAAGAGACTGCGGCAGAATGGAGGAAGAATCAGCAATGGTGTGTGTGTGTGTGTGTTGTGTGCGTGTGTGTGTTGTGTGCTCTTTTTGTGTGTTTGATGTGTGCCTTGTGTGTGTTTAATGTGTGTGTGTGTGTGCTTGTGTGTGTGTGTGTGTGTGTGTCCTGTATAGTGTTGTGTGTGTTGTAAAGTGTTGTGTGCGTTGTTTGCGTGCGTGAGTGCGCGTGCGTGCGTGAGTGTGTGCAATTCTGATCGGAAGTTCTCTTTTGAAATGTTGGACAAAACAGTACTCATAAACTGTCTTGGATTTTTTTTCTCTGATCATGTTATGGTTCCCAGCAAATCATGTGCCTGCCACTGTGGCAACCATTCTTCCTGGGATGATCAAAGTATGTTGGATCTGACTTGACTAGACTTCACTTTATCCTCTCTACACACGCAGACTAAGAACAAAGAGCAGAAAAAAGAAAGAAAGGTCGATCCAAAAAAGCGCACCTCCAATCAGAGACTAGCAGGCAAGACTTATCGATAACTTGCAGACTAAAAAGAAAAAAGCATCTGTAGGTTAGGGTACAGAAGAAGAAAACATGTAGGGAAGTAATAGAACGGCTCTTTTAAAAAAAAAAATTCTGCTTTGTTTCCTTGACAGTTATTCTAAAGCAGTCTATTGATAATGGAATGCTGAATGTGACTTTTATATGTGGAAATGCATAGCAAACATGCATGTATAATGCACCTTTGTTAAGTGTTGTATGTGTACACATATACTATAGATAGATAGATAGATAGGTAGGTAGATAGATAGATAGATAGATAGATAGATAGATAGGTAGGTAGGTAGGTAGATAGATAGGTATTCATCGATGTCGCCAAACATTAAAATCTGATAAATTTTCAAAGAGCATCGTCCATTGCATTTATCTCCCTAGTGATTTTCTTTGCATTCAGCAAGTCAGAGCACTCTGTAGGTTGGATGCTAGCCAGTCCGTTTACTTCACCATACTCACTTTGTTTACAAAGCCAAACCATGAAGCAACAATGACAAAACTCCGTCAGCAGAGTACCCATTTTGCCACCACTTTGGAGCTTACGTCAGCGTGTAAACACTGCAATACCATTCTAAAGACATTGTGCTTTTTTCTAGGGAGGGAATGCTTTCTGTCAAAACTTCTGTATGAAGGCATGTTGGTGAAAATGTGATGTACTCTCTCTCTCTATCCACTCGTTTTTCTTCCATCTCTCTCTGTCTGTATGTCTGCGTGTCTGTCTTTTCTGTCTATCTGTTTCTCTCTGTCTGCAGGTGGGGGGATGAGATAGCCTAGTGGTTAGAAAATTGTGCTTGCAATCTGATGACCCTGGTTCGATTCCCGTTCAAGGGGATATTTTCCCCTGGAGTTAATTATCAGTGCAGACTCCACTCTCTCCAAAAGTCCTTTGGATGAGAATATAAACTGAGGCCCCGTGTGCGAACGCACGCAGAATATCTTGCGCACACGTTAAACCCTGTTCCGCTTTTCGTAAGAGTAGGCCATTGTGCGCCGGTAGGAACAGATGACATAATGTACACAACCGCATACACACGGGGACTGGATGTAAAAAAAGCACATGAGTGCTTATTCCATTATCCTCGATATAAAAGAATAAAATAGAAATAAATAAAATAAGTGTGAATGTGTGTGCGCGTGCACGCACCTGTGCGTGTATGTGTGTAAGAGCAAGACACATACACACACCAAAAAACCTAAAGACTGCCAACAAACATCCCTAAAGTATTGCATTTCGGTTAGCCACCAATCAAAAACAAAGATAAGTTTCCTTTACCCACAGCCACCAAACAGCAGCGCCAACACCTAACATGACTGGGGAAATCCCTATGTCGGAGGACGTGTCCAATTCTTCCTCTTGGCTCTGCTCTGATTCTCCCCCATCTTGCTGTCTGAAGTCACAACAACTTGCCTCTGCGGAGATCAAAGTGGACCGCAGTCGAAAAATAATAGCAGGAGATACGCACGTGGGAGGGAGTAAAAAACAACAACCCCACAGCAATATAGAAAGCAATAAAGGAGGGTAGAAAATAAGGAGAAAGCCAGAGGGACAACGAGAAAGATAAGGTCTATGCAAAGTGGAAGAAAGCGTGGATGATATTTATGAGTGAATTTAGTATGGGAAATCATGAGAGAGAGAGAAAGAGAGAGAGAGAGAGAGAGAGAGAGAGAGAGAGAGAGAGAGAGAGAGAGAGAGAGAGAGAGAGAGAGAGAGAGAGAGATCAGACAAACAAACAGGTAGTCAAAGAGACAGAGAGAAAACGGACAGACAGACAGACAGACAAACACACACACACACACACACACACACACACACACATACACACACACACTCATATGGGGGTAAGATAGCCAGGTGGTTAGAGCGTTGCACATTGCGCTTGTTGTCTGAGGGCCCAGGTTCGAGCCCAGGTTCTAGGCACCACCAAGACGCCCGTTCAAGAAAATTTTCCCCCTGGAGTTAACACCAGTGCCAGCTCCACTCTCCCAAAAGGCCTTCTGATGACACTATAAACGGAGGTTTCGTATGCGATCATACGATATTTACGCCAGTGGAGGATAAAATTGACAATAAATTGACAAAACCACATAGACCTGGGGACTGCATGCAAAAAAAGTACATAAGTCCTAATTCAATTATCCTTAAAGTAAAATAAAAGAAATATAAAATCACACACACACACACACACACACACACACACAACGCACGCACGCACGCACACACGCGAGCATCATCCACCCACCCCAGCTTCCCACAAACAGCCAACAAACATCCCTAAAGTAAAATGTTGATGTCATCCACAGCACGCGCCTAATCAACAACGCCAACGCATAATTATGGAACGATCCACACGCCGGAGGACAGTTCAAATTCTGCCTCTTGCATCTGTTCCGGTTGTTGCCCATTTTGTTGTCTGAAGTGACAACACTCCTTTGGTTTTTTTTAACTATTCTTTCTGTGACTTCTTCGGATGAGACTATAAACCGAGGCCCCGTGTGCGAACGCATGCAGAACATCTTGCGCACACGTTAAATATTGTTCCGCTTTTCGAAAGAGTGGGCCATTGTGTGCCGGTGGGAACAGATGACAAAACTTGCAGGACCGCATGCACACGGGGACTAGATGCAAATAAAAAGCACATGAGTGCTTGTTCCATTGTCTTCGATTAAAAAAAAAAGCGCTTTGATTTGTTGCTTTACAAGATTCAGCGCTATGTAAATTCCATACATTATTATTATTATTATTACTACTACTACTACTACTACTACTACTACTACTACTACTACTACTGCCTCATCCTCTGTGACGCTCTTGCCCCACTAGTTCCACGTCTGTCAGTCTGGTTTCTCTATCTAGCTGCCGTTGATCTCGTCATGTTGCACCCGCAGGGTCAGAAATCCGTAAGAAGCTTATCAGTGTTAGGCTGTGCCCCATGACCACAAGCCAGAGGAGACCCTGCACAGCTGATGCGTCACTCTGGTGGGATTTAGTGGTAGGTGTTCTTGAGCTAACATACACTTCATGACACATGGTGGATCGGTGGTCTATAGGAACTACTCTGGTTAAAAAATTTTTAAAAAGAAGAAAGAAAAGAGAAGCGTGTAGCTCTTATTGGATTGAACCCGCGACCTTCCAACCAGTAACGGAACGTGGCTGGTGAAGTAGCAACACTCTTACTTTAGCCGAGATCAAAGTGGACTGTAGTCAGAGCGGGAGATACGTAGGAGAGAGGGAGGGAACATCAGCACTACAGGAACGAAGAGAGAGAGAGAGAGAGGAGAGCGAGAGAGGAGAGAGAGAGAGAGAAGAGAGAGAGAGAGAGAGAGAGAGAGAGAGGAGAGGAGAGAGAGAAGAAGAGAGAGAGAGAGAGAGAGAGAGAGAGAGAGAGAGAGGAGAGAGAAGAAGAGAGAGAGAGGAGAGAGAGAGAGAGAGAGAGGAGACGAAAGAAGGAAGAGAAGAGAACGAGAGTGAGGAGAGAGAGAGGAGAGAGAGAGAGAGAGAGAGAGAGAGAGAGAAGAGGAGGAGGTGAGAGAGCGAAGAAAGAAGAGAGAGAAGAGAGAGAGAGAGAGAGAGAGAGCGAGAGAGAGAGAGAGAGAGCGCAGACAGACACAGAGCGAACAGAAAAGGAGAGTGAGAAAGGAAAGACGGCAAACATAAGACCTAAGAGACACGAAGAGAGCGAGAGAGCGAGCATGAGCAAAGAGAGAGGAGGAGGAGCGAGTGACAAAGGAGAGAGAGGTAGGACACTAGAGAAAAGGAAGTCGAAACAGGACCAAAAGAGAAGCAGGTACAGACAGTAGAAAGGGAAAAGGGAGGGAGTGGACACGAGACATAGACAGGCAGAGAGAGAGAGAGGAAGTGGAGATAGATAGTAGAGTCACAGTACAAAAAGGACACACAGAGGTCGAGATAGAAGAAGGAAGATTTGACGGGAGGAACAGGAGAGAGAGGGAGTGCAGAACAGATCAAAGAGGAAGACGGGCAGAGAGAGGAGAGATAAGGGGGGGGGGGGGGGAGTAGATGAGAGGAAAGAAGAGGAAGAGAGGGATGATGACTACGATTACGATGATCATGACGGTGATGATGATGATGATGAGATGAGAATGATGAACAGGAAAGGAGAGAGAGAGAGAGAGACAGACAGACAAATAGAGAGTGGGGAGAGAGACAGTGAGAGAAAGAGTGACAAAGAGAGAGATTGACAGAGAGATAGACAGAGACAGAGAGAGAGCTCGTAACTCTGCAGGAGGTGTGCATGTTGGCCAAAGCCAACACATCCCGACCACAAAGCAGATCATTTCACTAAACAGAATGCATGCTGGATGTGCTAGTGTTTCCGTGAACTATCCTACGCTGACATGAATCAAGGAATTTTGATCGAGCATCTTTGATATTCTACAAAATCATGTACATCACTGTCACCGTCACCGATCCTTCCGATTCTGAATCCTTTGGGGCACCTTCGAAGTTTTGTCAACCACCTTTCTCCAGTCCTCTCGTCTCTCAGCCGCCCTCAGGGTGTCTCTCAGCTCCATGTCTGTCCACTCTCGAATGTTGTCCTCCCATCTCTTCCTTTATCTGCCTCCTCTTCTTCTTCCTCCCCTCACCGTGTCTTGTAGGATTGTTTTAGCAAGACCAGAGGAGCGTGTGACATGACCAAACCACTTCAGTTTGTATGTATAATACACGAAGGAAAATACGGCGCTGGCAGTTCTGCATTTCAAGCTGACACAGGAGATTGTGTTAAAGAAAACCCCAAAACAAACCGATCCCCAGCCTCCAGACACTGCTACCGGGATTGAATCCATCACTTCATAAATCTAACACATGGGATTGAAGTCACAGTATAAACCACTCCACTATAACTGTCCGTCGTTTTTTCTAGCATCAAGTAACCAAATATCTAATCCACCATGGTAAACGTGTTCAAAGTAAACGGAACGTAAACCTGATCCAGTAAGGATGGTTCTCCCTATTCTGTTGCCAACGGAAATTAAAAAAAAAAATCCCTAAAGAGTTCAACCGATAATTATGAACAAAAATCCAGCGTGGGCGTGGCAGTACTGGCACAAGAGGTGGTTTTGTTTCTGTTGACTGTTTGTTTGGGTTGGTTTTTTTTTACACGGAATAGTTCTCAGATTTTCTTTCAATCCTTGGGACAGTAAGCTTTGAAAAACGAGTTTTGCAATCTTAACAGAGCGGTCACCTACCTCGCAAGAGAAGATTACCAGACATCTGACAGCATTTTGTTTCTGAAATGTTTTTTCCCGTGGTTGTCCCCATAGTGCAAAAACAAGTAAACAAAAAAAGCGAAAACAAAATCCCCAACTAAAACGGGTTTATCACACTGGAATGTCATCACTAGGGATTTACTATGTGTGTGCGTGCTGCGCGCGCGCGCGCGTGCGAATACCCATAACGACAGACATTTGATATTGCCAAGAGAAACTGGAAGAATCGCTTTACATAGTACTAAACAGATATGAAAACAAATTCTCGGCTTAGGCGTCGAGTTACTGCTACCTCGGTCTTTTGTTCACAGATTAGTTTTAAGGTTTTAAATCAGTCCTCGAAACAGAAATGTTTGGGATATGATTTTTTTTTTAATCTTAGTATGGAGGTCAATGACCTTACAGCAACATATCATAATACATAATGTGCCATATATTCTCTGATATAATTATTCTTTGTGGTGGTCCTTGACATTATGTATTGCACAAAAAAAGAAAACAAACGAATGAATATCCCTGAATTGTGACGACAATGAATCATTGTATATGCTGTTTATTACATTTGATATCATCATCATCATCATCAATGGTAGTAATAGCATCATTATTATAATCATAATCATCATTATATTATTACATTGTGTTAGAGAGAAAAGAGAGAAAGAGAGAGAGAGAGAGAGAGGAGAGAGAGAGAGAGACAGAAAGAGAGTAGAAGGAGAGAGAGAGAGAGAAGAGAAGAGTAAGCAAAAGTGAGAGGAGAGAGGAGAGAGAGGAGAGAGAGAGAGAGAGAGAGAGGAGAGAGAGAGAGAGAGAGAGAGAGAGAGAGAGAGAGAGAGAATTCAAAGTCAAATTAAAACCATCGTCAAAAGCATTTACTTCTTCTTTATCAAGCCACACACATAATTACTTCCAAAAACATTCAGACATATACACAGCTACACGGGACACACATGTGCACGCGCGCACGCACATGCACACACAAACGAATAAACGTGCGCAGAGAGAGAGAGGAGAGAGAGAGAGAGAGAGAGAGAGAGAGAGAGAGGAGAGAGAAGAGAGAGAGAGAGAGAGATAGAGAGACTGACAGACAGTCAGAGAGAGAGAGAGATGAGAGAGAGAGAGAGAGACAAAACTTTTAGCGACCCAGTAATCCTTTATGTGTCAACCGACAA
>CM054146.1:27162774-27198594 GCA_028751875.1 Rapana venosa
GCAAGATTCTCGGCAGTGGTAGAGATCTCAACATCCACCCACTGTAGCCATTCAGAAAGACGTAACGGCCCCCAGATTTCTCCTGCGACAGTATGCTTGCATTTATCACCGTCAAGCTTTCTTATAGTAGGTGTGCAACATCCTTCTGCCCAGCTAACATGGAATCTACCAGTAAAGTATGATCCTCGATTGCACGTGAGAAGTTTGGTTGTTGTCTCAAAAGTCTCAAAGTTCCTTTTTCCAACAAAGGATTGACAGTACCACAAAATGCGATTTCATACTATAGCTTGTTGCCCAGCCAGTGTCAAATAGGACGTTTTTCTTTTGACAGTTTGAAGGAAAGCAAAACTATATCACGACTATCGTTTACCTCAACCTGACAGTAGCTGTAAAACCTTCAGAGGAGTCATAAATAACCACGATAAAAATGTTTTTGCAACCTTGTGGCTTGACTTTCTATTATTATTCTGACACTTTCCGGGGAAGCCGGGGAGGGGGGAGGGGGGAGGGGCGCCCAATCCCAGTGGTTAGAGCGTCGTGCTCGCATTTTCAAGGCCTGGACTCGAGCCCAGGTTCCAACCACCACTGAGACACCTGATCAAGATTTTCCCATGGGAGTTATCAGTACTGACTCCTCTTCCCGAAAGTCCTTTGGATGAGGCTATAACCCGAGCCACTCTGTGAAGACGTACGCAGAACATCTTGCCTGGGTTCCAGCCACAACCTAAGCGCCCGTTCAAGGGGATTTTATCCTTAATCCCAGTGGTTAGAGCGTTATGCTTGCATTTTCAAGGCCTCGGATCGAGCCCAGGTTCAAACCACCACTGAGACGCCTGATCAAGCTTTTCCCCCCGAAAGCAAGATAAAGTGGATGAGACTATAAACCGAAGTCCCGTGTGCGATCGCATTCAGAAGATATTGTGCAGATGCGCGGACGACAAACCTTACAAACGCATGCACACTGGTGTCGTGTTAGGATATCAACCTCGGTGTCGGAACACAGCTACCTCGATTGTGGATAAACAGTGGCAAGTGCGAACATTTTACAAAATCCAGGTCCCTTGTGTGAGCGCATGCATAACATCTTGAACACATTTTAAAAACCCGTCTCACCTTTTTTGAAGAGTGGGCCATTTTGTACCGGTGTAAACGGATAACAAAGTTGAAAAAAAGCCCGCTTATACACGGATGTATTTAGACACCATCCCCAAAGTCAGAATGCGGCTACCTTAATGGTGGGTAAACTGTTGCTTACGCAAAAATCTTACTATTGGTGAACCTTGGAGTTCCTTGGAAACCGAGTAATTATACAATGAGCACAAATAAAATATTGAGTCATACTGGTTATGACCATTACTTGTGAGAAAAAAACCCCTAAAAAATCCCTTTTCCTATGATTGTACAGAGCAAGCTCAAGTCCACTTTCAACTTCTAAAAGAAAAGAAAATGCATGCAATCTATTTAAAACAAAAACCTAAAACAATCTCTATTAAAAAATTATCCACGTACTGACTGTTTATCTCAATTACATAGAGTGACATTAATTGATGGAACAAACAAAGCAAAAAAAAAACCCCAAACCAAAACAAAACAACCCCCCCCCCCCCCCCCTTCAAAGCCCCAATACGTGAAGAGAAGACACCGGGTGTATACCCGGAGTGCAGGCGGAACTAATGGCTGTCCGCCAGTGGCTACGTTGCTCTGTATTTTGACCGAGTAATTCTCTTCTGCTGCCTAGAGTTCAGACTGCAACCAAGTGTCCTTAACTTTAAAAAGAAAATCCGGAAATAATTATACATTCTCCTATATTTTTTTTCCATTTCTAGAGTTAGCAAAATTGAGTATAACTGCAAAGCCTTTTTTGCTGGCTATTACAAAGCCGGAGGGTTTATAGAGAAAAAGGGAAATGATAGTTCATTGCAAGTGATCAAGTGGTAAAAAATATTGAAGAAGTTTGTTTCGTACACCTCTCTCTCTCACTCTATCCTCTATCTCTCTATCTATCTATCTATCTATCTATTTATCTATCTATCTATCTATCTATCTATCCCTGTATCTGTATCTCTCTCTCTCTCTCTCTCTATATATATATATATGTATATATACATATACATACATATGTGAAAAGAAGACAGTAATACATTACAAGACAAAATCAAGAAATGATATCTAGAAACATTCATATCGATAGAAACAGTAGAAGGAGAAGTAGTAGTAGTAGTAGCAGCAGCAGCAACAGCAGCAGCAGCAGCAGCAGCAGCAGCAGCAGCAGCAGCAGCGGCAGCAGCAGCAGCAGCAGCAGTAGTATTTTGCAGCTTAAAAAGATTTCGACATTCCCTGAACAATTTGCCATTCACAAGACTTGGTCATGCTGTATATTCATTTGTGACAGTAAAGACGTGAATTGATACCTATTTTGCTTAATTTTTCGTGCCAAAAATCATAATTAATTTTAGAATACAATTCTTGTATTAACCGTATTACTTTGTTCTTCCTAACTTTTGGTCGAATGTGTTATTCCATACCAGTATTACTCATTTTTTTCTTTTTATTGTTACTATACCTTTCCATTTCAAAAATAATGAATACGCACTCTTGTGATTTTTGTTTACATCCAGTCCCCATGCACGTATTAAAAAACTTGTCATCCGTTCCCAAAGGCACACAATGGCCTCCTCTCTTGAAAGGCGAAAAGGTTTAACTTGTGCGCAAGATGTTCTCTCACACCACTATCTGTTAACTGGCTCAGGCTAAAAATGTTTATCACTGATGTGAGAAAAGTGCTAAGGCCTACATTACTTTGTTGGTATACTTTGAAATGTTATGCTTAAGATTGTCTTCATTCATAACAAAAATCTTATCATAACAACCTGTACACACCATTAAAAGTAGAAACAAATTCTCTGAAACCAAAGAGAGTGACTGCCATTATGGCGAAGTAAATGAAAACAGCCAAACACACGATTTTTTAAAGTATCACAGTCATTCCCAGGTGAGATGAATGATGCAGTAAATATTCAGCATAAACCCCCACGGTGTTAAACTGGAGAACGTCCAACATGGTAACAACAACTTTTTGCCTTTTATTTCATCTTTTCTGTTTTTGCATATCCACCACGTAGGAGTTTATCACTCTGTGTGCAAAAAAAGAAACTAAGCAAAGGATCCCTCCCTTCTGTCATCAATTTTTAAACAGTTGATTGCTGCTGACAAAAACCATGGATGCATTTTTTTTGTATGCGCCTGAAGCCGAGAGACGGTTGACATATCGTCCCTTCCCTTTTCTTGCTTGTTTGTTTGGTTTTGCTTTCTTTCCTTTTTCCTTTCCTTCTCTGGTTTTCGTTTTTAAACTGGCAAATACTTCAGCTGTCAGAAACAGTTTTTTCCCCATTCAGATGGGAAAATAGAAGTCAGTCTCTTTGGAAAGGAGAGCGGAGTGTAATCTCTCTCTCTCTCTCTCTCTCTCTCTCTCTCTCTCCTCTCTCTCTCTCTCTCTCTCTCTGTGTCTTTTTTTTTTTTATAGTGTTTGTTCCTTTGCTAGAGCTCTGAAGCCGACCAATAGCGAAATTTTACACATGCACACCCACCCCCTCTCTCTCTCTCTCTCTCTTCTTTGGGGGGGGGGGGGGGGACGGGATAGCCTAGTGGTTAGAACATTGCGCTCGCAATCTGACAACCCGGGTTCGATTCCCGTTCAAGGGGATATTTTCCCCTGGAGTTAACATCAGTGCAGACTCCACTCTTCCCAAAAGTCCTTCGGATGAGACTATAAACCGAGGCCCCGTGTGCGAACGCACGCAGAACATCTTGCGCACACGTTAAAATCCTGTTCCGCTTTTCCTAAGAGTAGGCCATTGTGTGCCGGTGGGAACAGATGACAATTGACAAAATCGCATACACACGGGGACTAGATGTAAAAAAGCACATAAGTGCTTATTCCATTATCCTCGATATAAAAGAATAAAATAAAATAAAATAATCCCTATGTATGTATGTATGTATGTATGTATGTATGTATGTATGTGTCTATCAATCTGTCTGTTAAAACACAAAGATACACCCACGCGCACGCCACACAGGAGAGAGAGAGAGAGAGAGAGAGAGAGAGGAGAGAGAGAGAGAGAGAGAGAGAGAGAGAGAGAGAGAGAGAGAGAGAGAGAGAGTGAGAGAGAGTGAGAGAGAGACAGACAGACAGACAGACAGACCCACAGACAGACAGACAGACAGAGACTGAAACAGAGACAGTAACAGACAGATACACAGACAGACAAACAGAGAAGAACCGACAGACAGACAGAAAGGAGCTGATACACAGAGAGAAAAGCAGTCAGGCAGAGAAACGTAAACAGAACATTAATTTTAAGAGATTACACGTTTAAAAATAATGTACCTGAATAGGACCTTTCCATACAAATTGATATCTCTTCTCCCTTTTTCTTAATGGGCACCTTAACTTAATTTAGTACACAGAATGGGATCATGTAGACGAAGTAAGACAGAACTTTAAAAAAAACAACCCAGTATCATCAAAATGTGTAATGGGAGACAGAATGAGTAGTGTAGAAGACACGAACAGGAATGGAACAAAAATATATCCTCTGGGAACACCGTTATCTATTCAGAAGTACAGGAAAGTAACAGACCATTAGTACTGGCTGGGGGTGGGGGTGTAACAGGAAAATTGTTCGGGAGATCCTAGCTGGACAAGAATGATTTGCATAAGCAGACGGCAGGATAGCACGTAGTATTTCTTAGCATCAAAAGACGCCAGATGTGATCCTTGCTAAATACAACTGTGTGACATATCACAGACGCCTGTGGTGTTCAGCGTGTGCTTACGCGCAGACAGATTCATGAAGCAGGCCGTGCATGCGTGTGTGCGCGAACACAATCATGTAAACATCTGCTTCTGTCTCTTTCCATCCTGTCGGTCTCTCCGTGAGTCTCTTTTTGTGTCTGTCTGTCTGTCTGTCTGTCTGTCTCTCTCTCTCTCCCTCTCTCTCTCTATATATATATGAATGAATATATCGCTCTTTCTGTCTGTCTGTCTCTCTTTCTCTCATACTCTATATATCTTGCGCACACGTTAAATCCTGTTCCGCTTTTCGTAAGAGTAGGCCATTGTGTGCCGGTGGGAACGGATGACAAAATTATTTTAAAAAAACGCATACAAACGAGGACTGGATGTAAAAAAGAACATAAGTGCTTATTCCATTATCCTCGATATAAACGAATAAATAAATAGATAATATATAAATTTAATAATTGTAATCAATGTATCTGTTTTAATATTAATGTTCAAGCCACTTGAGAATTGTGCGTTTACTGAACGCATATCTATTTCCTTTCGCAAAATCATTATAACCGATGTATCTCTTTGACAATAGTGTTCAGGTCAATATATATATATATTTTTTATATTATTTTTTTTTTTGGGGGGGGGCTATGTGTTTGTGGAATACATATTTATATCTTTTCTTAAAATGATACATTGAACTTTTGTTGTCGTTGTTCTAGTTGGGTTGTGTTGTGTGTGGTGTGTGTGTGTGTGTGTGTGTGTGTGTGTGTGTGTGTGTGTGTGTGTGTGTGTGTGTGTGTGTGTGTGTGTGTGTGTGTGCGTGCGTGCGTGTGTATGTGTGTGTGTGTGTGTATGTGTGTGTGTGTGTGTGTGCGTATTTAGTTGATAGCCGCTGATCAGGGCAAGGTCCGTATGAAAAAAAGTATATGAAAAAACTTTGTAACCTTTGGAAAAGAAAGATTCTCTCTCTCACACTTACACACACACACATACACAAACCTGGGCGTGCACATGCACTCATACGCAATACCTGTGTGACCACACTCACAGATACAATGTCAACATACCTGCTAAGGCAATGACTTCTCTTCAAAAGGCTGAAGGCAAACAAACTTTCTGAAACTGGAAGCAAATTCCATCAAGAGAAAAAGCAAATACAACATTCAAGGATAAACCCATCAGTTGATACTGGAGACACCAAAGAGATGGATGTTTACACAGTGTTCTTCACTAGGGCTTGCTTTTACCTGAGCCAGTGCACTTATGCCATGCATGCAGATGGTCAAGCAGAAAAAGAAAACCATTGGTTAGATGAGAAATAAGCTAAGAACACCGGTGTGACCGTTGTTGTTTGTCAGCATCCTTTCCCGCCCATTTGTCTTCTTTTGCTGTTGCTGCTGCTGCTGCTGCTGACACTGCCACTGTTACTGCTACTAGTCTACCACTGCTTCTACTACCATTGCTGCTGCTATCATTACTGCTACTTCCTCTCGTAACGCTACTAACGCTGCTGCATGTACGTAGTTCTACTACTACTGCTAATACTCTGTCTACTCCTTCTTCTCCGCCTTCACGTCCTCCTTCTACTACTACCACAACAACTACTACTACTATTGCTGCTGCTGCTACTATTGCTGCTGCTGCTGCTGTTGCTGCTGCTTCAACTACTACTACTACTACTACTACAACTACTACTACTACTATTGGTACTGCTGCTGCTACTGCAACTAGTACTACTGTCATCATCATTATTACTGTTACTATTATTATTATCACTGTTGTTGTTGTTGTCATTGTTATGCTCCTCCTCCTCCTCATCATCATCGTCGTCATTATTATTATTATTATTATTATTATTAATGCTGCTAGCCCTGCTAGTATTGCTGCTGCTTAAACTAGTGGTGCCTCTACATCTGCTACTAATATTGCTGTTGCTACTACTACTACTACTACTACTACTACTACTACTACTACTACTATAGTAGTAGTAGTAGTAGTGCTGGTATCGCTACTAGTACTACTACTGCTGCTTCTGCTACCAGTACTGCAGCTACTACTGCTGCTTCTTCTTCTTCTCTTCTTCTTCTTCTTCATTCTTCTTCTTCTTCTTCTAACTCTACTACTACTACTACTACTACTACTACTACTACTACTACCACTGAAGTGCTACAGTACTAATATTGCTATAGTACTACTGCTCATACTACTACTAATACTACTATTACTGCCACTTCTATTTCTCCTCTTACAGTATCCTACTTTTAACACTCTGTAACTACTACTACTACTATACTATACTACTACTACTACTACTACTACTACTTCTTCTTCTTCTTCTAACTCTCCTCCTCCTCCTACTACTTCTACAACTATTTCTACTACTACGTCTACAACTATTTCTACTACTTCTGCTATTAACTATTCCTACACAGCATTGCTGCTGCTAATGCAGTCAGTGTTGATATAGGAACTGTGGTAACAACAGCCAAAAAAAACAAAAGTAGTTAACAGATTTAGATACAACTAAAAACAGAGGAGAGCAAAGCAACAAATATATCCATTTTTCTTCGTGTTAAAGACCCTCCGTAAAAAAAAAGATAAGACACTCCCTCCTCTTCAACAAATATTTGCAGTACGCTGTAACGTCATCAGGTCATCTAGACTTGCCACAACTGTCCTCCCGGGAACAGTACGAGAGAGGAGAAGGAGCAGACAGAGAAAACGATGGAAAAGACAATATCAGCGAAGTAGACTGGAACGAGATCCTAAGGACAGCTGAGAACCAAAGTGAGGGAAGCAGGCTGCAAAATTTTCAGTGCTGTCCCAACAGTCTACTAGACTTCAGGATAGATGGAAGGTGAAGGTGATACCGTGAAGGAAAGTAATGTTAAAGAACCAACTGTTGCTTCCCCTGCCTCCTTTTTTTCCGTCTATTTTTTTCTACAAGGAGAGAAAAAGTTATGTGACTTTAACTTTCGTATATAATAGTAGTGATGATGATGATGATGATGATGATGATGATGATTGATGAGACGACGACGACGACGACGACGACGATGATGATGATGATGATGATGATAACAAAATAACGATAATATATGGGATCTTTACAGCACTGAATCTTGTAAAGAAAACAAATCAAAGCGCTTGCATTTAAAAGATTCACATGCACACAACCATTCACAAAAGATTAATAGATTCTAGATATAGACACTCCAACCCCCTCCCCTCCCCACACCCACACACACTGTGCTTAGGCAGGGTGACAAAGATGGAGGTGTCTGTTAAAATGAGAAGCAGAAAAGAGGTACAGCAAAGGCATGTAAGTCCCAAAAACATCACACATACAAAAATAAAAACAGATATATGTATAATTAGTATTCCACTTTATAAAAAAGCCCAACAACTCACTAAACGCTGACTTTATTCTTGTCTAAAACTCTAATCAATTCTATGCCCTTTCTTGTCTATTCAATGCCAGTTAACTTTCCGAGCCGAGCAGTAATGAGCAGTAATGACAGAGCTCATTCCCAGGTTTCAACACTTCAGGACAGCTTTTCCTGCTGCACCCCTGAATGTTGTTGCTGCAGTCAGCGGTGTGTGTGAAAGCAATGAGACGTGGCTGACAGAGAATGGCAGTGTGACGTGAGCTGGCTTCTTCTTCCGCTGCCCGGTCCACAATCCTCTGACATAGTTCACAAATGGAAGCGGAGCCTGATGCACGGTTGGTTATGTTTTTGCATACTGGATGACCTGGAGGATGAAGGTCGGGGAAGGTTCTGTTAATGGATAGCATGGTAGGCAAGGGTATTCAGGATAGTGAGTGAGAGCGTGGGACGGTTTGGGTTACATAAGGGAAGATGAAACATGTAAGAGAAGGCTAATATGGATTTGGTGCGTTGGATAAATGAAACAGATGAACTAAACATGATACTGTAACCTTATGATGTGTTGTGGAAGTTATTGCATTCTGTATGTCTTTCTGTCTGTCTGTCACACTAAATAATATGTTTAGGTAACCCAGCAGATGAGCTGACCACTCAAGTTATTAATTTCACAGATTTTTCTGTATCCTTTAGGATCCTCCAAAAAATTACACAATGATTACTTAGTTTGTTATCTAATCTATTTTGCAACAATATTTTTAGTACATTTTCTTTGTGTATTTTTTTTTCTAATATCAGACTTTTTGGTATCTTTAGTAGGTTCAGTATTACCCCTGTCAAAGCAAAAACACTTGTATAATATATGTGTGTATGCGTGCGTGTGTGCGTGTATGCATGCATGAATGTACTTATGCATATATGTACTTATGTATGTATGTACGTACGTGTGTGTGTGTGTGTGTGTGTGTGTGTGTGTGTGTGTGTGTGTGTGTGTGTGTGTGTGTGGGGTGTGTGTGTGTGTGTGGGTGTGGTGTGTGTGTGTGTGTGTGTGTGTGTGTGTGTGTGTGTGTGTGTGTAGCAATAGTCAGCTACAAGGGTTAATGTGCTGTTTAGAAAGCTACTTAGGTAAAATACTTATGTTTAGTAAACAAAATGTTTAGGAAACAATTAAAACAGATGAGTATCAGTACCAAACAGGTGATTAGAAGACTAATACGTAAGCTTATCCTCACATCATTAAAAAGAACACAATAACACTTACATTACCATTCTATATCTTTCTATCTTAAGTCAAAATTCTATACAACAAACGAAAAGTTGGTCCCTCATAAAAATGCAATAAAGAACAGATATTTTCATTCACGCAGTAAATCAGATCAGCTTGATCTAGGTTCTGGATCCATTTCTCCTCGCTCAAAGGAAAACTATTCGGCAGTAAACAAGCACAACTGCAAAACATGACAGCAAATCAGCATTTGCAAACACTTCCAGGGACACCCTTTGATACTGTTGATGTTGCTCCATTCCATAAACGTTGCGAGAGTAATGAGGCATTCCTGACACAGGCTGCTAATGCTACGGTGTAATCTGGTATCCCATCTCCTGGCCTGTCTCCCTCAATTCTTTTAACAAAATGTCCACGCACGCAAACCGAATTCGCATCACGGTTGGCTATGGTGTTTTTTTCCCATCCGCTCACTGACCTGAGGGCTAATGGCTGTGAAAAATGCACTGGTGTGTAGCGTAATGGCGAATTAAGTGAAGCGCAGAGGGTGAGTGAGTAAGATGGAGAGTGTTTGAGTGATGTAATGATGGAAATTGCATGTGACAACTAAAGCATGTGCGTTTTGAATCTTTGAATCTGTGCACAGCTGAATAGACAAGTTCGGTGGGTGTTTATCACGATTCTCAGAGAAACAGGAGTGTGCATGTATGTATATAAGTACATGCATAAGCATAGTTTCAATTATATACAGCCTCTCTCTCTCTCTCTCTCTCTCTCTCTCTCTCTCTCTCTCTCTCTCTCTCTCTGTGCGTGGGTGCGCTCGTGCGCACACTCCCCTCAACCCCCCCTTGATTTAATATCTGTTCACATCAAGTGACACGTCTATGTATCTTCTGTGTCTGCCTCTCTCTCTCTCTCTCATTCCCTCTCTATTTCAGACAGAGAGAGAGAGAGAGAGGAGAGAGAGAGAGAGAGAGGGAGAGAGAGAGAGAGAGAGAGAGAGAGAGAGAGAGAGAGAGAGAGGAGAGAGAGGGGAGAGAGAGAAAATCAGTAAGCCAAGCTAGCTCTCACTAACAAAGTAGATTACTTTGACTTGCCAACACCTCTGCACTGTGGTAACTTAGATTAGCCTCTGCACCCGATTAGTTGACGAGTAATTAGGGGATCCCCCAAGGGACAGAGAGATGCAATTAAGAGATAGCTCTTTTAGTGAGTTACCACCTGGGTTTGCTTTCAAACAGTAGCGCGCGCTGTACCCTCTGTGTGTGTGAGTACGTGCGTTCGCGCGCGCGCGCGTGTGTGTAAGTGTGTGTGTAAGCATATGTCTATAATTAATCATGTGTATATAGTTATGGTTTTGCTTTTGTTAGCTGTGTGTATGTATTATGAAATAACTCTTTCCTGGTGTAGAGGTTGAAGTTGGTTTGAGTCACTAGTTTTGGTATTAATGTTAGAAGAAGTCTTTTTAAGTAAAGGCCTTTTAAATTAAATTCTTGCCGTGCCAGCCAGCACTTAAAGTGTTGGCAATGTTTGGGTTCCATCCTTGTCCAGCTAACCCGGCCCTTGGCTGGGTACGGCTTTATGATCTTTGCATCCTTTCTTTTTTAATTTAAAAAAAAACGGACCCCCCCTAAATATGGCAAAAAGACGCATTAGCTGCATTTTTCTTTCTGTATTTCCCTTTTTTACATTTTTTTAATTTTTTTCCTTCTCTGTATTCATCTTTTGGGGCAGCGGTGATAGGCCAAAAGGTTCTACCTATTCTTACGCTGCAATGGACACGTTTTAAATAAGGGGGAAGTGTCTTCCTTTTAATATCAGGGGGGGGTTTAGATTTCAATCACTCCGGGGTCTGAAGAGAAATTAACCAGAGCCAAAACTCGAGTTAGATGGTAAAAGGGGCAGGGTTTTCTTTTACTCATAACCCCCTCACATGCTGCCTTTTAAAGAGTTTATTTTGTAAAAAAAAATGTTTTAATCTTTGAAAAAAAAAAATTACTTTTGTGTGAGAATGAAGTTTAAAACTGGCTCTGCACTTGTTTTTTTTTTTTCCAAAATGCTTTTATAGATACATATCCTTATGCATACATAAAAACCCCTGTAGATTTGTTTTATATAAGTACATAGCCCTTTTTTCGAACACTGAGGGGTGCTTTTTAAAATTTTCCATAATTACCCCGTTTTCAATATCATCTATCCAATTTTTAAGTATTTTTTTTTTTATTATTTCTTAATCAAAAATTTTTATTGATATATTAAATTACAGCTTTTTTCTTGGGAATTCATTCTTTTTTTTTAAAGAAAAACTATATTGTGGGGGGGTTAATCCCCTTTTGGACTTAAGACCTGTGCTTAAGAGTGAGGCACATATAAAACAAACTTCCCCGGTGTAAAAAAATAGCTCAAAAGTTTTTTTCTCTTGCCTGTTCAATTTCCTGGTTTTACCCCCCACCCCTTTCATCTTTTGAATGTGTTTTTAAAAAACAGTTCCCACAAACCAGAGTTGATAATTTTTTTCAAAAGGGTTTTTCAATGTTGATTTTGCGAGTGCGTTTTACCTATTTTTTGGCTTTCAGGTTTTGCGTTTTTTAAGGGAAATCTACGCTTTTTTAAAAAATATTTGCACTTTACTCCTCTTGTAAAATAAAAAAAAGAAAAGAAGTCATGGGAATGTCTTTTTTTTTTTTTTGTTTTAGGATTCAAAACTAGGAAACGAACTTTTTATTTGTTGGGGAAACAGTCAGCTTCCGTTTCTTTTCTATTTCCACAAGTATTGTTGTTTTTTCTTTTTTCTCTTGTTAAACCTTTAAAATGCTTTTCAGAACCTTGTCCAAAAACGAGGGCAGTATTCTTTAAAAGGGCGTCCGGGATTTAGAAAAGAAATTTTTCCCGAAATTCAGTGCGTTCTTTTTGGCTTGCAACCAAAAGTCCTGAGCTTTATCTAAAGGTCTGCCTTTTTTTTTTTTTTTCATGGGCACATTTTTTTAAAGGTTAGAGGGGCCAAAAAAAAAAAACCCCCAAAACTTAGGCTGCCCTCCCAAAGACTGTGAGCTATGGACTTATGTGGTGGAACATCCCTCCCGTTTCCCCTTTTTGTTTTATTGTTCATCCTTTCCTCCAGCATTTTGTGTCACTCCTCAACGTAACTGTTGTCTTTTGTCTTACAGATAATGAGGAACTTTTCGTATCCTGTTCTGTACTCTTGGAATTCCAATGACCGTCGGAAGGAAAATGTTCCCTGTGTATTTCAGTTCTGCCATGACTTGGCATTCTGACTTGAAAACTATGACTTGAAAACTGTAACAAGTTTCTGACGTTGAAACCATCCTCTTTGTTTGTAGATCGTTAGAAACTAGCATGGGGTAGTGAGAGAGAGAGAGAGAGAGAGAGAGAGAGAGAGAGAGAGAGAGAAAGAGAGAGAGAGAGAGAGAGAGAGAGAGAGAGAGAGAGAGAGAGAGAGAGAGTGTAATCAAACCGTTTTTCCTTATCAGTATTAAATATCTCTAGACAGTACTATTTTCTACACAACCCTTTAGTACAAAGAATCAGTCAGGTAATAAAGCAAATGAAAACCTTAACGATTTCATCAAATAAGCCAGTGTATCGTCAAGTATGAACATTTGCAGACAGGTTACCATTGCTGCCTTTCAGGAGATTGAGGAGAAGTTTGAGCTTTAAAGCGTCATTCTGTCACATTGCTGAAGAGAACTAAAAACACATAACGCTGCCAACTCTCTTCCCCCTCTCGAACGCAATTCCACTTTCCCCTTTCATTTCCAATTTTTGCCCTGTTCATTTTCTTCCTCTCCCCTTCTTGTCTATTGTCTGCCTCTTGGACCATTCTCCTGCCTACTTTTTTTCCAGAAATCTTAAAAGATAATTCTTTCTCATGCCCGAAGTCGGATGCGCTGAGCCTGACTTGTCAGGCTCTTAATTGCAGTGCAACGCATTTTCGCTCATATGACAGACAGCAATAGCTGCTGTCTGAGTGTTTGATGATGAAGAAGGAAATACAAAGCTATTCGAACCACTTCCATTTTCCAAAGCAAGCAACGCCACAGTGCTCCAAGGAAGCCAGCCATTCTGCCAAACCAATCATCCTCAAGTTGCTAAAAAAATGTATGTAATTTAAAGAGAGATACACTTCAAAGTAAAAAAAACCCAACAACAACCAAACAAATAAACAATCATCCCCCCCCCCCCCCCCCCAACAAAAAAAGCATGCCTTTTTATTTTGAGGATAATGAAATAAACACTTATGTGTTGGGTTTTTTCATACAGTCTCCGTACACATATTATGTGCGCACATCTTTATTAAAAAAACATGCACACACATCCACCTACGCCCACACACCCTCCCACTCACACACTCATCCATCCACCCACACCATAACAGAAGATAAACAAAAGCACGTAAGGAGAGAAAGCATGGAAAAAAATGACGCTACGGAACGGACATCCCGTGCCCATCACAGCGTTTACAATTTCGCCTCCTGGTTGCTAGAACCATGACAGCACAAGCAGATTACCACATACTGTGCCTACAAGTAAAGAACACCATTCTCTCAGGGCCTCAAGAAAAAAAAAGTAGGTAAACAGACTGTCGAAGCAACACACACACAAACACCGTATTTGTGTGCAAAGTTGAGAAAGCTAACTGCGTTGCAGCTTAAAGCGTTGCAGCTAAAGCTAAAAGGAAGGGAGCAGGGGAAAAAAGCATAGCTATATCAATTCGTTTGTTTCTAGTGCCATCTGCTCCCTTACCCTGACAGACAGTTAAGAAACCAAGCGGATTTATAACAAGACCTGATGTTGTCGTCTGTAACTAGTGTGCGTCATGTTTGTTTGTTTGTTTGTTTTTGTGTTTGTGTGTGTTGTGTAGTGTGGTGTGTGTGTGTGTGTGTTGTGTGTGTGTGTGTGTGTGTGTGTGTGTGTTTAAAAATTTGTTTTTAATATAAGCAGAGCTTATGCATATTTTAATCATCTATTCTCCATCCTGGGATAACTGTGGGGAAATTTCAAATTGAGCCTTTTTGATGGCAGTATGTAACTTCAGTGGGGAATTTTAAGATGCTTCATGATTGATTTGATTTCCCGATTTTCCAAAGAAATTTGTCAGGTAAGCATGCAAGGGAGTATCAGATAAAAGGAAGGGGAGAGAGAAGATGCAGAGAAGAGAGAGAGGAAGAGGGAAAAGGGGTGAGAGAGAGAGAGAGAGAGGGGAAAGGAGAGAGAGAGAGAGGAAGAGAGAGAGAGAGAGAAAAGAAACCGTTTAGAAAGCAGAAGTGGAAGCAGTAAACTGTAGAACATGCTGGGATGTCAAGAAAAGCAATACAGCCATGTACTACACAATACTTTCCATTGTGCGACAAAAGAAAATGACGGAGATTTCCTGGTCTTTGGTATCTTCTTGCAGAAATTTGTCTTGACAACAAAATTTAAAGAGAGGGAAGTGGAGAGGAACACAGAACTTTGGAGGCCCAAGTGCATTCTGTCTTGTTCTGTTCCAATCTACCTTGTCCTATGACAATGAACATACAACCTCCTGCATTCTGCCAGCGTGTTTGAAACAGCTCATGGTTGCCCACCAAAAAGCCCTGAAAGAGTGTTTCTCTTTAGTCCCCCCCCCTCTCCGAAGCTGAAAGATGGTTGACGTCACATTCCTCCCCCACCAATTTATTTATTTGTTTCGTTCTTTTTGTTTGTTTCTAGACTGTGCAGATATTTCAGCTGTCAAAAGTTGTCTTTTTTGTTGTATTGGGGGTTTTTTTGGTCAGAAGGGAAATAAATGAACTCAGTTATTTTTGTTGGAGCAAAGATCTAGTAATCAAATGGTCTATCTATCTCTGTCTATCTGTCTGTCTGTGTCTGTCTGTCCATGTAACTACCTTTCTATCAGTTTATCGGTCATTCAATATATCTGTATCTATCTACCTATCTATCTATGCCTGTCTACTTGCACGCACGCACACACACACACACACACACCACACACACCACCACACACACACACACACACAACCACCCATCACACCCCCCTCACCACCTACACCCCCACAAATTTGCCTTCACCGTCTGTTGGTGAATTGCGTACATGCATGAGAGTGTGTACACATAGAATGTTGTGCATAAGGGCATGTGCATGTCATGTGTGTGTGTGTGTGTGTTGTGTGTGTTGTGTGTGTGTGTGGTGTGTGTGTGTGTGTGTGTGGGTTGCAAATTAGTTTTTCACAAGTGTGTATATGCGTGTGCTAGCTAGCTAGTTAAACCATTGAGCAAGCGAGTGAGCGAGAAAGAGAGAGAGAGGGCGGAAAAGATAACAAAAGGAAAAGGGTATGTGACAATGTCATTCTCTCTCACTCACTCATCCCTTGGTCGGGACAACCGTTGGGGTACCCGCACGGACGCTGCAAGTGGACCGCCAAATGGTTCTGTCCTGGGCTGTTTTCAGGAGGCTTGGTACAGTGAGGCCGGTCCACTCCTTGATGTTGGATATCCAGCTTTTGCGTGGTCGTCCCTGCCCCCTTGCTCCTTCCACCATTCCTGCAGGACGGTCTTTGACAGGCTGTTATGCCTTGTTGTGGGGGCCCAAAAAACCACTTCATTTCCTCCGTTTGCTGTATCTAGCAATGGTTCTTTTTTGCCAGCCGGGTGCCTCGATCTGCTGCCAGACGTAGTCATTGGTTTTGCGGTCTCTTTTGGTGATGTTCAGGTTCCGCCTGAGGCACTTCATCTCAAAGGCTTGAATGCGCGTTCTAAATCGGCAGTTAAGTGGTCCATGTTTTCACAGCTGTACAAGGCCCAATGGATGTGACGAGTGCTTGGAGTCTGGCCTTAGTGTGGGTTCTGATGTTGTGGTTTTCCCCAAAACTTTCGCCAGCTTGTCATGGAGGAGAGTGCCACAGCAAGTCTGATCTTAAAACCTCTTGTGTGCTCGTTGCCTTCTTTGGGGGAACTGCTCCAAAGGTACTTAAAAGTTTCCCCCCTCCTCTCGTGTCTCGCCACTCTTTCTTGATGCTGGGGGGAGTGGTCGGTGTGGTACTGTTCATAGGATCTTGCTCTTTTCCGTGCTGATCTCCATACCGTGGGCATTGGCTGATGTTTCCCAGTCTGGTGGTGAGATCCTGGATTTTCTCTTCCACTGCGGCCCATGAGATCAATATGGGTCTGCGAATCGAAGATTGCAGACGGGCCTTCCTCCTTATTGTGTTTGTGGTCTTGAAGCCAAGGAGGGCCTCCTTGCTTGAGGGTTCTCCGGGAAACACGTTGAAAAGAACGGGGGATAGCGGGCAGCCTTGTCGACTCCAACTGAAGCCCGGAAGAACTCCCCGATTTCTCCACCATGAGGAACTGCCCTGTGGAGCTGTCTTTACAGCGCCTGGATGACTTGAATCGGGTCCTCGTCGAAGCTATAGTCTTCATGACTTGCCACAGAGCTTCTTGCCACACTCGATCGAAGGCCCTTCTTGAAGTCAATGAAGTTGTTGTAGAGCTGTAGCTGATGTTGGAGATGCTTCTCTAGGGAGCATTCTGATGTTGAAGATCTGTTCGACAGTGCTTCGACCTGGTCTGATCCTGCCTGTTCTTCTGATAGGATTTTTTTCTGCTTGTGGTTTTCAGTCTGTTCAAGGCAATGCGTTTGCATAACTTTGCTTGGGTGGCTTTCAGACTGATTGTTCTGTAATTTTGGCACTTCTTCAGGTCTCCCTTCTTTGGGAAATTTGGAACTATGATGGTTGGGTCCACTGTTCGGGCCCCTCTTTGCTGGTCCAGATGCGTGGGGAGATTTATTGTTAATGCCTTGATCATCTCTGGGCCTCCGTTCTTGATGAGCTCAGCCGGGGTGTTGTCAATCCCTGGGACTTGCCTCCTTTCAGGGATCTTACTGCTTCTACTACTCTTCCTCCAGCACCTGTGTGCTTTCAGGATCTGATGGTCTGGGATCTTGCTCGTGAAGTTTGTTCGGATCAGCCTTCAGCTGTAGTTGTACAGGTCTCTGCAATATTCTGTCCATCTCTTCATGATTAGTGGCGCTCTCTGTAAGGACTGACCCCTCTTTGTCTTCAAAAACGGAGGTCTTTGGCTGCTGGGACTTGGTTAGTACCTTGATGGTCTGGTACGCCTCTTTGGGTGTCTCCTTTCGCCATTGCCTTCTCAACCTTGGAGCATTGTTCTGACATCCCGTTCCCCATGGCTCGTCATCTTCTTCTTTATTGACCTGTTGTCTGTTCTATACTCTTCGGCCGTTTCTGGGTTTTGTTCTTCATGGCTTTAGCTCCCTACGTTGGTCGCCAGGGCCCGGATATCGTTTGGGAACCCCGGTTGGTTCTTTTTCCTTCTTTCCCAAGGATCTCCAGCGCTGTCTCCTGAATGGTCTTGTGAAGGTCTCAGTGAGGTTGTTTGATGTCATCTTGGAGGAAATTCAATGCTGCAAATCTGCCCCCTATCTCAGCTTTTAAAGATTTCAGCGACTTCGGGGTCCCTTTAGCTTTTCCATGTTGAACCGCAAACGGGGATTTCTCTTCTGGTTCTTGGTCTTCAGCTTGATCTGTAGGGTCATGGTACCATGTCGTGGTCACTACCATTTTCGGGGCCAGGGGGAAACTTCTTGTTTGGGCTTTTGTTGATGCTCGACTTAAAACGTTTGGGGGCCAAGATGTAGTCAATCTGGTTATGTGTCTTTCCCTTTGGTGAGTGCCACGTCGGGTTTTTCTTGATGTCTTGTGGGGGTATAAGTTGTTGGCGACAGTAAGATTGTGGCTGCTTGCAAATTCCAAAAGTCTGAGACCTCATCATTAGTTTCGTCCACGCCAAAACGGCCTACTGTCCCAGGCCATTGGTCATAAGCGTTTAGGTCCGATCTTGGCATTTCCAGTCGCCCTGGATCACGAGAAAATCCTTCTTTGGAGTTGATTTGTGGCGCTCTCCAAATCTTCGTAGAAACACTCGATTGCTTCATCATCGTAGTCTGATGTTGGTGCATAGATTGTATGATGGTCATGTTGTGTGGTTTTGCTGCCGAACACGCATGGAGATCAGTCTGCTTTAAATTGGGGTACAGCTGAAAGACACTGTTAGTCCTCTTCTTTTGACAAGAAAATCCTACTCCGGTTGTTGGTGTTTGGAGTCGTCGCCACTTATACCATAGTTTGTGATCCTCCTGTTAGTTGCTTTCGCCGAATCCGACCCAACGGACTTCGGCCAGTCCAGTATGTCCATTCGTATCTTCGAATTTCGTGGGTTAGCTCTTGGAGTTCCCACATGCGTGTAAGGTACGGATGTTCCATGTACCAATGATGGTCCTTTCAGCCTGGAGTTTGATGCTGTAGTTTGCGTCCCAGTCGCATATTTTCCACCTCCATCCTGGAACGCTCCAATGGAAAGGGGCGGTTGTTGGTATTCCGGGCCTCAACCGATCCGGCATTTTCTTTCCTTGCAGTGTTGTCCATGTAGGGATTTCTGTGGGCGTGGATTGCTTGGCGGCGCCCATCTCCTCTCCAAGCTGCTTTTTTGCCCTAGCTGGGGGTTTTTGGGTCGGGTTATCTCCCCACTGAGACAGGTGACGGGGGTTACAGGTTACCAGTAGCGAGGAACACCTCTGACTCTGACAATGTCATTACAGACTGATATTCTATCCGTCTTGCATTCTTAAATATTCATATCTTGATAAGAATGACTAAACTGAAATGGATTACACAGAAAAAGCTAAACACTTGATCATAAAAAACAAAACAAAAAACCCCCACAGATTGTCGAAACGCATTACAGAGGAAAGCTCCAAACACGGCACAAACAGGAACGGAACAGAAGGGAGGCCGTTTGGGGGGCACCACCATATTTTAGATTAACCAGAAAGCAACCTACTGTCAGTATTGGCTGGGGCAGAGTCTGTGAAAAGAAGTCCTTGCAGAGGAGAATGGTTTGTGTATGCAGACAGTGCGTGCGATCATATTTTGACGTCAGAATTATGGTATTTTTAGCGTCAAAAGATGCCAGATGGGTCCTTGCTATGGATAGATGCACCGTGACATCACAGGTGTCGGTACCGTTTCGCGTGTTTACGTACAGGCGGATCCCTGATGCGAGTAGCGCGTGTATTTGGGCGTGAATGCTTTTAAAAGCAATTCTTCTATTACTCATTACCAATCTTTGTCTCTTTCCATCCCTGCCTTTACTTCGAAATCTCTTTGTTTCTGTTTCTGTGTTTTTCTCTGTCTCATTGTGTGTTTCTCTCTTTGTGTCTCTGCCATCTCTCTCTCTCTCTCCTCTCTCTCTCTCTCTCTCTCTTCTCTCTCTCTCTCTCTCTCTCTCTCTTCTCTCTCTGTCTTTCTCTCTCTCATGCGCAGGCCCACATGTGTGTGCATACACACACGCGCGCGCACGCACTCGTGCTAACACACACAATAAGCATGCATGCTTCTTCAACGGTGATTCACACACATATACAGGCATGTGTAAACTAACACACACATGTGCATGCATATGCCTATATGCACAACATTCTATATGTACACACACAACACACACACACTAACACACACATGTGCATGCATATGCCCTTATGCACAACATTCTATGTGTACACACTCGCATGCCTGTACGCAATTTCACCAACAGACTGGTGAAGGCAAAGGAGTGCTTGATTAGGAGGCTGAAGACAAACAAGCTTTCAGAAACTTGAAGCAAATTCCATTATGTGAAAATAATCCTAAAATATTCAAAAAATGATCCATTAGTGATGTTCAAGAGACCAAACGCATGGTTGTTTGCACAGCATCCTCCACTACTGCTGCTTTTACCTGAGCCAGTGCACACATGCCATGTATACACACAGTCTTACACACTAACACTTGGTTAAACCAGGCATGATGTGAGTCTGCAAACAACCATGTGGCTTTTGTGTTCTGGATAGTAAAATATTATCATATTAGTTGTCTTCTTTGTCAGAATCAAATGTATACATAGCTTGTTTCACACTGTTTACGATATAACATATCGTGATCTGTTGAACCTTTTAAACACTGTTTTATTTATTGAAATTAAAATATCATACACCTGTTCCGTTTGAATCTATACCTGCATCTATTTACTTGACCCATCTCAAAAACCTAAATCTTTATTGCTAAAAGTCAAATCAAACAAAAAGAGAACAGAAACAAATAATAACACAATAAACTAGACCAAAAAACGGAACAGAATCCAAATACTTTTTCTAAGGATGTCTTTGAGTAAGGAGCGGTTTATGTACTTCCACATTACTTTGTGCTCTAGCAATAACCATGCTCTTTCATGTTCTCGTGCTGTTTTTCTTTAATACCACATGGCTTTGTAAGTCGTTACATTTGCAGCTTCAATGTCGACATAATTTGAAAGAATATATTCCTATTGTTTCATGAATTTTCTCTCTTAAAACACAGCTAGGAACTTTTTGTTGCCACTTCAGCACTGATGCTGCTTGACATTTCATGCAAGAAAATCAGCGGCCTTACTGTTGGAAGATCTAAAAACATCACTGGTACATTTTGGTAAAAGTCAGATCGGTGATCAGCATCGATACTGACTATTTCTTCCCCGTCAAAGCAAGCATAATCGCCAAGGTATGGTTATTCCTGTATTTAGTAACCGAAAAAGCTTTGTCAATATTCCCCTTCTCTCTCTGTCCCTCCCCCCCTCCTTTCTCTCTTTTCATTCTTTTCCCTTCCCCCCCCCCTTCTCTCTTTTCTCTCTCTCTCTTCTCTCTTCAATTTCGGCAGAATTCAAAATGATTGCTAGCTGGAGAAAACCCTTTCAGTGACAAAAGTTGTTTAAGTTTTCAAATCAGAATGCCAACAATATTACGGCTTTCATGTCAGAACTGAAATACACAGGCAAGGTTTCCTTCCGACAGTGATTGGATTTCAAGAGAACTGAACAGGATGCGAGAGGTTCCTCATTATCTCCAAAACAAAAAAAGACGCAAAACCAAACTCGAGGACAGACACAGAATGTCGGTGGAAAGATTGAACAACTGATACCATAGAAGTGGACAAGAGCGGATGTTTGCCAGTAAACTAGAAGTTCACAGCTTCCAGTCATTCGTAAAAGTAAACCTAAGTATGTTTTCTTTCCCACCTCTAACCTTTGAAAACAACAGTGTTCATGACAACACAAAGCGAATATAAATAACCCTTGGATCGAGATGTCAGTCAACTTTTGTGTTGCGAGCCAAAGAATACATCGCATTTCCTGTGGAAATTTGTTTTCTAAATACCAGATGACCCCCAGAGGACGCTGACACGTTTCCTGTACAAGGTGCTCAAAAAACCCAACTTGTTTGAGTAAACAGGAGAGAAAGAATAAAAAAAATACTTCGGCAAAATGGAGAAGAAACAGACACTGCAAAGTACATTTTTCAGTTTTGATAATACATGGGTTTGTATGTTAAATGACAATCCCATGTTTTATTTTGGAAAAGGGAGGAAACAAAATACAACTAACTTTTAAAACAAAAAAACCTGCAAGCAAAATCTTGATTCAAAGAAATGTGTTTGAATTCTGCTGTTGATTTGCATACTTATTATAAATTCCTTGACTCACATTGTCGTAGGTGGGATCGGGGATGATAATAATTATGAGGAATGCGTTGGGCAAACTCATTGGTGGAAAGCTGTTCACATTTCTTTCTAAATTATAGAAGACAATGTTCCTTTAATACATGAAAACAGCACTCACCTAAAAACATATTCTCAGAGAAAATTTTGATAAGCACATCAATGGACTATGGTACCTTCAAACTGCTCATGTTTCATAAACCCAAAAGGAAAACACAACTCTTTGGGATACATGTTGCCGTCTAATGCCACAGCACTCCACCACAGCCACTGTTGCTATTCATGTTGTTGGTATTATGATGACCATGAGATGGAAAGTTCAAAATACTGACAGAATTTCTCTCTCTCTCTCTCCACACACCCCACACACCACACACACACACACACACCCACCACACACACCCCACACAAAACACTATTACACAAAACAACCATTTCGAACAATAAACAAAATTTAATGATCTTGAGGAATTGTTGATATACTTACAAACAATCAAAGAAAACAATACAAATAAAACTAGACCTAACGAATAAAGATCAAGAACAATAATGACAGGCCAAAATATTGATGCTGACACAGTAAGTCGATGACTTGCTTTGAGGTCTTAAATTTCAGAAACTAAGGCACCACCATGAGACTCTGTAAACACAAATACTGCATTCTATTTGCAGCTTCTGTCACACGACGGTCCTAAGCTTTCCGTGCTGTCTAGCAGAACATTTCATTCAATTCTTTTTTCCTAGCCCATCCCACCCTAAAGATCAGATCAGGCTGTCAGTTTCATAAACTCACATTAGCATTTACTTCAAGTTCAAAATCAACACCTCTTCAATCCTTCAAATATTCAACACAACTGACCTGAAAAAATGAAAGGCACACATACACTACACAACAGAATACTAGCAGTGCACAGATTAACCAGAAAGGAGGGGAAAATGGAGCAGAGTTAATACTAACTTACCCGAAAGTGATCAATAGATAATATAAAGTGTCATTCATTGAAGACAAAAATCCCACACGGCTCTTATATAGTGCTTCTGTTTTTAATGATATTGATGATTGTGTAGGATAGTTTCACCACGACAACACTGG
This sequence comes from Rapana venosa, assembly GCA_028751875.1. NCBI lineage: Eukaryota > Metazoa > Mollusca > Gastropoda > Neogastropoda > Muricidae > Rapana > Rapana venosa. The sequence goes on from CM054146.1 coordinate 27,185,867, forward strand.
CTGGATAGTAACAATGATGATGAAAAATGCATCTGCTGCTGTTGTTACACCTGCTGCTGCTGACAACAATAGTTTCTGCTAATGCTTGATGGACTTCTGTAACGCTTCACTACTGCGCGGAATTGTACTGCTGGAGAAAAACTACATAACATATATATATATATATATATATACACATATACAATATAAATACATAGATGTATGTATGTATGTATGTATGTATATGTTATATGTATTTTTATTATAATATATATATATATTTATATATATTATATATAATATATATGTGTGTGTGTGTTGGTGCGTGCGTGGTGGTGCGTGCGTGGTGGTGTGGGGTGGGTGTGTGTTTTGTGTGTGTGTGTGTGCTCACTGTCACTGCCTTAAGAAGACCAAAAGCTGAAAATGATGGCAGTGATCATTATCACAGCGATGTTTACGATGATGATACTGATGACTGTAATGATGATAATGACAAAGATGTCTAAAACACTGCTGTTGTTCTATCCTTCACAACGCCATTTATAACATTAACAATATATTATCATCAACACTGACGAAATTAACATCAGCTAGGATGGATAGAGTCATTAAAGATGTTAACAGCTGCAGCAGTTATAAGATTGCCTTAGATGGTAATTACCCTAACCAAAGTGATTACCAAAGAACTAGAGGGGAAGACATGACAGATAAAAGAGGAGGAGATGGTGAAGGAGAAGGATGGATATAGCCACATAATCACAAAGATACTTAAGTGTACTTCTGAGGAGGGAAGATTGATGTATATGCCTCACATGACAAAACAGAAGTTTTTAATACCAAAATTACGACTTATTAACCGAAATGTCATTTGCTCCTTTAGAACAAAGGAACTAAAGTACCAGCAAAAAGTGACAGACAATGATAACATCATTAATGATGATAGTGCTACTACTACTACTACTACTACTACTACTACTACTACTACTACTACTACTACTACTTCTACTAATTATAACAACAATAATATTAATGTTGATAATGAACACCACCTCTTAACATTTAACGTTTGGTTATGTGCTTTCAAACAAAACCTTCCATTCCCAGATGTTGATACAGGGGACTGACTACAAAGTCTGTGGCCTGCCGTTTCCCTATCTGTTGGTTGTGTGGGACACCATTTTTTTTTGTCGGGCACTTGAGGTGGGGTCGCTCTGCCTTACCCTGCTTGCTTTGCAGAGCCGCTTTTTAAGAGTCAACAATACTGCTCTGGCTTTTTGATTTATGGCTTAAGCAGTTTTGCTCTGACTCTCTCTGAGCACGCGAACTAGATGCGGTCCGCCTTGGACGCAATCATGGGAGAAGGTGAAGACCCTTCTGTCTGATCTCCCCTCATTTATCAGACCTGCTGCATGCACAGTATGTTATGTCCCAAGTCATGTCCATCTGTCAGAGTGGTCACTAATTGCTCCTGCCTCAATGTCATTTTTGGATAGTCTCCTTGTCAGGTCACTCGGGATCCTATGTTTACTTCTGGGTCTTCTTCACTTGTCGCTTGGTGGGTCATTTTTGTCAAAGTCTTGTCTTTGGTTTACAGTCCCTGTTCTTCCATCACATGCTTTTGCAATGATACCTGTCATGTACCCTGGTGACATACGATCATTGTTATCTAGTATGTCATTTCATTTCCCTGTCCTTGACTTGTCTTCGTTGGTTGTCAGTGTTGTTGTATTTCTTCATCATTACATAACTTCAATGTTGCTGAGTCTTCCTTATTTGAATCTTACCTGTGACTGTCATTTAGTGTATCATTTTGGTTTTCTTATTGAGATCAGCAATGTTAAGCTCTTCCTCATCCTCAGGAGATGTCACTGCTTGCCCTTGTCAGTGATATTTCGCTGATTTATTTACCTGAACCCCTCCCTGATTATGTATAGCTACTGTCCTCTTGATTGAATGTTTGTCTCTGTTTTTGAGTTGTAATCTTCTTTGTGATTGTAGCAGTCTGTCTTGGCTCTGACCAATCTGGGTTCCACTTCATGTACAGAGTGTACCAGGGGGACAGGGCACACTCCCTTTCCATGTAGTCCTGGTGGCTGGGGGTCATCCTGTCTTCTGTTTTCCCGTCTTGATATTGGTGGTTAGGTGAATTCGTGGTTCCCGTTCCCAGGACAAATTCACCAATCTCGGAGATGTATTGCCGAGGTTGTGCTCGTCCTCCTGTAGCGCCTTTCTGGTGATCCAATGCCGCCCTGCTGGCTGTGCAGAGTGTGTTTCGTGGCTGCTCTCTGTAGCGTGACATGGACCTCCCTCCAGCTTGGGGACCACTGGGATGCTGACCTATTTCTGCCATCCTCTGCATGCAGGGGAGGGGGACTATGGACGGTCTGCGTGGTTGGAGTTTCGGACAAGCTGGTGGTTGTCTGTCTTTTACATACAGCCTTCACTTTAAACGTAGGCAAATCTTGCCTTGCCCACGGTGGAACTCCACCCATTTCTTTGCGAGTTTTGGTGAGGTCAGCAGCACTCTGTTTGCCGCTTTTCTCAGGTTGTCCTCAATTCCTTTGTCTGACAGAATGGATATTGTCTGCAAGCGACCCAAAATCGCACCAGAATGGGGCGAAGCATTGTGTGGGTGTGGTCTCCAATACGAAATGCTCTGGAGCTATCTGCATGTTCCAAGTTGGTATGAAGACTGTTCATTGAGAATGTCAAGATAATTTTGACTTTTCATATACTCATCCTCCTGTCACATTCAGCTATACCATGATACTGAGGTTGTAAGCTTTTGCATTCTGCTCTGCTGACTCCTAACTTTTCTTTCCAGAGAATCTAATTATCCATCATGGTTGTATTTCCTTCTTGCAGCTCTTTTATGTCCTCTGCATTTCACAACTACACTTTCCTTTAGCAGACTAATTTCAGCCGAAGTTTGATAGGTTGTTCTCAGAGTGCCAAAATTTTCCTCAAATGTCAGTTTTGTTCCTTCAAATGTGCTGTAAGCTTTGCTGCCTTTGCATAAGTGCCAGTCCATAAAATGGATCATATTGGTTGGTGATGGAGATGCATATTTTGCATATTTTGTGTCATTTTCATGTTTTGTGCCTTGTTTTATTATTTTTAAATTTTTCCCAAGTGTTACCCATCTTTATCCAAGAGGTAAGACGGCACCAGACCAATTTCAAACAGGAGAAACTGGATTACAAAAGTGGAGCTCAAGGTTCTGTGTCATTTTCAGGCGCCTCTGTTTAGTCACCCAGTGTTTATCAACCATGCTCCCACACTGCCAGATGACAACCAGTAAACATACGGCTCTACTCACAAGCAAACTCAAGCACAGCGTTTCCCCCCACCATCACCCGAGAGTTCAGGACGTGGCACCGACACACAATGCTGTGTGGAAGAGAGAGGCTATGAATAGTTTGTTGGGGGGGAGAAAAAAAAAAAAAATAAAAAAAAAAACATCCTTCGTTGCACCATGTCACTATTAAAGTATAACCAACCAGTCGTCCGTTGACCATTCATTTATCCAATCAACAAACCTGAAGGCACAAAGTCATGCACACACGCTTGCCAAGAATAATTTAGATACATCCTAGAATCACATATTTTGCTTTTCACAGAGGTCTGTTCAACACGTCTGCACTCTGTCATTGCCACACCACTGAGAGAGGAGAGAGAGAGAGACGAGTGAGGATGTCGAAGAGAGAGAGGTTGTTTGTATATGAGTTGTGCAACTGCATGTATATCACATCTGCATCAAGTAACAGTTCTTTGTGTTCACAACAAAACCCCCCCTCTACTGTTCGTTTGTCCCTCTTCGTTTAATTAGCTTAACAATAACAAACCCACATTCTTCTACGACGATATGCATTCCCCCATATAACACCCACCCCACCACTCTCTCCATCCCCACCACACTGTCACTCGGTGCTTCCATTTTCTGGCAAATCATGCCGCCCACCGGGGGCGCATTTTCCCCTCGCCTAATATTAGCCCCCGGGTCATGAGCAGATGGAAAAAACCCCCCGGGACCGTGATAAACATTGGTTGTGTGCGTGAGGGGATCCCCCAAAACGCTGGAACAATCTAAAGAAGGAGTACCAGATCACACAGCCGTGAGCTTTCCCTCTGTTCAAAATACTTCTTTGCTTGGTCAAAGAGCCTTTGGAATAAGTAAATCGTTTACGGGGTGTAGGGGAAAGGGTTCACAAAATCTGGTGTATGTGGTTTTTTGTTTTTTTTTGGTTTTTTGGGTGTGGTGTGTGTGTGTTGTGTGTGTGTCCCGACACTCCCAACCTATTTTTTCCTCCGGTGGGGGGGGAAATTCATTTAAGTTTAAATTTAAATTTTTAAATTTGGGTTTTTTTTTGCAGGACAAGGTGCCGGGGTGGTTTTTTTTTTAAAAATTGGGGTTGTATGGGGGGAAAAAAAGGCTTTATATATTTTTGATTGTGCGGGAAATTTATTGTGGCAATGGGGTTTTTTTTAGTTCCATAATGAAAGGTTTTAGCATCAAAAAAACCATTTTTTTTCCTCGTGTTTGTACTGTTTTCACGCTGAACTTTTGACTAACTTGCCCAAATGTACGTAACAATTGTTTTTACTAAAGTTTACTAACAGCCTTTGACCACTCAATTTTTTTTGCTGAAGCAGGGTAAAACGACAGCAAAGAGAGAGAAGAGAGAGAGAGAGAGAGAGGAGAGAGAGAGAGAGAGAGGAGAGAGAGAGAAGAAGAGAGGAGAGAGAGAGAAGAGAGAGAGAGAAGTTTGAAATACATTAAACGGACAGAGAGGAAAACACACATACGAGCCAAAAATGACAGAACACAAACCCCTATTTCTTACAATGCTTATAAGGCCAAACACCGGGGTTTTTTTTTTACCCAAACACAACAAAACCCTACAGTTTCCCCACCATCTCACCCGCCCTCCTGAAACCCCCCAACCCCCCCAAGCTGTGACTCTTCCCAAACCTGCTATCCAATAACAGAACTTCCCCCCCTTCAAGCCCTGGGGTCATCCAGTATACAAAAGCAAAACCACCGTCCCCAAGACTTCCTTCCTTTTGTGAACTATGTCAGGGGATTGGGGAAAACCGGGCAGCGGAAAAAAGCCCTCACGTCACACTGCCTTCCGTCAGCCACGTCCATTGTTTTCACACAAAAAAACCGCTGACTGCAGCAACAACATTCAGGGTGCAGCAGGAAAAGCTGTCCAAATGTTGAAACCTGGGAAGAGTTTTTCATTACTGCCATTACTGCTCGTTCGGAAAGTTAACTGTTGCATATGGGCAAAAAAAAGGGCAACCCTTTTTGGGGGTTTTAGAAAGGGAAAAACTAGTATTTTACGTTTAAAAAAGTCGGGGAAAAGTTAATACTTCGTGTCTTGCCCGGTATTATCAATTTGTTTTTAGAATTTTTTTTAGTTGGGTTTTAAAAAGAATTGTCTGATATTAAGACTAAAAATTTGTTATCTTCTTTTAAAAACAACAACAACACATTTAAAAAATGCACCATTACTGAGTAAGCTTTAAAATGGTTTTGTATAAACGTATCTACCCCATTTTGGCTCTAAATAATGGGGAAGAGGGTTACACATATCTTTTTTTTGGGCTTTAATACTTATTTGTTTTAAATTACATCAAAACTTTAATGAAAATAAAACAAATTTTCACAAAACTTTTTCCCATAAAGAAAGGAAACAAAAAAGCTTTCCGGGGTTTTTTAAGGGAAAAAAAAATAAAAAGACAAGAATTGCAAGAAAAAAAACCAGGGTAGGAAGGGAAAGGGGGTAGTAGATTTATGGGGTTGACAAATAAAAAACAAAACAATTTTGCGAAAACAAAAAAAGAGGTTAGTTGACAAAGTAAACAAATAATCTTCTACCAAAATTTCAATACGCAAAGTCCTTGTGGAAAATTTGGGCCATTCCCTTGATCAAACGCCCCAAATTTAATCTGAAAGAAACAAAAATTTTATAACGCTATTTCGTACAAAAGAACATCACCAAACTTTTTGGGGAAAAAAGCATCATTTGGCTCGTATAAACTTATTTAGTTGGACCGTAAACAAGACTCTCTTTTTGAAGAGGCTGGGGGTTCTTTTAAAAAAAAGTAAGGGTGTTTTTTGGTTTTCCTTTTTTTTTGCCTTTTGTTTCCCTTGTTGTTTCGTTTTATTACATTTATAAAAAAAATCTGTATTTGGGTTTTGTTTTGGTTAGGGTGGTTTTGGATATTTTGGGGGTTTTTTTTTGCTTTTTTTTTTTTTTTTCTTTGCATTTCTCGTGAAGAAGCCCCTTTAACTGGGGCTATTCCAAATCAATTGAAATCGTTTTTGGGCCATGAAATTAATCAAGCTCTTTCTTCACCTTAGGGCAACGATTTATGTATCAAAAACAGGAAAGCTCTCGTCTCTCCCCTCCCTCCCCCCCCCCCCCCCCCTCCTCCTCTCCTCTCCTCTTTAAATCTCTTTCTAAGGATATAGGGGGCAGTGGGACACTTTAGTGGGGGAACTTTTTAAAAAATAAACTTTGTTTCATGTGAAAATTTTTTAAAAAGGGAAAGGGGGGAAGGGTTTTTGGGGCCCTTTTTTTTTTAAACAAGGAGCTTTCCACTAAAACTGCTTTGTAAACAGCATTTTACATACATAACGTTTTGCACAATAATCTTTTTAACAAGGGAAATAGGACAGATTTTTTATACCAAGGGTTTCGCATTGGCGGTCACACAATTCCAAAAAAATGAAGCTTTTTTATCAAATGTTTGGTTTTATTAGAAATGAAAAAAAGTTACGCACAAAAACTTCCAGCCAAAACATCTTGGCACAGAAAGCAAGGAACCTGACCCTTTTGTTTTTTTATATAAAAAGTCTTTTTTTTCGGAGAACAAATAAGGGCTTTTCCCAAATCCCCATGTGTCGGTTTTTATGAATTTTGTCACCGCCCCACAGGCCTACATGGGCCACTCTTTTTAAAAGGGAGAACAGGTTCATGGCGCATATTTTTTCTTTGCACGAGATGGTACGAAAAAACAACGCTTGTCACTGTTTTCCCCCAAAAATTAGCCCCCGCACTAAACCCGCAGTGCTGCAACGTAGCATCATGCTCATTTTCAGATAACAGCAATAAAAGGGGGCTTCCAATTTTTCCCGACACATGTTACACAATGTGATTCTGCAATCCCCCCTTCCCCCCCCCCCTCTCTCCCCTCCTCTCCTCTTCTCTCTCTCTCCTGTGCATGGGGAAAGCCTCTTTGGGCATGTTTTATATCGGCTACCTCCCCAAAACCTCCACAGAGGCAAAATCCTTAAAAGAAGGTTTTTGAGTGGCATGCGTAGGGTTTTTTCATTATTTAGTGAATTTTTTTTTTTAATCGAAACCAATTTTTACTCACGGCAGATTTTTTTTGCGTGAAAAATTGGGGTTCTAAACCCGGGGGAAACGCGTCGCCCCAAAGCCGCCATCTGTTTTTTTTTTCATTTTTTGTGTTTGCAAGTGCTTTGTTTCCCTGTTCATAGCTTTTTTTCCAAACAAAATTGTCAGGGAAACATTCTTGTTGCCGTGGGGTTTTTTTTCACTGCGCTAAATGAAAACAAATCAGCCCCCATAAAATCGAACTCACGACCTGCGGGGGCTTTGTAAATGATTTTTGAGACGATCCATACCCCCTGCGCATCAGGGGTCTGCACTGATGTTGTTCCTTTGAAAGGTATGGGACAAAAGAAGGAGACCGATAAAAAAAGGGAAAAATTTTGGGAAAATATAAAGAATGAAAAAAACGAATAACATAACAACTAACACTGAAGAAATTTTACAAAAAAAGGGAACCGAAAAGAAGATTGTTTCAGACCCAAAACCTTAAGATTTATAGAAAATAAAAGTAAACTCTCCCAAACCCGAAAATTCATTATTTTAAAAAAGAATGTCCGAAAGATGTACTACAATTTCTTCATGTGCATTTTTGTCGAAAAATACAGATGGTAAGACTGAGTGCACATTCAAGTGACCCTAAGATGTTGAAATGGGGAACGTCCACCAACAACAATAACACACGTAAAAGGGCCCACAACAGGGGATTCCTCACCAAATAATCCATCTCGAAAAGGAGCAAAGAATAATTTGTTCACGGTCGGTAAGGACGATCTCTCCTCTCTGCACACCTCAAAGAAATGGACAGCATCCCCGGGTTAGAGAAATACTTTTTTAAAAGTTATCCGGGTGTGGGCTAAAAAAGTAATCACAAAACGAGAGAGAGAAGAAGAGAGGGGAAGAGAGAAGAGAAAAGGAGAGAGAAGAGAGAGAGGAGGAGAGGAGAGAAGAAGAGAAGAGAAGAGAAGAAGAAGGAGAGAGAGAGAGAGAGAGAGAGAGAGAGAGAGACGGACGAAACAGAAAGAAAGAAATTTCTGGCACTCACATCAATGAAAGACAATGATTAAGCTAGATTTGGGCCTCATAGGCAATATCTATTACAAGATTGGAAAGAATCCAACGGTCATTTTCCTTGCAAGATCCTGTTAAAATGAAATAAAAAAGCCGGAAGGAAAAATGAGGGGAGAAAAGAAAAGAAAGAAAAGAAACATACAAGATAAGAACGAAAGAAATAAGGTAAAAGAGAACACAAGAAAGAAGAAGGAAAAAACGAAGAAAGAAAACACAGAAAAAGGAAGGAAGGACACAAATAAAGAAACTAAAGAATGTGTTTGGGAAAAACAAAAGACTAAGAAACGACAAAGGGAAAGACAGAAAGAGAAACAGGGAAAAAAGTAAAAAAGCAAAGAAAGAAAGAAAAGAAAAAAAGAACAAAGAAACAAACAAAGATAAAAAGAGGGAAAAAAGAATGAAAAAAGACAGACAGACATACAGACAAAATGCAAGACAGACATACAAAACAACGAAATACACGGAAAGAAAAGGACACAAAGAAACCCAAAAAAGAAAAAAAAAAGAAAAAAAAATCACCCAAAAGTAGAAACAGAGATGAGAGAGAGAGAGAGATAGAGAGAGAGAGAGAGAGAGAGAGAGAGAGAGAGAGAGAGAGAGAGAGAGAGAGACAGAGAGAGAGAGAGAAAGAAAGAAAGAAAGAAAGACAGTCAGAAAGACAGACAAAAAGACAGACAGACAGACAGAAAAGAAAGAAAGAAAGAAAGAAAGAAAGAAGGGAACAGAGAAACGAACAAACAATGGTAAAAATAAGGGAAAGAAATGAATGCCAGACAGACACACATACAGACAAAAACGAAAGACAGATTGGCAGGCAAAACAAAAAAGAAAAGAAAAGAAAAGTACCGAAAGAAACTATAAAAAATGGGGGGGGGGGGGGGGGGGGGGGGGGGAGGGGACCCACCCCAAAGAATCAGGCACGAAATAATGCATGACGAGAAAGAAAAAAAGAAAGAAAGGAACAAAGGAAGGAACTAAAGAAAAAAAACAAAGAAAGAAACGAAGATAGAAAGATGAAAAGAAAGAATGAAAAGCAATATAGACATCATACAGACAAAATGAAGGACAGACAGACATATAAAACCAAACGAAAGGAAAAGGAAAAGAAAGAAAGAAAGAAAGAAAGAAAGAAAGAAAGAAAGAAAGAAAGAAAGAAAGAAAGAAAGAAAGAAGCAAACAAACAAAGAAAAAAAACCCACCCCAAAGTAAAAGAGATCAAGCAGAAAGTATTAGACACAAAACAGTAAATGATGTTTACGCAAAGTAATCTTGCTTTTTGCTGCCTTTATGTTTCTTCTCTTCTGGAATTGAACTGATAGCGGCACGAAAGACATGGAGGTGAATGGGCACGTTTACATTCCCATAAAAAACCCCAGTCCCACAGTCATATTTATTTCAATGCATTAAGGTAGAACAACCTTCTCTCACACTACTACAGCATTTTGTCTGATGTTTACGGCTGATGTGTTGTCGCACAGAGCATCTAAATGACTCTTGAATCGAGAGTGGAGTACAAGGAGTGTCTTAGTGCGTTAGAATCGTGCGCGAATCACATTTTATTGTGGAACAGACTTTCTTAGACCATGCATCGTGCAGCTGTATCAAAGAAACCCTTCTCTCTCTCTCTCTCTCTCCTCTCTCGTCTCTCTCTCTCTCTCATCATTCTCATCTCTCTCCTCTCTCATCTTTCTCTCCTCTCTCTCTCTCTCTCTCTCTCTCTCATCAAAGAACATTGAGATGAATAGCTTCATGAATAAAGCAAATATATTGCTTAATCATTCTTGCCTTTGGAATAAAAACCTTTGTTCTCTGACTTAAAAGCAACCCCACTGCCGCCGCCCCCCCCCCCCCCCCCCCACACACACACACGCACGCACGCTCACACACATCCTTCAGATAAAACTATAAACTGTAGTCCTGTGTGCGAACGCGCCCAGAACATCTTGTTCAAATATCAAAATCTGTTCTACCTTTCGGAAGAGTAAGCCGTGTATGTCAGTGCCGAATGGATAGCAAAATTCGCAGACCGTAGGAACTCTCTCTCTCTCTCTCTCACACACACACACACACAAACACACACACACAAGAGCCATAACCTAAATCATAAAATGACCTAAACACTTCTAGTCTCTCTCTCTCTCTCTCTCTCTCCTCTCTCTCTCCTCTCTCTCGTCATCTCTCTCTCTCTCTCTCTCTCTCTCTTTCACACACACACACACACACACACACACACACGAGCCAGACCTAAAATCATAAAAACGACCTAAACACTTCTAGCCTCTTCTCTCTCTCTCTCTCTCTCTCACACACACACACACACACACACACACACACACACACACACACACACACACACACACACACACACACACACACACACACACACACACTGAAGGAGATACAGCGACTCGGGCAGACAAGAGCCAGACCCCAAGACATAAAAAAACCTAAACACTTCTGTTCATTCCCGCAACACAGACCTATCAAGGCACATACTACCTACCACCCTTTCTTTTTTCTTTCTTTCAATCACAAGCTACTTCGGAATTCAGACTGACGATCAAGACCAGACAAAATGACCATCTTAGGAGAGCGGGACGATAGACACAGAGCCTGCTTAACACTACAAGGTCTGATTAGATTCCTACACTAAAGGACAGTGACACCGTTTAGGACGCCTCCGTGTCTCCCGCTGACAGCCTCTAAAAAACGTGTCCTGAAGGCGAAAAGGAGGTGGTTTGGACCACACTGTCTTGTTGGCACCAACCCTTAAGAAGAAGACGATGAGTGCGGTGTTGGTCTGAGGTGTTTACCAATGGTTCCGGTATAATTCCATTTGCGGTTAAGGTCTAGTTTGACTAGTACAAGTGTGCGCTCTTCCAAAGATAGTTTCTGGGGTTGTTTTTCCTACTACATAGCTAGGCCTAGAAAAAAAACACAATGATTGAGAGTTCTCTCTCAGAGCTAAACGACTGTTACAGAACAACTAACTTTATGAAACAATCAACTTTATGAATCTAAAAAAACGGAATAGTGTGTTTTTGTATCCAGCGCTCATAAAGCAAAACGATTCATCTTTACATAATAGAAAAAAACGTGTTTCCTTATTAGCGTCTGAGTTTAGTAGCTGACACTATAATTTGCAAAACGCAAGTTCCAATTTTAAAGTACATTTGTTATATGATTTGATGATAAATCAACAAACTTTAATGTTAAGGCTAAATCTACCTAAAACATAACCCCCCCTCTATATTTCTATTAATAGGATTGTTGCTCCAATAATGATGTTCTCTACGGGAGATAAATCTTCCCTTATCTCCAGAGTTTTTATCTCCCACCATATCATTCAGTCACAAGTGAGGAATCTATACAGTGCATCTCTTGCAGTAGTATCACAATCAATAGAGTATCTGGCTTCTCTAGATGCTGTGGTTTTTGGAAACAAAATACATGTTGAAGTTTGAGGGAGACAGATAGACATAGACAGAGAGACAGACAAACAGAGACAGGGAAAACAGGATTTTGACGTGAAGCAACAGTCTTAAACTTGCTTGATCAATTCAGTCAAGCAAATAATCATTAAGAGTCCTTACATTATTTTTTTAAAAGTTGTTAAAATGTTTTGCTAATAAAATGACTTCATGTAAATTTTTAAAAGGAAAGTAAAATGACTTTTAAATCCTTCATTTCGAAATATCGTCTCATATAAGTGATCTTTTACTTCAAAATAATGATGTAGCACTGTAATGATGGTTTATTGAAGAATTGTTTCTTTTTTCTGAATCTACAAATTGCCTATATTGTCGCTTTTCACGTTATTGAAAGCAAAGATATACCAGAAAAGTGAATAAGTACAATAAAATAAAGAAAATCACCTTTATCTAGACTTGACTGAACAATCTAACCGTTTACATCCCTAAAATGGCAGTGTACAGAGAAGCTATCTCGGTGATTATACTGGCTTATACTTTCCCTTGTTGCACAAACAAACCCTAACATTTCTGCTGATTTGAGGCCAACAAATATATAGCATTGAACGTCGGGTTGTATTTCAGAGCTTTTGGTTATGACAACAGCTGCTCTGCCAAGTTTCTTCCCAATCAATCACCTCTGCTTAGTTCCTTCCTTTTTTCAGTAATGTCTCACTCTTCTTCACAGCACTCCTTCATCTCACAACACCTGTTGACTGCTTAGAGAGAGTGAGAGAGAAATAAACGCTTGGGTGGCAGTCACCGTAGAGAGGTGGTGAGTTTTTAAACTCTACAAAGTGGATGCCTTTTCCTCACTCCACTCTCTCCTCTTCTCTCTCTCTTC
>CM054146.1:27199094-27214094 GCA_028751875.1 Rapana venosa
TTTCGGGCTTTCTTTTTTCTTTCCTAGCCCCTTTGGGTTTGGTCAGGCGGATTGCTGTGAAGTTTGTTCGGATCAGCCTTCAGTTGTATTGTACAGGTCTCTGCAATATTCTGTCCATCTCTTCATGATAGTGGCGCTCTCTGTAAGGACTGACCCCTCTTTGTCTTCAATAGGGAGGTCTTTGGCTGCTGGACTTGGTTAGTACCTTGATGGTCTGTACGCCCTCTGCTGTCTCCTTTCGCCATTGCCTTCTCAACCTTGGAGCATTGTTCTGACATCCAGTTCCCCATGGCCTCAGTCATCTTCTTCTTGATTGACCTGTTGACTGTTCTATACTCTCGGGGCCGTTTCTGGGTTTTGTTCTTCACTGGCTTTAGCTCCCTACGTTGGTCGCACAGGTCCAGGATATCGTTGGTAACCCACGTTGGTTCTTTTTCCTCTCTTTCCAAGGATCTCCAGCGCTGTCTCCTGAATGGTCTTGCTGAAGGTCTCAGTGAGGTGTTGATGTCATCTTGGAGGAAATTCAATGCTGCAAATCTGCCCCCTATCTCAGCTTTAAAGATTTCAGCGACTTCGGGGTCCTTCAGCTTTTCCATGTTGAACCGCAAACGGGGATTTCTCTTCTGGTTCTTGGTCTTCAGCTTGATCTGTAGGGTCATGAGTACCATGTCGTGGTCACTACCAATATCAGCGCCAGGGAAACTTCTTGTCTGGGCTTTGTTGATGCTCGACTTAAATCGTTTGGGGGCCAAGATGTAGTCAATCTGGTTATGTGTCTTTCCGTTTGGTGAGTGCCACGTCGTTCTTCTTGATGTCTTGTGGGGGTATAAGGTGTTGGCGACAGTAAGATTGTGGCTGCTTGCAAATTCCAAAAGTCTGAGACCTCTATCATTAGTTTCGTCCACGCCAAAACGGCCTACTGTCCCTGGCCATTGGTCATAAGCGTCAGGTCCGATCTTGGCATTCCAGTCGCCCTGGATCACGAGAAAATCCTTCTTTGGAGTTGATTTGATGGCGCTCTCCAAATCTTCGTAGAAACACTCGATTGCTTCATCATCGTAGTCTGATGTTGGTGCATAGACTTGTATGATGGTCATGTTGTGTGGTTTTGCTGCGACACGCATGGAGATCAGTCTGCTTGAAATTGGGTACAGCTGATGACACTGTTAGTCCTCTTCTTGTTGACAAGAAATCCTACTCCGTGTTGGTGTTGGAGTCGTCGCCACTATACCATAGTTTGTGATCCTCCTCTGTAGTTGCTTCGCCGAATCCGACCCAACGGACTTCGGCCAGTCCCAGTATGTCCCATTTCGTATCTTCGAAGTTCGTGGGTTAGCTCTTGGAGCTTCCACATGCGTGTAAGTACGGATGTTCCATGTACCAATGATGGTCCTTTCAGCTGGAGTTTGATAGCTGTAGTTTGCGTCCCAGTCGCATATTTTCCACCTCATCCTGAACGCTCCAATGGAAGGCGCGGTTGTTGGTATTCCGGGCCTCAACCGATCCGGCATGTCTTTCCTTGCAGTGTTGTCCATGTAGGTATTTCTGTGGGCGTGGATTGCTTGGCGGCGCCCATCTCCTCTCCAAGCTGCTATTTGCCCATAGCTGGGGATTTTTGGGTCGGGTTATCTCCCCACTGAGACAGGTAGTACTGGGTTACAGGTTACCAGTAGCAGAGGAACACCTCTGACTCTGACAATGTCATTACAGACTGATATTCTATCCGTCTTGCATTCTTAAATATTCATATCTTGATAAGAATGACTAAACTGAAATGGATTACACAGAAAAAGCTAAACACTTGATCATAAAAAACAAAACAAAAAACCCCCACAGATTGTCGAAACGCATTACAGAGGAAAGCTCCAAACACGGCACAAACAGGAACGGAACAGAAGGGAGGCCGTTTGGGGGGCACCACCATATTTTAGATTAACCAGAAAGCAACCTACTGTCAGTATTTGCTGGGCCGAGTCTGTGAAAGAAGTCCCTTGCAAGAGAGAATGGTTTGTGTATGCAGACAGTGCGAGCGATCATATTTTGACGTCAGAATTATGGTATTTTTTAGCGTCAAAAGATTCATATGGTCCTTGCTATGGATAGATGCACCGGACATCACAGGGTGTCGTACCGTTTCCGGCGTGTTTACGTACAGGCGGATCCCTGCTGCAGTAGCGCGTGTATTTGGGCGTGAATGCTTTAAAAGCAATTCCTGTCTATTACTCATTACCAACTTTGTCTCATTTCCATCCCCTGCCTTTACTTCGAAATCTCTTTGTTTCTGTTTCCTGTGTTATTTACCCCTCTGTCCATTGAGTGTTTCTCTCTTTGTGGTCTCTGCCGTCTCTCTCTTCATCTCTCTCCTCTCTCTCCTCCTCTCTCTCTCTCTCTCTCTCCCTCACGCTCATCTCTCCATCTCTCTCTCTCTCTGTCTTTTTCTCTCCCGTCATGCGCAGCCCACATGTGGTGTGCATATCACACACGCGCCGCGCTTACAAGCACTCGTGGAACACACACAATAAGCATGCATGCTTCTTCCAACGGTGAATCACACACATATACAGCATGTGTAAACTAACACACACCATGAGCAAGCATCCTATATGCACAACATTCTCGTATGTACAACACACAACACACACAACATAACACACTACATGTCATGCATATGCACTTATGCACAACATTCTAGGTGTACACACTCGCATGCCTGTACGCAATTTTCACCAACGACTGTTGAAGCAAAGGATGTGCTTGATTAGGAGCTGAAGACAAACAAGCTTTCGAAACTGAAGGCAAATTCATATTGTGAAAATAAACCTAAAATATTCAAAAAATGACCATTAGTGATGTCAAAGAAGACAAACGCATGTTGTTTGCACAGCATCCTCACTACGCTGCTTTTACCTGATGCCAGTGCACACATGCCATGTCTACACACAGTCTTACACACTAACACTTGATAAACCGGCATGATGTGAGTCTGCAAACAACCATGTGGCCTATGTGTTCTGGATAGTAAAATATTATATCATATAGTTGTCTTCTTTGTCAGAATCAAATGAAACATAGTTTGTTTCACAACTGTTTACGATATAACATATACGTGATCTGTTGAACCTTTTAAACTCTGTTTAATTTATTGAAATAAAAAATTATCATACACCTGTTCCGTTGAAATCTATAACCTTCCTATTTACTTGACCCATCTCAAAAACCTAAATCTTTATTGCTAAAAGTCAAAATCAAACAAAAGAGAACATAGAACAAATAATAACACAATAAACTAGACCAAAAAACGGAACAGAATCCAAATACTTTTTCTAAGGATGTCTTTGAGTAAGGAGCGGTTTATGTACTTCCACATTACTTTGTGCTCTAGCAATAACCATGCTCTTTCATGTTCTCGTGCTGTTTTTCTTTAATACCACATGGCTTTGTAAGTCGTTACATTTGCAGCTTCAATGTCGACATAATATGAAAAGAATTATTTCCTATTAGTTATCATCGAATTTTCTCTCTTAAAACACAGCTAAGGAACTTTTGTTGCCAACCTCATCACTGATTGCTGCTTGACAATTCAGCAAGAAAATGTTCAGCGCCTTACGTTGGAAAGATCTCAAAAACATCACTGGTACATTTTGGTAAAAGTCAGATCGGTGATCAGCATCGATACTGACTAGTTCTTCCCCGCGACAAAATCAAGCATAATCGCCAAGTAAGGTTCTTCCTGTATAAAGTAACCGAACAGCTTTGTCAATATCCCCTCTCTCTCTGTCCCCTCCCTCCCTCCTTCTCCTCTTCTTTCAATTCTCCTCCCTTCCCCACCCCCCCCTCTCTCTCCTCTCTCGCAATCATCTCTCTATCTCTCTCAACTACGGCAGTATTAAATGATTGCTAGCTGATAGAAAAACCCTTTCAGTGACAAAAGTTGTTTAAGTATTCAAACAAAATGCAACAATAATACGGCTTTCATTCAAACTGAAATACCAGCCAAGGTTCCTTCGACAGTGATTGGATTTTCAAGAGAACTGAACAGGAATGCGAGAGGTTCCTCATTATCTCCAAACATAAAGACCGCAAAACCAAACTCAGAGGACAGACACAGAATGGTCAGGTGGAAAGATTGAACAACTGATACCATAGAAGTGGACAAGAGCGGATGTTTTGCCAGTAAACCTAAATTCACAGCGGTCCATTCATTCGTAAAAGTAAACCTAAGTATGGTTTTCTTTCCCAAACCTCTAACCTTTGAAAACAACAGTGTTCATACAACACAAAGCGAAATATAAATAACCTTGATCGAGATGTCATCAAACTTTGTGTTGCGCGAGCCAAAGAATACATCGCATTTTTTCCCTGTGGAATTTGTTTTCTAAATACCATATGACCCCAGAGGACCCGCTGACACGTTTTCCTGTACAAGGGCCCAAAAAACCAACTTGTTTGAGTAAACAGGAGAGAAAGAATAAAAAAAATACTTCGGCAAAATGGATAAGTAAACAGACACTGCAAAGTACATTTTTCAGTTTTGATAATACATGGTTTGTATGATAAAATGAACAATTCCCATGTTTATTTTGCGGAAAAGGGAGGAAACAAAATACAACTAACTTTTAAACAAAAAAAACCTGCACAAAATCTTGATTCAAAGAACTTGTTTGAATTCTGCTGTTGAGTTGCATACTTATTATAAATTCCTTGACTCACAATTGTCCGTAGTGGTGTGGATGATAATAATTATGGAGGAATGCGTGGGCAAACTCATTGGAGAAAGCCTGTTCACATTTCTTTCCAAATTATAGAAGACAAATTTCTTAATACATGAAAACACACCACCTAAAAACATCTCAGAGAAAATTTGCTAAGCACATCAATGGACCCTATGTACCTTCAAGACTGCTCATGTTCATAAACCCAAAAGGAAAACACAACTCTTTGGGATACATGTTGACGTCTAATAGGGGGCCCCCACAGCACTCCACCACAGCCACGTGCTATTCATGATGTTGGTTATTATGATGACCATGAGGATGAAAGTTCAAAATACTGACAGAAATTCTCTATCTCTCTCTCACAACACACACACACACACACACACAGACACACACACACTCACACACACACACCACAAACACTTAATACACAAAACAACCATTTCGAAACAATAAACAAAATTTAATGATCGTGAGGAATTGGATATACTTACAAACAATCAACAAAACAATACAAAATAAAAACTAGACCTAACGAATAAAGATCAAGAACAATAATGCCAGACAAAATTTGATGCCTGACACAGTAAGTCGATGACTTGCATGAGTCTAAATTTCAGAAACTAAGGCACCACCATGAGATCTGTAAACACAAATACTGCATTCTATTTGCAGCTACTGTCACACGACGGTCCCTGAAGCTGTTCCGCTATACCTAGCAGAACATTTCATCAATTCTTTTTTCCTAGCCCCATTCCACCCTAAAGATCAATCAGGCGTCACTGTTTCATAAACTCACATTAGCATTTACTTCAATTCAAAATCACACCTCTTTCAATCTTCAAATATTCACAACACTACGGACCTGAAAAAATAAAGGCACACTAACACTACACAACAGAATACATAGCAGTGCTCAGATTAAACCAGAAAGGGAGGGGAAAATGGAGCAGAGTTAAAACTAAAACTACCACAAAGTGATCATAGGATATATCAAGTGTCCATTCATTGAAGACAAAAAATCCCACACGGCCTCTATATATGCTTCCTGTATTTTAATGATATTGATGAGTGTGTAGTATAGTTTTCACCACGACAACACTGGCTGATAGTAACAATGATTGATGAAAAATGCATCTGCTGCTGTTGTTACACCTGCTTGCAGCGACAACATTATTTCGCTAATGCCTGATGACTTCTGTAACGGCTTCACTACTGCGCAGGAATGTACAGCTGGAGAAAAACTCCATAACATTAAATATAATAATTATATAATACACATATACACAAATAATACATAGATGTATGTATGTAGTAATTATGAATATGGTATATGGTATATATATATATAAATATATATATATATATATATATAAATATATAATTATATATATTGTGTGTGTGTGCGTGCGTGCGTGCGTGCGTGCGGCGTGCGTGTGTGTGTGTGTGTGTGTGTGAGTGTGGTGTGTGTGCTCAAACAGTCCCTGGCCTTAAGAGACCCAAAGCTGAAAAATGATGGCAGTGATCCATTATCACAGCGATTTTTATGATGATGATACTGATACGATAATGATGATAAATGACAAAGATGTCGAAAACACTGCTGTTGTTCTATCCTAGCACAACGTGCATTTTATAACATTAACAATATATTACAACAACACTGACGAAAATAACATCAGCATAGGATGGATATAGCATTAAAGATGTAACACTGCGCAGTTCTAAAATTGCCTAGATGGTAATTACCACAACCAAAGTGATTACAAAGAACTAGAGGGGAAACATTACAGATAAAAAGAGGAGGAGATGGGGAAGGAGAAGGAATGGATAAGCCACATAATCACAAAGATACATAAGTGTACTTCTGAGGAGGGAAGATTGAGTATATGCCTCAACATACAAAACAGAAGTTTAAATACCAATTACGACTTAGTAACCGAAATGTCATTTGCTCCTTTAGAACAAAGGAACTAAAGTACCAGCAAAAAGTGACAGACAATGATAACATCATTAATGATGATAGTGCTACTACTACTACTACTACTACTACTACTACTACTACTACTACTACTACTACTACTTCTACTAATTATAACAACAATAATATTAATGTTGATAATGAACACCACCTCTTCAACATTTAACCGTTTGCAGCTCTATGTGCTTCACAATATTCAGAATAGAAATTTACAACATTAAGCATAATTATATGAATCATATACCCTGAATCTTGTATCCGTATGCAATGAATCAGAACCATCTAGCTCATAAACATCTGTGCCCCATCCAGGTTTCACTTTATTTAAGAAATAGTTACTTGACCAAAATCCACCAAAGCCAAAACACATCCATGCAAATGATGATTATAGTCATGTGCCCATCAAATAAATAAACCACAGACACACGAAAAACAACACACACACACACACACACAAACACACACACGAATACACACACAACAACACACACACATTCGACCACACACCCACACACAAACGTTCCACACACACAAACACAATTTTGAAGAGACTTAAAATAAATCGAACCAAACACACACACACATACGCACGCACGCACGTACACACACACAAACACAACACACATACACAACACACACACATACACTCACAACACACGCACGCACGCACGCGCGCGCGCTTCTTATGAACCCCTACCATTGAAAGAAACACTGACCTGGTAACTCAGTAAAACAGCTCTCTCACTAATTTCTTACTACACCCCACCTTCTGGCGCACCCCTAACAGTCATTAAACAATCAGTCAGTTCGGCAATCAAGTACAACAAGTGCGAGTGTCTGCAAATCAGGGTGGTCCACTTTGTAGCTAGAATTGGCTACTTTACCTGATTTACTCTGTGTTGTTGTGTGGTGTGTGTGGTGTGTGTGTGTGAGTGTGTGTGTGTGTGTTGTTGTGAGTGTGTGTGAGTGAGAGCGTGTGTACGTGCGTGCAGTGTTTGTCAAGAGAAAGAGGGGTGAGAGAGAGAGAGAGCGGGGGGGGAGGAGAGAGAGAGAAACAGGATACATTGGATATATATATATATATTATATAATAAATATATATAAATTAGAGCGAGAGTAGAGAGAGAGAGAAAGAGGGGAGAGAGAGAGAGAGAGAGAGAGAGAGGAGAGAGAGAAGAGAAGAGAGAGATAGAGAGAGAGAAGAGACATACACAAACAGACAAGAGAAAGAGACAAATTAGAAAGGCAGGCAAGCAGGCAGACAGACAGTCAGGCAGTCAGAAAGATCCATACTCACATACATACATACAGAACAGACAGACACACACACAGACAATACATACACAGCATACATATACATAGATACATACATACATACAGACACACACGCATACCATACATACATACAGGAAGAGAGAGAGAAGAGAGAGAGAAGAGAGAGAGGGGGGGGGGGGGGGGGGGGGCGGGGAGGGGAGAGGGAGGGGAGCGACAGAGAGACAGAACATATAAGACCAGAGAGGGAGAGAGAAGGGGAGAGAGAGAGAGAGAGGAGAGAGAGAGAGAGAGAAGAGAGAGAGAGAGAAGCTTAGAGAGAGCGAGAAGGAGAAAAGAGAGAAGAGAGACAGAGAGAGAGAGAGAGAGAGAGAGAAGAGAGAGAGAGAGAGAAGAAGGATTGGAGAGGAGAGAGTTAGAGTTTGTATATAAGTTTGTGCAACTGCACATGTATATGCGCATCTGCATCCAAAGTAACAGTTCTTTTTTGTGAGCATCACGCAAAAACACCCACCAATACTCTTCGTTTTTTTCTCTTCGTTTAATTAAGCTTCAATGATACAAAACCCACATTCTTCTACGACATATATGCTTATCCCCCCATCATACCACCCACCCACACTCTCTCCATCCCTCACTCACACTGTCACTCGGTGCTTCCATTTTCTTGCAAATCATGCCACCCACCGGTGGGTGCATCTTCCCACCCGGCCATTAGCCCCCGGGTCAGTGAGCAGATGGAAAAAAACACACCCATCCGTGATCAACATTCGCTTGGTGGTGCGTGCACGGGGATTCCGCCCAAGAACTGCTGGAATCAATCTGAAGATATGGAGTACCAGATCACACAGCCGTAGTAAGCGTTTTTTCCCATCTTGTCAGAAATACTTCATTGCTTTTGTCAGAAAGCCTTTGGAATGGAGCACAACCAAAATCGTTTACTAGTGTATCGGGAAAGTGGATTCACCAAATGCTGGTGTGATGTAGTGTTGTTGTGTGTGTGTGTGTGTTGTGTGTGTGGTGTGTGTGTGTTGTGTTGTGTGTGTGTTGTGTGTGTGTGTGTGTGTCCTCGATCACGTGCAAACCTATTCTTCCCAGATGGGGGGAAATTCATTTAATTTGAATAATTTGATTGGCTTTTTTCTTGCTGGACAAGGAGCCTGGTGGTGTTGTTTTTTTTAAAATTGCGGTTGTATGGTGGGACAAAAATGCTTTATATAATTTTTGACTTGTGACAGAAATTTATTGTGCAATCGTGTTTTAGTTCTCAGAAGATGTAAGGATTAGCATCACCAACCATTCTGTTCTCTCGTGTTGTACTGGTATTCAGCTGTCTGAACGTTTGACTGAACTTGTCCAAATGTACGTAACATAATGTATTACTCAAGTATATTTACTAAACAGCACGTTGACCACTCTAATATGCTGAAGATCATGGTCAAACAGACAGGCAGAGAGAGAGAGAGAGAGAGAGAGAGAGAGAGAGAGAGAAGAGAGAGTAGAGAAGAGAGAAGAGAGAGAGAGAGAAGAGAGAGAGATAGAGAGAAGAGATTGCAATACATTCAACGACGAGAGAAAAGACACACATACGGAGCCAAAAATGACAGAGACTCAAACCCTCTATTTCTTACAATGGCGTTATAAGGCCACAACATCCTGGGTTGTTTTTTTTTTATCCAACACAACAAAACCATATCATCTTGCCCACCAACTTCACCCGCCCTCCGTAATCCCCCAACCCTCCCACGCTGTGTACTCTTGGCCAACCGTGCTATCCAAGTAACAAATCTTCCACCACCTTCAAGCCCTCGGTCATCCCAGTATAAAAAACATAACCAGCCGTGCCTCTAGACTTCGCTTCCATTTTGTGAACTAATGTCAGAGGAATGGGGACCCGGCAGCGAAGAAGAAGCCAGCTCACGTCACAATCTGGCCATTCTCTGTCATCCAAGTCCTCCATTGCTTTCACACACACAACCGCTGACTGGCCAGCAATACATTCAGGGGGCATCAGAAAAGCTGTCCTGAAGTGTTGAAACCTGGAATAGTTCATTCATTACTGCTCATCATACTGCTCGGTTTCGGAAAGTTAACTGTTGCATATGGGCACGAAGAAAAGAGGCAACCTTGTTTGGGGTTTTAGAAAGGGAAAAACGTCAGTACTTAGCGATTTAAAGTCGTGGAAAAGTTAATACTTCTGTGTCTGTGCCCGGT
Organism: Rapana venosa; assembly: GCA_028751875.1. Taxonomy (NCBI): domain Eukaryota; kingdom Metazoa; phylum Mollusca; class Gastropoda; order Neogastropoda; family Muricidae; genus Rapana; species Rapana venosa. Next base: position 27,209,277 of record CM054146.1, read on the forward strand.
GTATTATCATATTTGTTTTTAGAATTTGTTTTTAGTTGGGTTTTTAAAGAATTGTCTGAGTATTAAGACTGCAATGGGTTATCTTCTATTTAAAAACAACAACACAATAACAAATGCACACATTACTGTAGTAAGCTTTAAAATGGTGTTTGTAGTAGCTGCATGCTACTGCGCATTTGTGCGTCATAAATAATGGGGAAGAGGGTTACACATGATCTTTTTGTGTCCTTAATACTTATTTGTATTGAACTTACATGCAAAACTTGAATGAAAGAATAAAACAAATTGTCACAAAAACTTTCTATAAAGAAAGGAAACACTAAGCATCCGGTCTTTGTTAAGGGAAAAATAGATAAAAAGACAAGAGATTGACAGAGAAAAAGACCAGGGTAGGAGAGGGAAAGGAGGAGGGGGATAGATTTATGGGATCTTGGTACAAATTAAACAAAAATCAAGTCTTCCTGCTTGAAACAAAAAAAGAGGTTCATGTGCTTGAAAAGTCAAACAATAATCTTCTACCAACAGATTTCACATATCTGTCAAAGTACCTTGTGGAAATTTGTGCCCTTTCCCTTGGATCAAACAGCACATTAAGTCATGAAACCGAAACAAAATTCTATAACGCTTATTGCGTAGCAAAAGAACATCACCAAACATTTTTTGGTGAAAAAAGCATCATTCGGCTCTGTATAATTCTGTTTTTATAGTATGGCACGCTGTAAACTTAAGACTCTCTTTTTTGAAGATGGCTGGGAGTTCTTTAATGAAAAGTAGAAGTGGTGTGTTTGGTTTCCTTTTTTTGGCTTTTCAGTTTCGTTGTTGTTTCAGTGTATTAGCTATTTAAAAAAAAAAAATTCGTATTGGGTTTAGTTGTGTTTAGGGTGGTTCTTGATATTTGGTGGGTTTTTTTTTTTGCTTTTCGTTTTTGTTCTTTGCATTTCTCGTGAAGAAGCCTTTAGACTGGTTGCTATTCCAAATCAATTTGAAATCGTTTGGGCCATGACTATTATCATAGCTTCTTTCTTCACCTTTAGGTCAACGATTCACGTGTCAAAAACAGAGAAAGCTCTCTGTCTCTCTTCCCCCCCCCCCCCTCCTCCTCTCTCTCTCGTTTGAAGGATCTCTTTCTAGAGGATGATAGGGTGCAGTGGGGACACTTGAGTGGGTGGAACTTTGAAAAAATAAACTTTGTTTTCATGATGAACTATTTTTAAAAGGAAGTGGCAAGGTTTGTGGGCCCTTTTTTTTTAAACAAGGAGCTTCTCAATCTAATAGACCGGCTAGTACACTAGCATTTTAACATACATGAACTGTTCTGCATGCAATAATTCTTTGGACAAGTGAAAGTAGGACTTTTTTTTTTTATACCAGGTTACGGCTATTGTGCGGTCATCACAATTCCAAATAATGAAGGTTATTATCAAATGTTTTGGTTATATTAGATAAGTGGAAAAAAAAGTTACAGCACCAAAATTCTTCCAGCCAACACATTCTTGGCATCAGAAAGCAAGGAACCTGACCCAGTAGTTTTTTGTATATAAAAATGTCTTTAATTTTGGAGAAAAAAATTCGGGCTCCAAGTCCCCATGTGTGCGGTTTTTATAAATTTTGTCATCCGATCCCACAGGCCTACAATGGCCTACTCTTCTAAAAGGCAAAACAGGTTCGTGTGCGCAATATTTTCTCTTAACACGAGATGGTATCGAAATAACGAGACTGCCTGTCACAGTTTTTTCCTAACATATTGAGCCCCAGCACTAACTCAGCAGTCAATGCACGTAGCAGCATCGTGTTTCATGTTTCAGATAACAACAATAAAAGGCGGCTTGCCAATTTCCTGCACATGGTACACAATGTATTTCTGCCATCCCCCTTCCCCCCCCCCCTCTCTCTCTCTCTCTCTCCTCTCTCTCTGTGTGTGCATGTATGAAAGCCTCTTCGGACGATGTTCTATATCGGCTACCTCCCAAGACCTCCATCAGAGCCCAAACTTCCTTACAGGAGATGGTTTAAAGTGGTATGCGTAGGTTATTTCATGTATTTAGTGAATTGTGTTGAATTCAATACCTATTTCACTCACGACAGATTTTTCTGCGTGAAATTTGGGCTGCTCTGCCCCAGGAGAGCGCGTCGCCACAAGAGCAGCGCCATCTATTTTCTTTTCATTTTCGTGTTTGCAAGTGCAATTGTTTCCCTGTGCGAGGGGCTTTTTCTAAACAGAATATTTTCAGAGACAACATTTTTGTTGCCGTGGGGTCTTTCACGTGCGCTAATTGAAAAAAATCAATGTCCCCAGTGAGGATCGAACTCACGACCTGCAGGCGGCTCTGTTTGAGTGATGATGAGACTGATCCACTACCACCTGCGCTATCAGGGATCTGCACTAATGTATAATCCTTCGAAAGGAATTGGATGAAAAGAAAGAGAACGAGAACGAGAAAGAAAAGGAAATATTTGTGGAAAATAAAAAGCGTGAGAACAAACGAATAACATAACAACTAACTACTGAAGAAAGTTTACAAAAAAGTGAAGCCGAAATGAAGATTGTTTCAGATCCCAAAACCTTACAGATGTTATAGAAATATAAAGAAGTAAACTCTCCAACTCTGATATTTCATTATTTTAAAAAAGAATGTCCGAAAGTATTGTATCTACAATTTCTTCATGTGCATTTTTGTCCGAGAAAATACTGATGTGTAAGACTGAGTGCACATTTCAAGTGACCCCTAAGATGTTGAAATGGGGAACGTCCACCAACAACAATAACACACGTAAACAGCGCCACAACAGGGGATTCCTTCACCAAATAATCCATCTTCTGTAAAGGAGCAAATGAATAATTTGTTCACGGGTCGGTAAGGACGATCTCTCCTCTCTGACACTACTCTCAAAGAAATGGGACAGCATCCCTCGGGTTAGAGAAATACTTTTTTTCCAAAAAGTTTATTCCTGTGTGGGCTACAAAGTAATCACGAAGAGAGAGAAGAGGAGAGAGAGAGAGAGAGAGAGAGAGAGAGAGAGAGAGAGAGAGAGAAGAGAGAGAGAGGAGGAGGAGAGAGAGAGAGAGAGAGAGAGAGAGAGAGAGAGAGAGAGAGAGAGAGAGGAGAGAGAGAGAGAGAGAGAGAGAGAGAGAGACGGACGAAACAGAAAGAAAGAAATTTCTGGCACATGCATCATCTAGATGGAAAGATCAATGATTATAGTCATTATGATTTGGGCCTCATAGGCAATATCTATTACTAAGAATTGGGAAAGAATCTCTACGGGTCATTTTCTTGCAAGATCCTGTTAAAATGAAATAAAAAAGCCGGAAGGAAAAATGAGGGGAGAAAAGAAAAGAAAGAAAAGAAACATACAAGATAAGAACGAAAGAAATAAGGTAAAAGAGAACACAAGAAAGAAAGAAGGAAAAAACGAAGAAAGAAAAACACAGAAAAAGGAAGGAAGGACACAAATAAAGAAACTAAAGAATGTGTGGAAGAACAAAAACGTAAGAAACGACAAAGGAAAGACAGAAAGAGATCGGGGAAAAAAAGTAAGAAGCAAAGAAGGAAAAGAAAGAAAAAAAGAACAAGAAACAAACAAAGATAAAAGAGGGAAAAAGAAAAGAAAAAAGACAGACAGACATACAGACAAAATGAAAGACAGACATACAAAAAACGAAATACACGGAAAGAAAAGGACAAAGAAACCAAAAAAGAAAAAAAAAGAAAAAAAAATCACCAAAAGTAGAAACAGAGATGAGAAGAGAGAAGAAGAAGAAAGAAGAGAAAAGAGAGAGAAAGAGAGAAAGAGAAGAGAGAAGAGAGACAGACGAGAAGAGAAGAAAGAAAGAATAGAAAAAAGACAGTCAGAAAAGACAGACAAAAAGACAACAAGACAGAAGAAAAAGAAAGAAAAAAGAAAGAGAAGAAAGAAAGAAGAGGAACAGAGAAAACGAACAAACAATGGTAAAATAAGGAAAGAAAGAATGCCAGACAGACACACATACAGACAAAACGAAAGACAGATGGCAGCAAAAAAAAAAGAAAAGAAAGAAAAGTACCGAAAGAAAACTATAAAAAATGGGAAGGGGGAGGAGGGGGGAGGGGACCACCCAAGAATCAGGCACAAATAATGCATGACGAGAAAAGAAAGAAAAAAGAAAGAACAAAAGGAAGAACTAAGAAAAAAAACACAAAGAAAGAGAACGAAGATGAAAGAGAGAAAGAAAGAATGAAAAGCAATATAGGACAGCATACAGACAAAATGAAAGACAAAGACATATAAAACCAAACGAAAGGAAAAGGAAAGAGAAAGAAAGAAAGAAAGAAAGAAAGAAAGACATAAAAGACAAAAAAGAAAGAAAGAAAGAAAGAAGAAAAGAAAGAAAGAAAGAAAGAAAGAAAGAAGCAAACAAACAAAGAAAAAAACCCACCCCAAAGTAGAAAGAGATCAAGCAGAAAGTATTAGACACAAAACAGTAAATGATGTTTACGCAAAGTAATCTTGCTTTTTGCTGCCTTTATTGTTTCTTCTTCTGGAATTGAACTGATAGCGGCACGAAAGACATGGAGGTGAATGGGCACGTTTACATTCCCATAAAAAACCCCAGTCCCACAGTCATATTTATTTCAATGCATTAAGGTAGAACAACCTTCTCTCACACTACTACCGCATTTTGTCTGATGTTTACGGCTGATGTTTCGTCGCACAGAGCATCTAAATGACTTGAATCGAGAGTAGAGTACAAGGAGTGTCTTAGTGCGTTAGAATCGTGCGCGAGTCAAATTTTATTGTGGAACAGACTTTCGAAGACCATGCATTGTGCAGCTGTAT
>CM054146.1:27219094-27224094 GCA_028751875.1 Rapana venosa
GGAAGGTAAAGCAGTGAGGGGGAGGAGATGGGCGCCGCCCTCAAGATGCTGGCCCCTCGAGAAGCTGAGGTCTCTTACACCTCGCTCACCTACGACTGCTCAAGTTCTGAAAACACCTTTACATTTTTGTTGTTACCCTCTTATGCTTTCTTAATAAGGACTCTATTTTCCACTTTGTGACATTTCTAAAAATTATGTCTGTTTCAATTAAAGTCCACTCGCTTTTAAGATGTCTATGCTCTACTGTGTTTATGGTACAGCATTAAAATTAACGTAATGTATATTCCAACTGTAAACACAAGACATTTGTCCAGAAATGTTCAGCAAATAGCTCTCTTTTGACACACTATAGTAAGGCTGATTATTCTTAAGTGCTGGATATGAAAAGCAAAAAAGTGTCTTTTCCTCAGTATTTTTATTTACCGGACAAATAAACCCTATAAGACATTCCACTGGGGAGAACTTTTATTCTACCGTTCTTGTGCATTCGACCGATGGACAGCTCAGTCTCTGCTTTGAAGGCAAAAGTACGCTGAAGGTCCTGTAATTCGCCCTAAGCTTGTATGGAGACTAGGCTGGGGCTACCCCAGATCCTCTTTCAGAGCACTTCATGTTATGGGCAGGACCGCAGGACATGTTCTATTGTCTGACAGCTAGACTTGCTAGGGAATAGCTCTGAATGACCTGAGCGAAGAGAATAATTTGGTTTGCATGAACAAATTCTGCAAGATGTGTTTCTTCTTTTTCCAGTGTGCAGACTGTCTGTTTTCAGTCAGAGCATTTAGCTCGCTCTGATAAAAAAAAATCAAAACCATCCATCAAAGAATCAGGATGTTTTACAACTCAGTCAACCATGGTGGCAAAATTACAGGTATCATTTTGCTGTAAACCATGGTGGCTATATCACGCCTCTCATTTTGCTAGATGGTGGTTATATCACAACTACCATTGTGCTGAAAACCATGGCACGTGGTCGCTTTATCATGACTGTCCTTTGCGGGAAACCAGGGTGAGTTATAATTATTACGGCTACCATTTTGATATAATCTGAAACTCGAATGATCACTGTGAAAGCTTCGTGAGTAAAACCCAGTACTAGAACCAGCCATCCTGAAATGGGCAACATTGTTGACACAATGAGTGGCTAGGCCTGCCCACTCAAGAACAGATGTGTATAGACTTGTGCAAACTCACAATGTTTTGTAATAACTAATTCTTGTTCAAAGTTACAGTTTGATTCAGAACCATTAATACCACCTTTAAACGCATTAGATCAGACAACCTTCTTCTCAAACTAGTAAAATAAAAAACGTATTCGGTTAGAAAATGTTTGTCCATGGTAGAAATCCTATCAAAAAAATGATCTTAGAATTTTACTTCTTTTTGTGTGGTCAACTTCCAGATTCTCAAAACACGTCTACAGTTCCTCCCATAATTAGATTTTCAACAAACTAAAAATAAAAATGTTTCCCGGCAAGCGTCAACTTCTAGTTTAACCGAGTGTTGATCTCCGTGTAACGAGGAATGACAGATCTCTTGTCAGCTCTTTGACCCTTGTCTTTGAATTTGTATGGTATTCCCCTTCCTCAGCCGCGCACCCTTCCGCACATAAAGACAACAAACAAACTAACAACAACAAAATGCGGAAAAACTTGAATGAGAGAGAAGACAGATCTAATTTAGAGGGAGGAAAATGCATGGCCATCACACTTGAGAGGGACACACAGAAGAGCTTCTGCTTTTTTATCCTGCCTTTTATGTATGGAAAAAAAACAAGGACTTTAGAAAAACAACCTCTGTCTCTCTCAACACCCCCCATCCCTGTGCATACTGTGTGTGTGTGTGTGTGTGTGTGTGTGTGTGTGTGTGTGTGTGTGTGTGTGTGTGTGTGTGTGTGTGTGTGTGTGTGCATGTGTGTGTGTGTGCGTGTACGCGATCTTACGGACATGAATATACACTCAGAAATGGATATTCATTAATCTGTCTTTTTCTTTTTTCGTTCCTCGGTAAGATTTTCGCATATGCGACCGTTTTTACCCTCCGTTAAGGTACCCACATTCCGTCTTCGGAGAATCTATTTACACAAAAAGTACATACACTGCATCGTTTCTAGCAAGCTGAAGACAAGGAGAGGAAGACAAGGCTCATACACTCTTTCTCACTATCGTGGACGAACGAGTGTGTGCACATGCTCACGGTACAGACAAAACGTCACGAATGAGAATAAACAGATAAAAACTATAAACATAGTAAAGAAGAATAAGGCAACATCAGAGAATGAGAAGGAGGAGGGTAGGAGGAGGAGGAGGAGGAAGGAGGAGAAAAAAAGAAAAGAAGAGAAGAAGAAGAAGAAGAAGAAGAAGAAGAAGAAGAAGAAAAATGTTATTCTCTAATAATTATTTCAAGAGGGTAATTGGATAAGCCAACTTTTGTTTTGGGCTTGTTTATAAAGTTATTCCACGAGGCCCTTATGAAAAAGAAAACAGCACAAAATTGAGTCAATGCGTTTGTAGACAAACCAATGAGAATATGAGAGAGAGAAAAGAGAGAGAAGAGAGAGAGAGAGAGAGAGAGAGAGAGAGAGAGAGAGAGAGAGAGAGAGAGAAGAGAGAGAGAGAGAGAGAGAGAGAGAGAGAGAGAGAGAGAGAGAGAAAAGAGTGAGAGAGAGAGAGAGAGAGAGAGAGAGAGAGAGAGGGAGAGAGAGAGAGAGAGAGAGAGAGAGAGAGAGAGAGAGAGAGAGAGAGAGAGAGAGAGAGAGAGAGAGAGAGAGAGACTATAAACATAGTAAAGAAGAAGAAGAAGAAGAAGAAGAAGAAGACGACGACGACGACGACGACGAAGAAGAAGAAGAAGAAGAAGAAGAAGAAGAAGAAGAATTCATACTCGAATATTTCAAGAGGGTAATTGGATAAGCCAGTGTTTGTTTTTGGGTTTGTTTGGGGGGAGGGGGGGTCCCCACGAGGCCCTAACGAAAGAGAAAACAGCACACAATTGAATCAATACGTTTGTAGACAAACCCATGAGAATATCATAGAAAGAGAGGGAGGGCGAGAAAGAGAGAGAGAGAGGTGTGCGCGTGTTATACACATATAAACAAAACCTTATGTGTACAATGTTTATCTTTTAATCTACCAATGTAGTAAGAGCAAGACATTCAAAAAAATCTTCAAGGAAAACGAGTTGGTATATGTATAAACCAGTATGCACGTATAAATCACCAGAAGAAGAAGAAAAAAAGAACGTCTTCCGATTGTTTTCTAAGTGCCTCCTTCTATATATAAACAGGGTAATGACAAATTTAATGTCAAAGAAAGTCCTTTTTTACAAAGTATTATAAACAAACACGTACACAATAGTCTTAGAGTATTTCGAGTCTAAAAACAACTTGATTACCTTGTCTAGTCTGACACCACAACAAGATTAACCTAACAAAAAAAATCTAGGGTACAAAAGTGTGTTCTTCTTGTTTTCTTTGACGCCGACGCCAAAGACCTTGTCCACAACTTGACACGCTCCTCACTCCCGTATTTCTGTCGCCTTTGACGTTAGTTCTTGTATTTTTCTGGCGCGACATCGTGCCCACCCCCGCTTCCTGATGTGGCACCTTTTTTCTGTCATTCTAAAAGGGGTTCTTGTTTTAGAAACGGAAAGCTCAATGGGAGAAACGAAATGGCGTCCCTGCTTTTGTTGCTGTTAACTTCCTTCCTTACTTTCCTCCATCCTTCATTCATTCATTCATCCTTTCCTTTGTTCAATTAGCCACGCATTTATGCAGCCAATTATAATTGTTGTACCCCGAAGCTAGCACAATGCCCATTCTTGAACCGCCCCCTCAACAGACAAGGAAAAGCAGCGACAATACCAATTTCAGAAACCATTCCCCGCAGAAACTAATTTTGGGGGCTCCCCGAACCAAAGACTGGTCACTGAGCAGCCTGAAAATGTGAATGCCTCCGTCCTGGAGGCAACGTTACACTTAAAAGACACAATAGCCAACGAGATTTGGAATGACCCCACGCTACGTTTCTGGAATAGACTTAAATTACATTATTTTCGGGGGCAGGGCGGGGGCGGGCGTTTATAACCTTGAGGTTAGAGCGTTGCGCTCGCGATCTGACGGCTTGGGATAGAGCCCGGGTTCGAGCTGCCACCGAGATACCAGTTCATGGCGATTTTTCCTCTGGAGATAATTTCAGTACTGACACCAACTTTCCCGAAAGTCTTTAGGATGAGACTATAAACCGAGACCCCGTGTACGAACGCACGCAAAACGTATCGAGCATATGTTACGACCCGTTCTGTCTTTCAGAAGAGTAGGCTAATCGTGTTTGTAAGAACAGATGATTTATACATGAAGGGCTGTCTGGCCGAACTGTCTATTGGCCACTATTTTCATTTTTGGCGCGCGCGCGCACGTGTGTGTGTGTGTGTGTGTGTGTGTGTGTGTGTGTGTGTGTGTGTGGGTGTGTGGTGTGTGTGTGTGTGTGTGTGTGTGTGTGTGTGTGTGGTGTGTGTGTGTGTGTGTACTTGAAGACTGCGAAACAGCTGTGAGAGTGACGAGACGAATACAAAAAGAAAAATGCTGAAAGGTTGACAAACTGATTCTTTGTAATCTGACGCTTACAAACAAAACCATATCCCCGTTCCCCTGCCAACCCAGGCCCCCACCCGCTATCACACTGATACACAGCGGCAACGTCAACAGATCGAAGCCTATCCGCTTTCAACTATTTCATAAGGAGAATGCGGAAGGCCAAAATAGGGATGGGCTTTTTTACGACCAAGTTTGCGAAAAGCGTTCTGACAAACATGATTAATTTACCACGTTAACTCCATCCCAAGATTTTCCACACAGAATCACACCTTGTCACACAACTATTACATTCCTTTTTTTACCCCTGGACCTTCCCTGGTACAGTTCTCAGATCTCTGAAACAATGACCAGAGGTGTGGATGGTAGCTTAGTGGTAAGAGCTTTGTGCTCGCAATTTGATAGCCTG
>CM054146.1:27229094-27254094 GCA_028751875.1 Rapana venosa
AACCACAGGGTCGTGACTCATGAGGTCACAAACTGGACCCGAATTAAATCAACTGAATTCAGTCTGATATAACTGCATTATCTCATATAGAGAAATTCTGGCTGGTGCACCACTAACTGAAAACAAGACAATAAAGCATTCAGAATTCAACATTCATTAAACACACTTAAAGACGCAGATATCGATCTCCTGCAACGTGGAGTAGCATACATTCATCAGGCATTGGAGACAAGAAAAGCAAAATACCAAAATGAGTAGTGATTATGGTTTCAGATATTTCTAGACATTCAACACTGCATACTTAGGTGTTGCAAGATTTTGAGCACCAGTCCATTATATCCTTGAACCAAAAAAAGCTTTACATTCTTTATATAAAAGACCAAACATTGCGGTGTCACAATACAAAGAAAATCTAAACTACATTCAAAATATTATAATAGTCACACCCTCTTTTTTCCCTTAGTCTTGCCCTACTGCCTTCCTCTCTCAATCAATACAATCCCCTTCCTCTTCTTTCCTTGCTGTCCCTTTTGAAGTGGAAACACACACACACACACACACACACACACACACACACACACACACACACACACACACACACACAACACAGACAGACAGACAGGACAGAGAGAGAGAGAGAGAGAGAGAGAGAGAGAGAGAGAGAGAGACAGAGAGACAGACAGACAGCAGACAGCAGACAGACATGCAGACAGAATCACACAGATGGAAACAGCTAACGACTTTACAAGGTAAAGAAGATGGAAAGGCTACACCGCATGATATATCACTCATTATTTTCCCTTCTAACCTCATCCCTAGTCTGTCTCTGTCTCTCTCTCTCTCTGTTTAAATCTATATCCTCAGCTGAGCCTCTTATTCTGCGTTTCAACGCCACTCCTTCATTTTGTTGCTCTTTTCTGTCGTTTTCTTAGACGACATTCAACACAAACTTTCCCTTCCTTTTCGTTATTTTCTTTGTCTGTTGCTTAATTCTGTCATTGATCTCTCTCCTTCTCTGTCTCTGTGTCTGTTTATCTGTGCGTGTTTCTCTAATCTTTGCTCTCCCTCTCCCCCCCTCTCTCTCTCTCAAACACTTACAAGAGGGGGGGGGGGGGGATTCAGCACTGAACACTCAGTAGCCAGATTTCAATTAACTAACAGCTAATCATTGAAATACACCATCCACTGTATCTGGCCCATGCTTCCATCTTTCCTGTAAGCTGCTGCAGTAATGGCTAATGCTATTGCCTGCCAGCATTCCGAATTGTGCTTTTGTCTGCGTTTTACAACAGCCCCGCATTGATCACATTTGGCTCGTGAAAGGCGTTTTGCGCGTTAATCGATCTGATAATGACATATGCCTGCTTGCTTTTTGGAAAAGTGTCTTTGTTACTTTGGGTTTTTTGGTTGGTTGGATTTTTGTTTGCTTTACTGTCTTGTTTTGTTCTTAGCCAGCTAGGGTGAATTGCCTTATTCCTGAATATGTCTTTAAAGTTGGTATTTATTCCATCCAAAGCAGAAGAAAAAACAAATCTGTTGTATTGTTTATGTAGTTGGTTGCCTTTCAGTATCCTGTGGTCACCAAGAATATGTCCTGTCTCACTCATCACACTCAAGATTTACACACTGGGTGAGATGTTCGTGTATTTGACCGTTTTAGGGACACAAAAGGTAAATGTGTTCCCAATAACTATGCGGTCTTTGGGAAACGAAGTGTTAGAGAACTTAGCTTCTCTGGGGGTCCAGCACTTTGTATTTGGCGCCCTTTTCTTCCTCGCTGCTTTCCTTCCATACAAGGTAAAGAGTGGCAGGCACCCCATTTACAGCTGGGTGATCTGGGGAACTCTACTGAAGCCAAACTTCAGATGAATGCTTCTCACATAGAGGAGAGCGCAAGTTGTGATGCTCAGAGCTTGTGACAGCTGATCTGACGACGATCTGAACAGAGCCTTTGAAAGCAAAACAACGTTTGAATGTGAGCCTTGGCATTGTCTGAAGTCAATGAGTACCCACTCTCTTGCTCTGAGCCGCTCTTCCTCTTCTATCCTTTCTTTTGCTCTGGCATATTGCTCATTTCCTTCTCTACTGCCAATAGCCCCAACTTCCTCCCTTTAATCTGTTTTGATGTGTTCATTACCTCTTTCCCCACTTTGCTCCTGTCTCTTTGCTGTGTTTTTGCTGACCATTTTGAGAAAGGGAAGAGAGAGGATTAATGTTACAGACTATACAAAAATGCATTTTCTAACCAGCCACCATTGCTCAGTGGTTAGAGCCGTAGGTTACGGGCTGGGGGGTCGCAAGTTTGAGACCCACAGTCACAGGTTGTTGTTTTTCTGGCTCTGGCCAGCTCCTATCCACAGCCAGTTTACTATGGGCTCATTGGAAAGACTTGGACCTCAGTCGAGATTCATCCACTTTAAGGAAGCGATTTTGAGAGTGTTGCTCAAAATATTTTACGAACACTGCAGGTTTCTGTCTCTCTTAGGTCTGGCTAACGCTGGGATACTTCATGATAGGAAGTATAGAACACAGCCATGTCAAGCCGTCTCAAAACGCACGCAATTCCATAGCAGCGTTATTGCATCATCCTCATCACCATTAATCATCGTGCAGTAGAAGAAAAGTGCCTCTGATTCCGTGCCCCAATTGCTCTGGTCTTATATGATCCCAGTTTTGGTTCCCCATACACTTCTGTACTTACTTATAGTGAGTTTGTATCAAAGGCTTTGGAGTTTAAGAGAGAAGGTCGTTTGAGGGACGCTGTGGTGATTACCATCCAATGGGCGTCTAACTCAGCCTGGCTCTATATCCAAACTAATACTGTCGTCAATAGGGAGCTTTTTCTTTTTCGTCGTCGAACGCTCAGGATAGGTGGCTTTGTAGGGTATATGCTGTGTTTGTTAGATAACATCAGGCACTTCTGAACCCCAACCAAAGTGACCAAGCAGCAGTGTAGGACCCCTCTGGCAGATGGCCTCATGGTGACCCAACAGTGATAAAAACTGATGGACCTCTGACCTTGAGGATACGATATAACAAATCTGGGTATGGCTGGGATGGAATTGTTGAGGTGGGAGGGGGGGGAAGAAAACATCAAGGACACGAACGCCACAGACAATAAGGCGGCCATGCTGCCTGTGTACCTTACATTAGAATGGGTATGTTGCTGAAACTAGTATCAATAACAAAGTGAATCTCTCTCTCTCTCTCTCTCTCTCTCTCTCTCTCTCTCTCTCTCTCTCTCTCTCGCGCGCGCGCGCGCGCTCGCTCGCTCGCTCGTAAATTTTGAACGTGGGTATCTTATACAAAAAAAATTGTTATATCATGATTGTTGTTTTCTTTATCACATTAAGTCCGGTGTGTTTAATTTTTGTTGTGCTTTGACATAACTGCAAACATGTCTCCCGCAGCCACCCCCCAAAAAAACAACAACAACAACAAAACATTTTTTCCATGTGTTTGTATAATGGCCTGTGGCCGATGTACAATAAACTTCAGAGTTCCGAGTTTCTCTCTCTCTCTCTCTCTCTCTCTCTCTCTCTCTCTCTCTCTCTCTCTCTCTCTCTCTCTCTCTCTCTCTCCTTCTTCTGCTTCTTCTTCTTCTTTCTCTTCCACTTCATAAATTTCTTTTAAATTCCTGAAATAGGTGACAGTTTGACAGAAACAGGAACCACCAAGAAAGAGGGTGAGAAGGAGAGTCAACTGTCCATTTAGTTAAGGGCAAAATGTCCGTATCTCTACTCCCACAAGGACATGTGCGTGTGTATGAACATACTTTATGCGTGGGATTGGATAACGCGAAAGAATGAGCGAGTGTGTGTGAATGAGTGAGTGAGCGAGTGTGTGTGTGTGTGTGTGTGTGTGTGTGTGTGTGTGTGTGTGTGTGTGTGTGTGTGTGTGTGTGTGTGTGCGTGCGCGCGTGCGTTTGTGTGTGTGTATGTGTGTATGTGTGTTGTCTGTGTGTGTGTGCTTTGTGTGGTGTGTTGTGTGTGGTGGTTGTGTGTGTGTGTGTGTGTGTGTGTGTGTGTGTGTAAAAGAAATTCTTCCAGCTTTGTTTCTACTTTCTACACTCGATCAATCATTGCCCTTCTCCTCCTCCTCTCTCTGTATCTTTCTGCTCTGCTTCTTTCCCTCTAAGGACAAAGTGATACTTTTGCACACAGAATCCAGGACTTGGTCACCGACAGTGGAACTGAGGAAAGCGGGTGCTGCGCATCAGGCTCTTGATTCATTTTCTCTGCAGGTTGCCAAAGTGTCTTAAGATAAATTATTGTTCCCCGCTGTTGCTTCCGGAACTTGTTCGGTGTGGTTTTTTCCATAGGTTTAAAACTTTGCGACCATTTCAAAGATAAACTGGGAGACCTGAGTTTTCGTTCGACTGAAGTGTAGAGAAAAAGGTATCAGGATGCCTTAAAGAAAGAAAATAGTATAACACACAAAGGAATCATCTTAAAGCATCTTTGGGAGAGAAAAAAGTTGTGTGGGATAGCTTATTCTCCGTGGTGCAAATGAGCACACTTCAGAAATAAGTAACCTATGAAAGTAAAAAGCTTGACCTGAGAAGATGCCACAGATGCTTATAACTTTTAAAGGTAGATAATTTATGGCAAAATCAGTGTAGAGAATAAAGTGGGAAATGATTGTCGAGAGCAAGAGACACTGGTGAGCTGGCCTCTGTTTTGTTTATTCTGTGGACAAAAGCAACTTTGTTTTGTAATAACTTGAATCTCTGCTAACAGTTTCGGCTATCTGATTTTGTTAGCAATGTTTGGAGACAACTTGTTCATCTTTTCGTGACAGTTTTCTTGTGTAATAAAGATATACAAGAAGGCACTAAGTCCAATTTCAGAATCTGTCCACAAGTGTGGGTTTTTTTCCATTCTGAAGGCCTGTGTTGAGACACTGTATAATGAACTTCTCAAAGCACCATTTCTGCCAACAGAACTGATTTTGTACTTACACTGTGACTTGCTTAAAAACGCGCCTGTGTGTGTGTGTGTGTGTGTGTGTGTGTGTGTGTGTGTGTGTGTGTGTGTGTGTGTGTGTGTGTGTGTGTGTGTGTGTGCGTGCGTAAGTGTTTGCCTGTATGTTTGCTAATTGGTGATGTGTTTGATTCTGATCCAAAACGACTATACGCGCTTACTAGCAAAGCGACATAAGTCGTCTGAAGTGTGCGGCGGTTCGTAACCCCGTTTCCGGAATTTGTCCGCGCATCCAGCTAGATCCATCAGTGGTGTCTGCGCTATCTTTGAAGAAGCATAAACCGAGGTTTTCCGTGTGTTACTACGTATTCTTTTGGCCGAACAATAAAAATCCAGGTCAACCAAGGATTTCCCTGGCATTCTTAAAAAGCTTGAATGGGACATCAACAACTTTCCAGCTGCAGTTAAAAAAAAAAAAAATAAAGATCATGTTCTATAATAGAAAAACAAAGGGTGAAGGATGGCCAGCGCTTTAATGGTGTGTTCTTCCGCTGCTTACTATACGGGATGAGCATGTCCCTAATTTCACGACATAGAAATCTGCCGTGACTAAAATAAAATCTGAGCGCTTTGATTTGAGCTTAAAACGTCGAGCGCTATAAATTCCATACATTATTATTCATTATTAATTAATGTTGTGTTTGATTACAAACTGATCCAAAAACGGAACTACCTACATGCGTTACATTTAAGGCAAATGACAACTGCACATTAGCCACGTGCTTCATCTGTCATCGAAATGTTATGCTTTTGACGTGGACTTCCATAAACCCACGTTCTCTCTGGGATTTGTCGCTGCATCTTACAGCAGGATCAACATTCCCTGTCTGATCTCATGCCTCTGTTGAAGAAAGCTTATTATTCGTGGGTTTTTTGTTGTTGTTAGTTTTGCTTTTGGTTCTCGAAACAAGCTAAGGAAATCTATGGTCAATCCTTCCTTAAGACCTTGCATTCTTTCAAGCTGCAATGGAGACATCAAGTCTAATCTGTCCCATGCTCGGAGGTTTTATCCCAAGAATTCAACAATACGTAGATTAGAAGGGTTCTTTTGTTGTTGTTGTTTTTTTCTTATTGTTCTCGGTAATAGGAAACCACCCAGGGTTTTGTAGGATGGCAATGCTGTTGATGTTTTTGTTGTTGCTTCTGCTGCTGTTTTATTTTTTTATAGCTGAGTTTTTGTTTTTTTATGAATCTGTTACATGTTTCCTATTACGTAACAGCGTACATAGAATAATGTCTTGTTTCCTCGAAAAATACCAAAGTGTGATAGCTTCGCAGAAGACTGAATAACGCGGTGCCAGAAGACTTCAACATCTACTTTATATTCAAAATATTGCAAATACCATGCCCCCTTTGTTTTTCTTTTGTGTGTTGTTAATCTATCTTCTTTCCTCTATTTATCCTTTTATTTCTTCTCGAGTCACTTACAAGTGTAGGAACTACCGAAGTTGGAATGTGGCTACCTTGATACGGGATAGTAATGGTTGCACACGCAAAATCTCACCGTTAGTGAACCACAGAGCTATAGCCGAGGAACGAAAACAATAACTAATTAGGTTAGCAACAAAAAAACAACCGATAGAAAGCAGCACCAGGTGATATATCACTCGTCATCAATCTCTTGCCACCCTCCATTCCCAGCCTGTACTCTCTCTCTCTTTCTGGGGTCCCGATCTCTGTTCTTCCTCTCCACTCCACCCTCCCTTTTTGCTTTTTCTTTCATTCTTACTACACCCATGCGTACTCTCTCTCCTCAGTTTTGTCTTCAGCCCTATTATCCATTGTTCTCTCTCTCTCTCTCTCTCTCTCTCTCTCTCTCTCTCTCTCTCTCTCTTCTCTCTCTCTCTCTCTCTCTCTCAATGTCTTTCTTTCTCCCTCTCTATTTTCCTCTCTATTTTAACTTTTGGGATAGAGGAGGGAGAGGGAGCTAACGTTAGATATTCAGCAGCAAGAGAGTGATATACTGACAACAGAAAGATCACAGAGATACAGGCAGGAACAGATGACCCAGACTTTCACTGTCACCCTTCCTGCTTGTTGCTTCATCTCTGCAGCGTTGGCTAATGCTGTCGTCTGCCAGGGTTCTTAACAGGATTTTAGCTTGTGTTTACCACACCTCAGCATTGCTCAGATATGGCTGTTCCAAGATGAACTACACTCTAAACATTTGCTTTGTTTCGGGGTTCTGTTGCAGTTGGTTTTGTCTGTTTGTTTGTGCTTTTATATTCTGTTACTTGTAGAGCTTGTTGTCAAATTTGTCTTAGAAGTGTAATATGTTTTTGTTAAGA
Organism: Rapana venosa; assembly: GCA_028751875.1. Classification (NCBI taxonomy): domain Eukaryota; kingdom Metazoa; phylum Mollusca; class Gastropoda; order Neogastropoda; family Muricidae; genus Rapana; species Rapana venosa. Next base: position 27,236,365 of record CM054146.1, read on the forward strand.
GAAAATGAAGCAAACTTGCATTGTTCTTTGTTGTGTGTTCCCCAGCTTAATAATGTTAGAGATCATCCAGAAGATTCATGCACTCTGTCTTCTTCTTCTTCTTCAAACGCTCAGACAGCAACTATTGTTGTCTGTTATATGAGCGAAAACGCGTCACGCTGCCGTTAAACGCCTGACAAGTCAGGTCCAGCGCATCCGACTTCGGCATAAAAGAGAACTGTTATCTTTTAAGTCTTTCTGAAAAAAACCCCCAGGAGAATGGACCAAGAAGGCATAAAATAGATAAGAAGGAGTGACAGGAAGAAAGGGAACAAGGCAGGAATGAAGAAGGGGTAAAAGATGAAATTTCTATCACAGAATTTCCAGAAGGTGGGGATGCTGTTTTACTGACAGGCCTCCGGCATCCCCACGAAGGATGCACTCTGTCTCGCTCACCATATCTGGGAATCCGATGACATTGTAAGTACACAATGGGTGACAAGCTTGCAGTGTGGCCGTTTTCAGGTACCTTAATGTGATTTTCGTGTAACATTTTTCCCCTGCACCAGAGAATATAAACTCTTATTCCAGAAAGTTGCCAAGGGTAAAGGTATTCCTCATCTACGATTTCAAAGGATGACAACATTTTCATATGAGTCTTGGCATAAAGTTTATGTCTCTAACTAACACAGCTCTTGATATGGGCCAGGAATGTGTTACTACAGGGACATTCCTCATTGTTAAAGATGCAAAACAGAGTGCACTGTCACAAAGCACAAGCAACAAACTCTGTATTAGTCATGTTAGTCATGCGCAAGAATAGCTCGCCTAATGATGTACTCATTTTCATTTTCTGTCTGGCTGCTTTTTCTTATTGTAGCTACAGTTGAAAAAAATATTTAGAAATCTATAAAAGGAAAACTAACTAGGAAGTAAAATCCAGACTGAAAACGCCATAGGGCTGTATGAAGAGCTCCCGACTTTACGGAAAAAACGCAAATTTAAGTCATACGGGTATCTCACACCAACATCTGGACAGGCCAACGCTGTCCTAGAGGGAACAGTACAAGGGAAGAGACGAAGAGGTGGACAGAGAAAACGATGGCAAGACAGAAAACATCAGGGAGTGGACTGTCCTTGAGTGAAACGACTTGCTGCGGAAGGCGGAGAACCAAGAAGCGCGAAGGAAGCTGGTTGCTTAATCTTCAGTGACCCCCAACGGCCTACTATACAACGGGATAGATGAAGGTGAATGTGGAAAGGAAAACAAGCGCTGACCAGGAAAGTGGCCCACAAAGGCCAGGATTTGACAGCTCATGTAATAGCTACGTGACCACAGCCATCGTGACATGGGACAGAGTATACTTATACAGACCATCAAGAGAGAAAACGGGCTGAATACAGCATCCTTTTAATTGTTTAGTAACTACTGCTCTGTCTAAGTTACGTTAAAAAATGATGAAGTGTAAATATACACAATTTTCCTTATAACTTTCTTTTTTTTTCTTTGTCTCTGACTTTATTGGATCAGTAGATAGGAATAGGGCTCAAATTTACGTGTGGGGAAAAAAACCACCAAATGCTTCCCTGCCTGCCTGCTCTCTCTCTCTCTCTCTCTCTCTCTCTCTCTCTCTCTCTCTCCTCTCTCTCTCTCTCTCTCTCTCCTCTCTCTCTCTCTCTCTGTGTGCATGCGTGCGTGCGTGCATGCATGCATGTGTGTTGCGTGAGTGAGTGTGTGTGTGTGTGTGTGTGTTTTGACTGACCGTGATAGCTAACCCATTAGCTTTCTTGATTTCCCCATACCTTCCTTTCTTATCCTTCCCTTTTCTCTATCACACCACTGGTTCCATTTTCCCTCCCCTATAATCTCTTTTTCTCGAATCTCTTCCCCCCTTCCCCTTTCCCTTTTTACGAATCTTTCTGCGTTATCTGTGCTATGTTTTTCCTGTCTGTTTTGAGAAAAAAAGATGAGAGAAGATTAACGTTACACACTAGACAAACACTGGTCTTATAACAACCGAGCCTGCCAAGATGAGCATTTGGCGCATGGTTTATCCTGCATTCACGCTGTAATGCTTCCAGAAACGTCTTCCTTTCTTTGTTAATGTGTTTATTGGAATTCGGTACGCTGTCAACTGTGTGATCAATTTCTGCCATCAGATCTTGTCCTGTTGTCAAAGAATACTTTGGACGTTATTTAATGCTTCCTTGTTTTGTCCTTCCTAGGAGTGAGAGTCGGGGCAGTTTCCTGACTTTCACTTCAAAGGATACCTGCTAACATGAGCTATCTGTGTTATACAATAATAGAATCAGTTCCTTTTCCGGATCATCTCAACTTCGCTTGAAAAGCTTCTGAAGTCTGAACATGTTTTATTTACATATTATGATGTAGATTGGTGTTTTCAATAAATGGATATAAAACAATTAACGGTTACAAGGTTATAATGACACAGTCATTCAATTTTGTTGTTTTCAACCTGAAGACTTTTCGGATATGTCAATTCCTAAACAAGTGCACTAAAATACGAGTGAACTAGTATTTGGTCAACAACAGGAAAACAGCATAAAAATTTCAGTGAAATGTTTTTTGCCAAGTTTCCAAGAAATCTGCCCACCTACACAGGAGTCATTTGTTGACCGTACATCAAAATGAGACACTATCAGGCTCTATTAATTTCAAGCGCCAACAGAACTCATCACAAAGAGGGCGGACACATCACAAAAAGGGATGACACTGGCTGAAAGACTTAAAATGATAATGACTATAAAAACTGGCATATGAATTTGTTCAACAATGAGCAGCTCCAATTTTTTCCTGAATAAACGTGGTATTCATATAATCTGTTGAAACCAGTTGTGTAATAAATAAAAAAAGAATAAAAATTAACATTTTACTAAAAAAAACTAGGAAATACCAGCATCACGGAAGTATTTGATAGATACGTTTGTTTAATCCCTAGCAAATCTGGATGCTGAAACGCATGATCCTAATAATATGTTTATCAAATCAAATGATATATGCGCTTTCCATTCTGAGCACAAACGATATCCAGTACACAAGAGTAACAAGTGAGCTAGCTAGTCAGATAATCAGATTAACTTTTGTTCCTTCCCGTTACTGATAATAGTTCCTTCAGGCTTGCATGGAATTTAAAGACGTTGTGATTGCTATGATACTTCATTTCTTTGTTCATAGAGGTGTTTTGCTGTTGTTGTTTGTGTTTGGGATTTTTTTTTTACATGGGACTAACATACTGTGGACAGCTAAGAATGCGAGGAGTGGAGAAAGCTGCTTGCAAAATGTTCGGTTGTGTCCCAACTGTCAGCCAAACTATGGTACAGGTAACATGACTGAATGCTATGGGTTTGGGTCAGTAGGTAAAATTGTATTTCTTTTTTAATCTTTGTAAGGCATTTTAGACAATTCACACCTGAATACCAATCATTATGACATCAAATGAACCTCGGAGGGGTAGCCGAGGAATAACAACATAAAAAGACTGCATACAAGTTTGGTAGCATAATCAATTGCTGCTGCTAAAGATAGGCTATAGTACACGACACTACTTTTTTCTGAAGACTTATAGGCCATGACCAGTGCAAGGAGTATGCTTTGAGTTCAGCAAAAGAACAAAGTATCAGATGGCAGTAGTTTTCAAAACCTATAGATAGAGCAGACCATACTACAGGAAAAGCCTTCCTCTGATTTGATACCGCCGTTCAATCTATATTTCAGTGATACCCAGTTTAGCAGCATTCTGAACATACAGAAACCTCGGTAAGCTTGCAAAATGGTGGTGTAGCTTTTATGTGCATCAAGGACAGAGCTAGCTTCCAGGGGTTTCCAGAGCCCCTGGAGGATACTCTGCACGTTAGAAAAAACGGCATGGATAATTGCCAGCTTAATGTCAGCTTTCTGAAAATCAGGACAATCTTGGGTCCCTTGAGGTGGTCTACTTTTGTGGCTATTTTTCTTTACGTTTCTGGAACAAAGGACCAAAAGCATAATCACTGCAGCATTTTTCAAGTTCAGATTACAGTTCCTTAATCATTTGGGGGGAAAAGTGGCATTGATTTTTCCTCTTTTTTTTAACACCGTTTGAAGTCAGGGTAGTTTAGTTTTTTGGTAGAAACAGGGTTCTTTGTTTATGTTTTCAATCCCAAGGCATTTTCTTCTCGTGCCCAGAAACCTAGGAAAAATTGATGGCCATAGACATCGCCTACCAGGTAAAAGCTCCTTATTGTTGCACAACGATCTGACGGACACTGAATGCTTTTTAATCCAAATTCACTGAAGCACACACACACACACACACTCTCTCTCTCTCTCTCTCTCTTCCTCCATCCATCCATCCACACAGAAGGCATAGACAAAAATGTGTCGGACATAATGGATCAAGGTGAGAATGAGCGAGCGAGTGAGAAATAGAGCTAGACATACTGACCGACAGATACAAATAGCGAGACAGAGAGACAAGGAGAAAGTGAGAGAGACAGACAGACTGAGACAGAAAGAGAGACAGACAGAGTCAGAAATGTACACAACTTTATTACATATGAATAAAATTCTAATTTGAAAGAAAAGACGTTAAAATCCATTTCAGTTCCTTCAGCCTTGTAGTTTGTTATCTTAAGCCTTTGGCTGAAGACTGCAGTATGATCAGAATCACTAAACGCTGCGGGGTTGTTTCATCTTGACCGTATTCCATCCCACATCAATACACCCAGAAGACTACTGGGTCCGGTTGGAACTTGGATCATTCCATTTAGTTACACCAAATGTATGGTAAAGAGGAAAAAGATGTCCCATAACTTCTGTGGTGTTTGCACAGAGATATGTCTGAGACTGTAGCTTCTCTGGGGCCGTGGGCAGCAACTGGTTGGCAGGTGCCAATTTACAACAGGGTGAACTGGAGGACTGCACTTAAGTCAAGATACACGAAGGGTCACTTAATCCCTGAGGCAACTACGAGCAGCTGCTTAATTGTAGCTTGGGTACAGCAAGTGTTCTAACCATTGAGCTGTGTACTTGCCCTTAGTGTAAAAAAAAAAAAAAAAAGTCAAAACTACGCAGAAGATATTTCTCACGGACAGGAGGGCCGCACGGGTCTTTCTTACGTGGCTTCAAACCAAGACAACTATTTACATTGTTGGTAGTCTTAAGGTAACGAACCTGTTTACAACGCGAAAAGCTGCGGCCTCGATGTCTGTTTGGGCCTGGACTTTTCTATCACCCCATGGTGATCTCGGCACCGGTCTTTCTGATGAGACAATGAATTAAAGTCACGTCTGAAACACATTTTAATGCATGTCAAAGAACCCACGGCAACAAGAGAGTGTCCCTTGCAACGTTCTGTAGAAAAAAGTCCAATCTCGTAGGGACACAAATACATGTACATACAGTACAATGCAAAAACCAAACAGTGTGTACCGCTGCTAGCAACTTGAACTTTGCAAAGAAAAACATCTGCCGTGACTCAAAACGATACACACTACAACACAAAAGTTCATTAAGTTAAAAGACAGCAGCACGTCACCACACAAATCATTTCTGGCACTGACCTGTTCCGTCATTAGTGGACGTGATGTCTTGACACCTGTTGCTCTCACAAAAGTAGAAGCCGTAGCACTCGCAGTCCGAGTTGGCCTCACAGCTCTTGGTTAGAATGGTGTCACAGTCCTTCTGCAACACACCCACAACAGGCTTTCTGAAAGCTCAGGAGAGTGTCACACTATTGGACGAGAGGATTTTCAAAGCAGTTCAGTATTCTGACTCAATAAACAGTTACATAAAAATGTATGTATACACTTATGCGTGTGACCTCGGACACGGACAGACAGACGGACGGACGGGCGGACGGACAGGCAGACACAAACTCAGACACATACACTCATAAAGATGTACAATCACTCACACACACACACGCACGCATGCGCGCGCTATCATCATGCGCTCTCTCTCTCTCTCTCACCCATACCACCCCCCCCCCCCCCCCCCGAGTATTACCCGCATAAAATGCTTGCTATCACATCAAAAGCACTGGATGTGTCTGATTTTCCTCACGTTCATAAACGTTGTGAACAAGCTGTGAGAGGCATTGGAATGTCCGGTTAATTTTCTTTTTTGTCTAACAGAAGTGAGAACTGATTCTTTCAAAGTCAAAAGTGGTGGCGCACTCATTTCTTTTCTTTTTTAATTTCTATCCCCCTCTTTGTTATGCATTGTTCCTTTTCTTCATTCATATTACCTCCTTCTTGCCGACTTTCTGCTTTCTTGGTCCATTCTCCTGCCTTTTTTTCCCCTATAAAGACATAAGAGAAAACAGTTCTCTCCCATGCTGATGTCAGATTCGCTGGGCCTGGCTTATCAGGCACTTAACGGCAGCGCAACCCATGTTCGCTCATATGACAGACAACAACAGATGTATGACGTTTATAAAGAAAGAATCCGAATTTCATTTTATTTCATTTTCTGATGTTCTTATCTCAACTGACAACCAAAGCCATAATTATTAGTACTGTCATCTCATTTAGTTTTAGTAACTGTAACAACATTCACTTCAAATTTCAGCTCAAGACCTAATTCCTTCAACATCCAAGCCTGTCAACCGGAAAAATAACACTATTCTTTTTCATTACGTAAGGCCAATAAAACCAGGCCGTGCTGAAGACACCTTAGAAAGTTCCAGATATGTTGTATAACTTTTGTGTACCATGTCTCCCCTATGGGCAGAGTTTCATTGGTTGCCATGCTAATATTGTTCACTATGATAGAAAACATATGTATGCAAACCGGCTTGCTGTCATTTTTCATGTCAGAATTATCCCTTGGCTGCTGTGCTAATACTAAACGGTCTTTCGGTGATTCACAGGTGACGAGTGGAACGAAATGCATATTTTGAGTGATTTTCAGTATGTTAAGGTGAAAACGCCCAACAATAACTTTTACGAAGCTGCTACAAAATGAATGATGAAGAACGATTTCGTGTATAAATGTTCTTCCAGTGATTCACTGGTTATGATGAGTAAAACAGAGTGCATATAATCTTCAGTATGCTGAGCTGCAAAACACCATCAACAAAAACATATACAGAGCTGCTAAAAAAGCAAGATTCATAGTCATGATGAAGAACCGTACTTCTAGCAGCTGCGTTGAGTCGTATTTCACAACAAGAAACAGGAACCTTACAGATTCCAAAGGCTAAGGTCTCACTATTCTGGGAATCAGGTTTTTTCTGTGACCTTCTAAATAAACATTTCTTCTTTCCTTTCACAACACTGAATCGCTTTTAAGAACAACGTTTGAACTTTTTCTGTTCCAGAAAAACAGACAGTGAACTTTTCCTGCAATGACTTTGCAAGGTATTTTTCTGCGCTTAATTTTCCCTTTTTCTGTGTACAATGCTTGGTTTTTCCTGTCGGTAGACTGTTTAAAATGCGTGCCTGTCTTTTCTTTGTGACTTATTTCGTGTTTAAATTTCGTTGACCGTAGTAGGTTTTGTGTTGCTCTCTCTCTCTCTCTCTCTCTCTCTCTCTCTCTCTCTTCTCTCTCTCTCTCTCTCTCTCCTCTCTTCCGCGCGCCGCGCGCGGCGGGGGAGGGGGGGAGGGGGGCGGGGGACGGGATAACCTGGTGGTTGAGTGATGTATTTGTGATCTGCTGACCCGGGTTCGATTCCCATTCAAGAGGAATTTTCCTCTGGAGTTAACATCAGTGCCGACTCCATTCTCCCCATAAAGAAGAGTAGGCCATTGTGTGCCGGTGGAACCGGATGGCAAAATTGACAAAAATTGCATATACATGGGGACTGGATGGAAAAAAGCGCATGAGTGCTTATTCCATTATCCTCGAAATAAAAGAATAAACATAATTTTTTATAATCTCTCTCTTTCTCCCTCTGGTCACATCAGGTGAAGTAAAGCAATAGTGTGTGTGCTTTTTGCTTGAGCTGCGACAAAAGGGTCTTTATCTACCAAAATGCCAATAACTGCACTGCCAACTGCTGTAAAGCCTGTCGTCAATGTCCCGATGACTGACAACTTGGTGTTCAGCTGGACGATAGCTGGTGAGAACCAAACACTGTCGTCTGATTACGAATGAAACCTGTTGACAGCTCACTGTTAACAAGAGTGGCGGAGCCTATGCTGAACTGAAGCACACAGGTTTCGTATTGTCGGAATAAGGTGCTCACCCAGCGATTTGACCCTGAAAGAAGCAGACAAGAGGGCAACAGAACGAAACAGACAAAGTAGAGATTGTTATGCTAAGTGCCAATCATGGACAATGGCAATCTCAGCATGACATTTTCAAGCATAACATCATTCCATTGTAGGTCATGGTACTATGTATAACCATTATATCTCCCTCTCTCTGTTATATATATATATATATATATATAATATAGAAGAGAGAGAGAGAGAGAGAGGGGAGAGAGAGAGAGAGAGAGAGAGAGAGAGAGAGAGAGAGAGAGAGAGAAGAGAGAGAGGAGAGAGAGAGAGAGAGAGAGAGAGAGAAACAAAATTCATAGCACTAATAAGAATCAGTAACTGGCAAAGCCCTTGGTACTTCTCATAATTAGTACCTGACACAGCTCATCGCACTACTGATAATCAGTAGCTGAAACATTTCTAGGCGCTACTCATAATCAATAACGGCAAAAGCTCGTACCACAACGCATAATCAATAACTCATAAAGCTCTTGGCACTAAGTATAAATAGCTCATAAAACTCACCGCTTTAAGCATAATAATTAACTAATAAGGCTCTTTGCACTAAGTATAATCAATAGCTGACAAAATTATTGGCACGACACATATACAATATCTGAAAAAGTTCTTGACATTAAGTATAATTAGTACGTGATAAGCTCTTGGCACAACGCATAAAGCTCTCAGCACTACGCATGATCAATCACTGATAAAGCTCTTTGCACAATACATAATCAATAGCTGATAAAGCTCATGGCACTACTCATAACAGCTGACGAAGCTCATGGCACTACTCATAATCAATAGCTGACGAAGCTCATGGCACTACTCATAATAGCTGACAAAGCTCATGGCACTACTCTTAATAGCTGACGAAGCTCATGGCACTACTCATAATAACTGACAATGCTCATGGCACTACACATAATCAATAGCTAACAAAGCTCATGGCACTACACATAATAGCTGACAAAGCTCATGGCGCTACACATAATAGCTGACAAAGCTCATGGCACTACACATAATCAATAGCTAACAAAGCTCATGGCGCTACACATAATAGCTGACAAAGCTCATGGCGCTACACATAATAGCTGACAACGCTCATGGCGCTACATATAATAGCTGACAAAGCTCATGGCGCTACACATAATAGCTGACAAAGCTCATGGCGCTACACATAATCAATAGCTGACAAAGCTCATGGCACTACTCATAATCAATAGCTAACAAAGCTCATGGCGCTACACATAATCAATAGCTAACAAAGCTAATGGTGCTACGCATAATCAATAGCTAACAAAGCTCATGGCGCTACACATAATCAATAGCTAACAAAGCTCACGGCGCTACACATAATAGCTGACAAAGCTCATGGCGCTACACATAATCAATAGCTAACAAAGCTCATGGCGCTACACATAATAGCTGACAAAGCTCATGGCGCTACACATAATCAATAGCTGACAAAGCTCATGGTGCTACACATAATCAATAGCTGACAAAGCTCATGGCGCTACACATAATCAATAGCTGACAAAGCTCATGGCGCTACACATAATAGCTGACAAAGCTCATGGCGCTACACATAATCAATAGCTGACAAAGCTCATGGTGCTACACATAATCAATAGCTGAAAAAGCTCATGGCGCTACACATAATCAATAGCTGACAAAGCTCATGGCGCTACACATAATCAATAGCTGATAAAGGTCTTGGCACTACGCATAATCAATAGCTGACAAAGCTCGTGGCACTACGCATAATCAATAGATGACAAAGGTTTAGGCCTGAGCCCATTATCAGAGCTGATAACACCAGCTGTGCTGCGATGTTTTTTCTTTCTAATCAAGCGAGAGAGAGAGAGAGAGAGAGAGAGAGAGAGAGAGAGAGAGAGAGAGAGAGAGAGAGAGAGAGAGCGAGCACGCCTATTTGTGGGCTTTAGGGAAAAAAACGTCAAAGGAAGCAGGAAGTGGGATAGTCAAAAGATTGGTGTAATTTTGTTTTCCTCAGAACTACACAAATACTCTTGCCTATTTTCAGCACCAGACAAAGGGTCGGGTTGCGGTGTTTATCACAGTCTGGTCAGAAGGCCCAGAAAAAGCTTCCTGACCTAGAGACATCAATGGAATTTGAGCAACACACACATACACTAGCACACACCCAAATAGAGAGAGAGAGAGACAATGACAATGACAATGACAAAGATTTTATTGTGTTAGGTTTTTCAACCCCTTCACAAACGGGTAGTTGGAGGAGGAGACCGAAATCGAAAGATATAACAACAAAATTAAACACTGTACAATGTCAACGATTCTTCGCGAGTGGTAACCAACCGCGATATTATTTATATGTAGTTCTGCATGTATGTAAATGTCACTGGTGAAAACAGGCTGATCACCGATATCGTAGCAGGGAGCGGGAAACTGTCACAGAGCGGCATTACCGGTGCGGGTGTACTGCTGGCTGCTCACTGGGCGTGTCCGGAAGATTCCCGTCGTCAGCTGGTTTCTTTAATGATGCGAAGCTTCTGTCCATTGTGTCTGCAAATTTCTGAATATGTTCCATCAACATCTTGCAATCCTCGGGGGACACAGTGATGCTGTTTCTTCCTTCCTTGATCGCAGTTGGACTTTCTGTATTTGTTTTGATCGGTTTACGTCTCTTGTTATTCCCTGTCACATCTTCTGTAGACCTGTAGTCTGTCAGTGTCACAGGCGGTATTGTTGATGTGTCAATGCATACAGTCATAGCATCTTCAATGTCAATATTTCTGTCAGTGTCAGAATCTTCACTCCAGTCTTTCAGCGTCAATTGGTGCGGCTGCACTGTTACTGACACTGGGTCAACATCATGCAAGCTTGACAGAGAGGAGACGGCTGGACGTGTTGCACGTGCGAATTCAACAGCACAGGGAAGAGTGTCAGTGGGCGTGACATCTTTGAATGTGTCCATAGCAGTTTCATTTTCTGTGTTATAAAATAAACTTGGGGGTGTCGGAAGAAACAATTCTGAAGGGGAGACAGGATTCATACGATGCTTCTTCATTAAACTGACCTTATGTGTCTCCACTCTCCTTTTGTCCCTGGCAATTTGCGCTGCCCCTTTCCTGCGGTACCCAACACTGTCACTGTGGCTGTGTGTTGCTGGAAGCTGGTGGGCTGGTGACAGGCGCAGCACGATTACGGTTTGGTTTTCTCTGCCGTCGATTTTAAACGACGTGAAAGACATTTCCTGCAGAAAGGTGTTCAAAACCGTTTCTAGAGAAGATGGTAGTCCTGTGACGGGCATACTGGAGGCCTTTCTGGTAGACAGCAATTTTCTTTACTCACTTTCAAAGCCACGTCTTGCTGGTAGCCAAGCAAGGGAAGCCCTATCGAGAGAGAGAGAGAGAGAGAGAGAGAGAGAGAGAGAGAGAGAGAGAAGAGAGAGAGAGAGACAGGAGAGAGAGAGAGGAGAGAGAAGAGAGAGAGAGAAGAGAGAGAGAGAGAGAGAGAGAGAGAGAGAGAGAACACTGAAAAGTTTTATTGTACTTCGGCCACTATACAAAACATATTTTGGGAAGGGGGGTGGTAGACATAATTACAGAAAAGCAAGCACATAGAATCACACCCAATATCTTCTAGTTATCATCATCACCATCATCCTCTTCAGTATCAATATAATCATCGTTATCAGCATCTTCAGTACCTATAGCAGCAGCTGCAGCAAGTATATCCACATCAACATCATTACTTTCATTCTCTACGTCATCATCATCAACCTCATCTTCATCATCTACGCTACCATCATCTTCAACCTGTATAATTATTATTGTCACGATTATCGACTTCATTATCTACATCATGGTCATGATCATCATCTTCATCATCTTTATCTTCGATATATACATCATTGTCACCATCTTCATCTTTGTCATCTCCATCATAGTCACCGTCACCACTATCACCTTCAACATCTAAACCATCGTTACCATCGTCACTTTTAGCATCCACATCATCATCACCATCATCATCTACATCAGCATCACCTTCAATATTCCCATCATCATCGACATCATCTTCCTAAACATCCACATCATCATCGCATTCCTCAATAATAATAAAAAAAAAATTAAAAAAACAACAGCAACAGCAAAACCCTCGTCTTTCCCATCTGCATAGTTATCACCATGTTCATCAACTGCATCAATATCAACGCCATTAGCACCTGCATAACTGTCCCCATCCTACTCCTTTACCTCCACATCCCCATTTTCAACATCCATATCATCATCTCTACCTTCAACATCTACCTAATCATCATCAACATCACTGACATCAATATATGTATCATCATCAGCCACCCTAACATATCTGCACCATCCTTGGGAGAGAGAACTCTGAAGTGGTTTAAAGGTACTTCAGCCTTAGTCCACAATACAACCAGTCAGGGGAATGGGTATAGTAATATAGGAACATGTTGCTAAATTTAAAATATACAATAATCCAAACTTAGAACAAAAAAGCCAAAATCCCTTAAAGATCAAGACACATTGAAAAGAAACTAGCATCGTGCAACATAAACATGTGTTTGACCCAGGGTGTAGTTTCAAGACATCTCGAGTGCACTATCAAAAGACAACAACAAAAAACCCCAATCAATCAGCCAAGCTCACGCAACAACCTCAATAACATATGTTGAATTTAGACAATACATCTCTTTCTTCTACTAACTGCATGGAAGACATATCGGGAGACACTGTGCATCTGGTGAGTATTTGACATTTGCAGCAACATATGGATGGGAACTTTACTACTTAAATTACCCAATAATTTACTTCTAAGACCCGAATACATAGGACAATCAAAGAGAAAATGTTGTTCGTCTTCGGTTACTGACATAGAGAAAGGGCAGTTTTTGTTTTGCGGAGAATCGCTGTATCGATGCATATTTGCATTTAGTGGCAGGACGTTAAATCTTACTTGAGAAACAGCAACCCTAAATCAGTAGGTATCAATATCATTAATGTATTTTTCTCTTTCAAAACTTGTTTTAAATTATCTAATCATTATGTCTATTGCGATCTTCAATTGTGGAAAACCACTCTTGTATAAAGGTATCCACAAGTCTCTGCTTAAATAGAAGTAAGAAAGCTTTAACATCCTCCACGCCTTGCTGCACCGAAACAAACTGAAATCCTGTCTTGCATAAAATGTCTCTTACTTTTGTTACCTAGCAATTCTCCCAGTTCTATCTAGATTAAGCAACATCTGATAAGCCTTGTAGGATAATCTTTTAGTTTGCATTTGTAACAGCCTAAACCAATATCGCAATGTAGGAACACAAAAATTCACATACAAAAGATATCTCCCCAAGTTGCCATAAATCATCTTATTTGGAGTTTTTACTGGAACACCCAGGAATCTTTTACAGACCAACATAATTATGTACTTTTTCTAACTGATCTATCTTGGTTAAACTCCAAATTTCGGATGCATAAAGTAAAACATTGTATTTTAGCGTCAAATATTTTAAATAACGTATTAGCAGTCATTTCCTTATATTTTTGGAAGGCTTTATTCAGTTGCACAGCCACCTTCTTGCCCTTAGTTGCTAGATGTTCAGTTCCTTTCTTCAAGCTGATCACTGTCGTAAAATTAAACCCTAGATAACAATAATTATTTACACCATCTAGTTTTTTTATCATCAAAAATCCATTGCTCATGTTGGCATAAGTAACCCCCTTTTCTAAAAACCATGACTTTTGTTTTTTCAGTGATAACATTTAATTTCATCTCCTTACAGCATCTATGTAATACATTAAGTTGAATTTGAAGCCACCTGGAGTTGTTGATAACAAAGCCACATCATCGGCAAAAAGAAGAATAAACAATTTAATACCACCTGGAAGTATTTGTATGCCATGCTTACCTTTAAGCATTCACATGGTCTGCCAGCTGATTTATAAAAAAATAGAGAATAATGAGGGCTCAGGACACATCCTTGCATTACACCAAGCGGACATTCAAAAATTTTTAAAACTCATTGTTTGCACGCACACATGACAGTAATGAACAACACATTGATTTCAAGCATACCATAAATTTTCCTTTCACACCTTGGTTTTTCTTACATTCAAAAAGCTTGTCATGGAGAGCAGAATCGAATGCTTTCCTGAAGTCAACAAAAGCAACATATAGTTTTCTATACTTTTTTGCATACATTTCTGAACAACTGCATATAGGTTGAATATCTGATCCACAGTTGATACAGACAGACAGACAGACAGACAGACAGTCAGAGAGAGAGAGACAGAGAGAGAGAGAGAACTCGAACTCAAATATTTTATTGAGGGTCATTGGATAAGCCAGAGGCTTCTATACACCAGGCCCTCATAGGGGGCAAAGTGAAAACAAACCTGAATAAATCCATGAATTAATTAACAAGATATTGCCAAATAGCAATGAAATGAATGAGAAATTCTCATTTATTATTTTAAAAGTCAAGAAATCCACGAAAGCCCACAAACGTTTAAAAAATCAAATGAATAAACAAGACCAAGTAAACACAAAACAAATCCTCCCCTCCCCAACACCCCGTTCCCCTAAACAAACATTCTTCCCTGAAAAGTCAGGGCAAAATACACGCAAGCGCAAGCGCGCGCGCACGCACGCATACACACTTAAGTATGCAAAGACGCGCGCGCGCGCGCACACACACACACACTTACACACACACTTACACACACACACACAAAAACAAAACACACACACACACACACTTATCCTGAATACATATCCATACGCATGTCATATCCTCACATACAACATAACAGACTCAGGTGGTAATCTTCAAAATATCACAACCATACATTTGTACCAGCAAAACCAAACAGAGAGAGAGAGAGAGAGAGAGAGAGAGAGAGAGAGAGAAGAGAGAGGAGAGAGAGAGAGAGAGAGAGAGAGAGAGAGAGATAGAGAGAGAGGGAGAGACAGACAGACAGACAGACAGACAGACAGACAAGACACACAGAGAGAATCTGTGTAGGTATGGGTGTCTGCGTGCGCGCGTACCTGTGTGCATGCGACCCCTATTGGTGGAGGATATCGAGAACTAGTTTTGCTATGGCGCAGGTCACCCGCACTCGTGCGGCGTTCCCCGCAGCTTGAGGCTGTGCCCACCCTGCCCCACATTTCTCCATCAAGAGAACATCCACATGAATGTGGCGTGGAGGTGTGACTATCGCGTTTACTCTCGACCCAAGGGAGTGGGCAAGAGTTTCAGACAGTGGGTAGATTACAAATATTTAAATATTTATCCTCCAACACTTCATAATATTTAATTTGCGAGACTGTATCCGTCTTCCTCATTTAACGCTAAGACAGCAGCTAGTGTTGTCTGTCATATGAGCAAAAATGCGTCGCACAGTTGTATAACGCCTAACAAGTCAAGCCCACCTCATCCAACTTAAGCGTGAGAGAGCATTGTTATAGATTTTTAGGTTTTTCTTGAGAAAAGACTAGAAGAATAGACCAAGAGGGAAGAAAATGGACAATGAGGAGGTGACAGAAAGAAAAAGAACAAAGAGAGGTATGGATAAGAGGGAAATCCTAGCACAGAATTTCCAGAAGTGGAGATTATAAATTTGATACTAACAAGCCTCTGGCATCCCCACGATGGAAAGTGGGATACAAAACAAAGACAATGTTAAGACTTGCACAGATATCAGCCATAGTCAGACTAAAACTAGCCTGAAAAGATGAAAACACTAGTCTGAGGACATCATGAAACTAATGTGAGCTCAAAGGTTTTTTCACCTTCCTGTACGCATTTGAGTCCGGTCTGCAGAGACGAATTCAAATGGATGAAATGCGCTCTACAGAAAAATCCTTGCTTCTCTCTCCAGGACCACACATGTCATAATGGAGAAGTATCAACGCAACCTCATCAGGCAAGCCACTGACAGCTGTTCCGAACCCCTTACAGTACTTAAATAAGGAAATATGAGACACATGGTCCTGACCCCAGGCATGACAATCTCTAAAAAAATAAATCAACAACAACAACAAACCCCTCCACCTTCATCTTAGATTAGCCTATAGCAGACCTACCTGTTTCGTTTTCTCGTTCGTTTATACAAGCATGCCAAAAAGCCATGTATGTACATTCAAGATTTTATGACGGGATAGCTCGGTCATTACTGTGGTGACTTTTTCAGTAGCCCCTCGTAAATGGGTACCTCCCTCTTTTGGTAGACCCTCAATATCTGCCCAGAGAAGTGAGTCTTGACCCTCGCTACCCACGACTTATAGGTATGGACTCCTTTACCTTTTTTTTTTTCAGTGATCGCTGAATTGTAGAAATACGAAAAATACCCAAGCACTGGTACACATTAACTACCATGACAGCAGCGCCTGCAGTACTATGACCACGGTCGACTAAAGAACATTTGCATTGTAGTATTGTCTTAAAGTTACGATCTTCTTTGACAGCATATCTTTTTCGTGCATACATTATATTTAAAAAAAACAACTAGTAAGCACATGAAAGATTTCGTAAACCACTGCACTGTTCAGTGAACTGTAGAAACCTAGCATACCCGGTATGAACAGGTGCTCAACACTTCACCAGCACTCTAGCTGCTGCAGCTGAACAAGACGCTGAAAGTCCAAGAAGCAATGTAACATGTAAAATAGTATTTGGAAGTCACTGAAGACTCACCGCAAAACTGAAGAAGCACAGGTACATGACACGAACATCTGAACTGGCCGAGACTGTCCTTCAAGGGACAGTAAACGGAGGAAGGCGAAGAGGCAGACAGAGAAAAGGATGGGAAGACAACATCAGAGAGCGGACTGGCCTTGCGTGGAACGACTTGCCGCAGAAAACTGAAAACCTGAAGGAGTGCAGGAAGTGGTGCCCCAACAGTCTACTAGACTATGGGATTGGTGAAGGTGAAGACACAAAACTAAAGGAAAGTTCAAACCAGAAATCTTAGTTTCAGGCAATGCTGAATAAAACTGTAACACATATATTGTGCCTCTTTGAAACTGAACTTCTGCAAAGCTGGGGGGTTTTCCTTAAAGAATGTGTCTCCTTAGCTTTTAATTAGCTAATGCTATCAAAGAGAATTTTTTCATAGAAATGAAATGCCCCTTCCTCCCCGTATGGATAGTAGAAGAGCCATTGAATAGGACGGTAGCGGGGAGGGGGATAACTGTAAAACAGACATAGTACAAAGAAATTCTAAAATGTCAGTAAAACTGACATTTTGAGAATGACAAAAGATGCGGATTTCCAAAAGTCATGTACTTTTAAAAGCCTCTAGATACGTCCTAAAACTCGTAGACTGAACAGAAAGCCCCTAACTTGAATTTACGAACAAACCCGTTTCTAACGGTAAGTGGCCAGAGGACATTAAAAGAGCAGCTTTAGCAAACATATCGATATTTGACAGCAACATTTAACGACAGTCTCAACTTGTACTCAAGACTTAAATGCCAGATGGTGTGCAATCTCGCCTCACGTCACAATCACCTTTTCCTGGTTTAAATTTATCACCT
>CM054146.1:27256594-27261594 GCA_028751875.1 Rapana venosa
TCAAAGTCAAAGTCAAGCTTTTATTTTCAGATGGTACATTGAATAAGCAGTGCATTTGCTTTTTTTCATCAAGCCATCTATCTAAAGAGTGTGTGTGTGTGTGTGTGTGTGTGTGTGTGTGTGTGTGTGTGTGTGTGTGTGTGTGTGTGTGTGTGTGTGTGTGTGCGTGCGTGCCTGCGTGCGTGCCTGCGTGTGTGTGTGTGTAGATATGAGTGTGAGTGTGTGCGTGCGTGTGTACGTGCGTGCTTGCGTGCGTGTGTGTTCATTTCCCCCCTAAGATAATGGAAAAGGCACTAATGTGTGGGGTTTTTGTTATCCAGTCCCTACGCGGATGTGTTCTGTAAATGTCGTCCGTTCCCACTTGCCACAATGGCCTACTTTTCCAAAAGATTCTAATATATTTACAGGATGTGCGTGCATTCTTGCGTGCGAGCGTGCGTGTGTGCGTGCGCGCGTGCGTGCGTGTGTGTGTATGTGTGTGTGTGTGAAAACGAAAGAGAGAAAAGTAATGAAGAGGGTGCAGTGCAAATATGTTGTTGAACTGTGACTTCACTGCATCGCACATCATTAAAATATCAGTCTTGGCAAATTGTATAAAATGTATGCTAGTTTTACCAGGAAGATCATTGCACCATAACAAATAGTCAATTTCCCCCATTATCTACATACTATTTTGAATGTTTTTGACTTGTTCACGTATTTGGTGATCACCAAAGCCACACATTCCTTAAAAAATTATGACCGAGGATTTAGGTAGCTATTACGGTTCTAACAGTGGATACCATCTCCTGTTGCCCATTGTGGCTGTGTGATTTGTGAGAGTGCGCATGCTGGAAGTGAATAAGTGAAACCCATTCGCGCTTTCTTAGAACCCAGTGCTACGTGCTGTTTGTTTTCCCCTACAATCCGAGCTATCATAAAACATCAGGTAAATAGGAATCCCTTCAGTAATTCGCTACGGTATTTAGCACTGTACCTCTTGTAGTTGAACTGGAAATGTGTGACATAATTGAAAAAAAGATTTGTGATTTCGATAAAAAAAGTCCACCTGGTTAACAAGAGGCCCTACATAACATGGCTGGAATTTCCTCTGAAACCTCGGAACTTGACAAGGATTACTATGTAAATTAGATTTTGGAGGACTCCCCAACTAGTGATCAGGATCCCTTTCAAGTGGTGTCAATTCCATTCAAAGACTGGCAAGTAGTAAAGGCTCAAAAGGAAAGAATTCTGCTGACGATATGCAAAACGGAACACAAACAGAAACAAACAGTAAGTCCAACTCTGATGACGGTAAAACAGACCTACACTCCAAGAAAACATTACCGGACAGTGAAACCTAGGCAAAGAAGTCTGACACGGACAACAGTTCTGTCCACTTGGCAAGTAAAGGGCCATAATCGTCTGATACAGATGATCAGTCTGGCTGTGATCTGGACGGACTGAGTGGAACAAATGGTGGATGGGAAAGCACATAATCAGACTGCTGCTATCAGTGACAAGTATCAAGAGTCATGTTTTGGGGTCGCCAATGCTATACTTTTCAAGTCTTCTGCACTTATAATGGTCCAACGCCTGGCGCCATTTACATTATTTTCATATTAATCCGTGGTCTAGAGATAGCGTACCTGCCTAGAAAGTGAAAAGTCCGGGCTTGAAGTGTGTGGTGGTTTGTTCCTATTTGTGCCCGAAGCTGTTCCTCCATCTACTAGACCGTGAGTGATGGTCTGGGTGCTTGTCTTTCGGATGAACCGATAAACTGAACCCAAAGACTGACCACCCAAAAGAGAATTACAATAGTCCAGACGTGAAAGAATGAGGGACGCGACAAATTTGGATGATGCTTCAGGAGACAGGTACTTTTGCAATGCATTAATACGCCGTAATTGATAGTAACACGACTGGCAGGTCTGGGTGACGAATTTTGCATACAGAGTGTGTAGTCCATAACAACCCTAGATACTTCAAAGTGACGGATAGAGGAACTGACGATTTGTTGAATTCTATTGAAGCTGTTGCGATGGAAGAGAGTTGTGTTTGGTCTCTTCAAGCATGGCTTCTATTTTATTTGTGTTAAGCTGTAATATCAACCATTATCATTACTCTTGTCGTTAGTTCTAATTTAAGAGTACTTCTTTCAAGATGCAGTCTTTGAAAATCTGCAACAAACTAGCTACCCCAAGCAGAGAAAGACAATACCAAAGCCCTGATTTTTCTTCGTACTTTATTTCTTTTTTATCCAAGATTAAATCTGAAGACACTAAACAAATAAACACTTTGAGAATACAGCTGCGCTTAACTACATGACTAGTCACACTTAGGGCAGCAGCATAGAAACAACAACAACATCAAGAATTGCATTTGGGGCTAATGATTTATTGATGCGCACCTCAAATGCTGTCACTTTGAATAATTGAACATCAAACAAAAAGGAAATGCGGGTCACAAAATAAATGATGCATTCAAATGACGATAAACAGTGATTGATGCAACTGGAGAAAAAGAATTTGATAGAACAGGTAAGGAGATGAGCAGGAAGGAGAAACGTAAAGAAAATATACAAACACGAAATATTTACTAAAAACGATACACTGTAAAGACAAGTCTCATTAGCTCGGTCAATAGTGAACTCGTTTGCCTTTTCCCTTAAAGCAGAGGTCTTTGCGGGCAAAAGACACCCTTCATCAGGTGCTATGAAGAAAAAACATGTTTCCCCATGCAAGTGCTACATGGAGGAAATAACAATAATGTTTGTTGCTAGATTTTTACTTGATGAAAGCTGGAATTCCAATGACCTGGCGTCCTTCCTGTATGCACGGGCATTGTGTACTGCTTCTTTTGCCGTTTCATTACTGGGTCACACGTCATCTCAAGTGGAAAGATCACGTAACTTGGCAGAAGGATGTAAAATCAAAGCAGTAGGTTAAAGAAGCAGTCCTCTCTCTCTCTCTCTCTCTCTCTCTCTCTCCTCTCTCTCTCTCTCTCTCTCTCTCTCTCTCTCTCTCTCTCTCTCTCTCTTCTCTCTATCTATCTATCTATCTATCTATCTATATGTCTGTCTGACTGTCTGTCTGTCTGTCTGTCTGTCTGTTTGTCTCTCTGTATCACGAGATAGACAAAAAATGCACACAGCAATACAGATAGACTGGCAGACACAGACTCGGGGAACCTTTTGGAAATGTAACAAGTATCCCTTGTACAATGACTAAACAGGTACGCTGTATTTTCTGGGTTTTTTCATGTTGACTTCTTCATATAAACTCTCTAGGCCAATCACCCTGGTTACCACTATCAGTCTTTCCTATGTGATATGTATTTTTCCCGTCCCTTAGCTAGAGCTCTGATTTTCACCAATGAAGAGATGTTTATATATTATGCCACCGTTTTTGCCCACCAG
Source organism: Rapana venosa (assembly GCA_028751875.1). Taxonomy (NCBI): domain Eukaryota; kingdom Metazoa; phylum Mollusca; class Gastropoda; order Neogastropoda; family Muricidae; genus Rapana; species Rapana venosa. The sequence goes on from CM054146.1 coordinate 27,259,992, forward strand.
TAAGGGAGTCACATTCTGACTTTGGGAATGATGTCTTAACATGACACAAATGTGGATGCTTTTTCCGATTTTTTTGTCATTATTTTTACCATCACAAAGGGCCTGCTCTTCCAACAGAAAGGGTTTTAATGTGTGCGAAAGATTTCCCCATGCGTTCACACATGGGATCTTGGATTATAATCTCATCTAAAGGGCTTTTGGCAGAGTGAAATCAGTACCAAAGTAGAACTTACATGGGGAGGGGGGGGGGGGGGGGGCTTATGAACGGGGATTGGCTGGAGCACGATGTTCTAACCACTGGGCTATTTGCTACCGTATTTATCTTAGATGTCATCCTAAACAACCTGCTGTAGCCCAGGCCACCCTATGCAAGGACAGAGAATAATGTGGCTGAGTTTCCTTTTACTTGTTCATTCTTTTTACACACTTATCACTCACTTGATTCAAAATCAAATCAAATCAAATCTCCAGATACTTAACACTTAACCCTATGAAAAAAAAATCACACAAAACTGCAACACAGTTTTAATGGGAAGGACAAGGCAATAATAACAAAATCAACTACATTTAAAGCCAAAAAAACTTACTGGTGTGCTCTTGCTCTGCCACTTATAACAATTAAATGTCAACCAAAAAGAAAACACTGCTAACAAACAAATAATGCGTTCAAAAATAGAGCAAACTGGAACAAAATGGGAAACACATAAAACACAAATTAGACAAAGGCAGGACAAGAGAAACAATACGGAAAACAAACACAACACGCTTACACTACAAAAATCCCTAGTATGCTGTAGGAAAACCCAAACCTCATCACCTTGGTCGAACATAAACTCGTTTGCATTCTCCCTCACCTAGCCAGTCTTTGGGGACAAAAGACAGCATCAATCTATCAGGCACTGTAAAGAAAAGCATGTTTCCCTAACATAAGTGTTGCGCGGGTGCATTAGCAATAGTGTTTGTTGTTAGGTTTTGTACTTGCTGATGACTGCAACTCCAATGAACTCCGAAGCACTGGGGGTCCTCCCTGTGTGCACATGCATGCATTGTGTACTGCTGCTGTTGCTGCAGCGTGCGTGCCTGCTGATTGCAGGGTCACGCCATGCCGGTGGAAAGAGCATTTGGTAAGAGGATGTAAAGAACAACGGTAAACCCAAAGCATCAGGTCGGTGAAGCAGCGCTTGCTCAGTCTCTCTCTGTCTATTTGTCTGTCTGGGTGCATGCCTCTCTCTCCCCTCCCATCTCTCTCTCTTCTCTCTCTCTCTCTCCTCTCTCTCTCTCTCTCTCTCTCTCTCTCTCTCTCTCTCTCTCTCTCGCTAATATATATATAATATATATATATATATATATATATATATATATATATATATATATATATGTGTGTGTGTGTGTGTGTGTGTGTAAGTAAGTCTTCAATTACTTACACACATATATATAATATATATATATATATATATATATATATATATATATATATATATATATATATATATATGTGTGTGTGTGTGTGTGTGTGTGTGTGTGTGTGTGTGTGTGTGTGTGGTGTTTGTGTGTGTGTGTGTGTGTGGTGTGTGTGTGGTGTGTGTGTGTGTGTGTTGTGTGC
>CM054146.1:27266594-27351594 GCA_028751875.1 Rapana venosa
TTTCGGTTTTTAAATTTTTTTATTGTATCTTTTGCTTTGCGCGGTTTCTTTTCATGATTAGACTACTTTTCCCCCCTCGCATTTTTCAGTAGGGCCTCCACCACCACCTCAATTCTCATACACCCCTTGTATATATGTGGGTTTTTTTCTCGTCTAATATCACTGAGAGTGAACGACGTAAACTCGAAGACAACAACAACACACACACACACACACACACACACACACACACACACACACACACACACACACACACACCACCTTACTCATAGATTAATATTTTAATTCGTTTTTATGCACGATTGGAAATTCTCGCATTTCTATGCTCATGAGTTAATCCCTACTTCCACACACACACACACACACACACGCGCGCGCGCGCGCGCGCGCGCGCGCGCACGCACGCACGCACGGACACGCACGCACGGACACGCACGCACGCGCGCGCGCGCGCCCGCGCGCGCACACACACACACACACACACATATGCTAAAAAGCTGCATACCTGTTCTTACTTCATCATAGTCATCGGTGATATTCAGTGATCTTTTACTGAGATATATCTTTTTTTCAAATCGCTATTGCAAAGTCCAGTTGGTTCATTGTTATGATTATTATGGACTCTAAAGACATTATCCGTCTGTGGACTATATCATGTCTTGTTGGTTATAGTTAAAAATATTGTTTTATTGTTACTGGTTAGCTTCTGTTAGAAATTGGGATGTTACTGTTCTGTACTTAGGAGTTACTTTAGATTTACATTTTCTTACTTGTTCATTGTAGATTTCGTAAATTAACCTCCTACCCAACTCCCAGATATCCCCCCTTCACCTCTAGCCTTTCTGTGTCTAATATCCCATCTAGTAAAGAGACGTAAAAGGAAATCGAACACACCACTCAGGTAAGCCTACTGTAGGTGCTTATGTTGCAAACACACTTAACCTTTGCTGAGGGAAATCTTAATTTTCCTTTTTATCTCGTCCTACCTCATCTTTTTGATGTTGCTGTTCTATTGTTCCCACGCCAATCATTTCAGTCTTTCTGCCCAAACCATATATAGACTTGTTATGTCGCATCATATGGGCACAAGTCATCAAGTAGCCCCTTAATGACAGGCTGCCATGAGGCCACCGCCCACAGGAGCCCTGCACTGCTGCTAGGTCACATTGGTTGTGTTCGGTGGTACCTTTTCTGATAATAATAGCATAGACAAGACACCACCTACTTAGCCCCCCTACTGACGATAGCACTTGCTCAATTGCAGAGCCAGACTGAGTGAGACGCCCACCCAGGGTAGTGACCACCACAGCATCCCTCTCCAAGTGTAAAGGGCAATCAAGACAGAGAGGCTACCATGACATTACAGCAATGGGGGTCACTGTATCAGAAACAATCTTCTTGTGCTGCATGACGATCAATGGTGATGAGGATGATGTCATGATGCTACTATGGAATTGCATATGCTTTGAGACTACTTGACAGGGAATGTCTCCACACTTCATGATTATCATGATATACATTTCAGCATCAACTATGTCCATAAAATTCATAAATCATCAGTGTTGGTCAAGTAATTTGAGTAACACTCCACAAACTGCACCTAAGAAGTGGATGAATCTCCACATTGTGGCCTCAATCCTCTTAACGACCCCAAAACAAACTCACTCTGGGTAGAAACCGCCCTGAGTCCGAAAACATCCTGACTTGTATGGGATTCGAACCCACATCCTTTCAGTGGGAACTTGAGATGCTAATCACTGCATCATGGTGGCTGGTAAAGAAATCTGTATTTGTACCATTTTACTTCAATTTCAATTTCCTTTACTTTTCTCTTTAAGCTCATGTCTTTCTCCTCGTCAGGCCTTCTTCAGGGACAACTTTTATCCAATACAGGTTTCACCTTTCACTGCTGGTCTTTTTATGGATGCGATGTTTAAAAAAATTCCACATGTACATCAAGAGAGAGAGAGAGAGAGAGAGAGAGAGAGAGAGAGAGAGAGAGAGAGAGAGAGAGAGAGAGAGAGAGAGAGAGAGAGAGAGAGAGAAGAGAGAGAGATTGTAAGAAAGAGAAAAGGGGAGAGGGAGACAAACAGAGAAACAGACTAATAGCAATGCAGGCAGAAAGGCAGGCAAGTAATCAAGCAGACATAGAAAGACAGCGAGACAGACATAGGTAAAGCTGAGGCTACCACCACTTGCAAGTAATCAAGCAGACATAGAAAAACAGCAAGACAGACACAGGTAAAGCTGAGGCTACCACCATTAACTCATCTTTAAACAAGTTCCAGATTCTGACTACCACACGCTTCCAGTCTTGATTGTGCCCACTATCAGCCCCAAACAATGGACTGTGTTAACACTCTCTGCCCAAGAAAAAAAGAAACAACGTGTACTGTGTATGGTCTAGTCTTCAATCACTCACGCCATGTCCAGTCTCCAGGGGTGATTTTTTTTTCTCAGGCAGACAAATCAGACCAGCTGATTACTATCCGTGAATCCCTTCCTCCTTTCCCACACACAGGCCAGACAAGCACAAACAGTCTGAAGCCATAGGATGTGGCAGACCGCTGCCAGCATGATTATTTACCTGACACAATTCACTCTCTCCCACACAGTCACACCTGCAAACAGGATGAAGCCTGACAACAACACCGCCCACATAATGAGAGATGGGGAAAAAGTACAGATGTAACACGACTTTCCCCCGAAAATCTAGATATCTTGTGACATTGCCCTCAAGTGTGTGTGTGTGTGTGTGTGTGTGTGTGTGTGTGTGTGTGTGTGTGTGTGTGTGTGTGTGTGTGTGTGTGTGTGTGTGTGTGAGTGCATGCGTGTTACGTGCGTGCGCGTGTGTGTGTGCATTCATACATGTATGAATGAAAGGGTATAGGTGTGCTTGGGTGACATGCTGTTTAAAGTATGTATGGAAGTATCCATATATGTCCATGCTACACAAATACACTCACACACACAGACATATCGCGCGCGCGCGCGCGCGCACACACACACACACACACACACACACACACACACACACACACACACACCACACACACACACACACACACACCTGCACTGAGGCAAACACATTGACTTCAGCTGCATACCCTCTGGATACATATTAATAGCATATCCTGTGTGGCTTTGCTGCTAGGATTTTTAGCTTCAATGTTCTTGCAGGTTCGTCTAGTTTTCAACATTTTGGTTTCTTTTCTTTGTATACAGGGTGTTGGTCTTCGCCTTTGTGATTTTCTATGCCCCCTTTTACCCACTGCACAGAGAGACAGACAAAAGAGAGACAGAGACAGAAACAGACAGATGGAGAAAGTGTCCAACTTCATTCATAGATCACACTAATCACATCCAATAATGTAGTGCAAGCTGTACATAGAGAAAACGATTGAATACTACACCACCCTAGATAAAAGCAGAGGTGTAAAACTATGAATAAACTGTCTGCGTGTTTTCTACGGCTAATGTATTACAATATATTGTTCTAATCTTCTTGTTTTTAGTGTATCTGCAGTAGAATGTAACTGTGAGACAAGGGTTGAGCCATTGTGAGCGATTTAAAAAAAATATGATTCCATTTTACAGGTAGGTAAATTAATCAACAATTTTTGTTATAAATCCTAAACACTGAAAAAAATATTTACTGAAACGGAATTGATCATAAGTCTGATTATTCCACACTGGGCAAGAGATAACTTGAAGTCGTTTGTGCAGAGAAAAATAATCTTTTAAATACACATCCCGCAGACTGAATGTTTGGTTAAACATTTCCTTTCAATCATATATATATATTTATATATATATATATATATATATATATATATATATATATAGAGAGAGAGAGGGGAGAGATGAGATGAGAGAGGGGAGAGAGAGGAGAGATGGGGGGGGGGGGGGGGAAGGGAGGGAGGGAGGGGAAGAGGTAGAATGAGTGAAATAATAATGATCATAATTGTATTTCCATGGGTAGTAGCGAGGCATCTACCAACTTTTTTCAAAGGACTTTTCCATAAATATGGACTAAATTAATGCAGATTTAAGATGGTACAAACATCTATATGCATACAGCATACGTATCTCACACTGATTTAAAAATGATAGTGAATAGATCACATCGCTGATAGACACACATGCAGATGGACAAACAGATAGACTTACAGGCGGAGAGATTTACAGATATGCAGAAATACCAAAGAAAATAGACTGAAATGCATAGAGACACTTTTGTCTACTTTTACTTTTAGTTTCCAAAACAAATGTTATTAGAGCTTGATTTGAGGAAACTTGTTTTTCACAAACTGATTTGTCAGTATTGATATTCTGTGAAGTAGCTGTCAACTGTTTGTTATATTCCATGCAGTAATAGTTTCAGAACTTACATGGTCTCTGCACACAGGTAAACTACTGAAAGCTCGAACCACCGAACGGCAATGAGACACCGTGACCCGGACACTTTCCATCATGCCTTTTTTAATTCGCTCAGTCTGGAAATATACATTAAAACCTCTTAACTGCCCAGTGCAAGTGCACCCTATATGCCGGGGAATAAAATTCTTATGAACCACTGCTATGTTCATATCCCTCTTACTCAGAAACTACCACATGAATATTCCTGCTAGTCTGCCTAATGACAGTATATATATCGTAGATTACTTCCAGGCAAGCTCAAATTAGTTAGCATGCTATTTCACTGCAAAAATTTATTTAAAATGTAAAAAAATTGACCAAAAATACGATTTCTTTATCACCACTGTCATTCTGAGTACTCCCGATCTCAATAACGTCAAACATAAGTCTAGGCCAAATCTCATTCTTTTTTTTTTAAATGCATGATCAGCTGAATCATACACGATCGTTTTCATCACTGTTAGGTAAATCTACAGTTTTATTTGCCACTTTTACAGCTTTGTAAAGTTATTTATGCCTTCAACAAGAAGTGTCAGCCATTTTGAACACGAACTTCCAAAACAGTCATGCATAAAAACACAAAATACGAGCTAAAAAACGATCGTTTTTGCTACAGTTTTTGCAGCTGAATGTTGCCAAGCAACAGGAGAGTGACCTTCATTAAGTTTGGAGTTCTTTCCCTTTAACTGTAGTCAAGGAAGCAGGCTTGTTTACTTCGGTTCGACACCCCGGAAATTTTACGGGTTGTAGGCGTATAGGGTGCACGTTTAGCCCCGGAAAATTTCCGGGGTAAGGCAGTCTAGTGGTTAATTCTAACTTCTGAAAGCAGGGTATCTTCAAAGCAATAGCAAATTATGTGGATTACAAATATGTAGAGGGCAAACAATCTATACAGCATTCCTCTGCTTCTCTATTTTCTTTACATTTTCTGTTTCACTTTCCCCAAAGGTTGTGATGCCATGCTCAAAAACCTGATCTGGCTTTTTTCAACCTTCCTCTCTTCTGTTCATGTCATGTACACACAAAATTATACATTTTTTCTTCACCCGAACGCCATTGATGTACCTCCTCTGCAAGAACATCATCATTATAACTGATGTTGAGGCTATCATTCTATATAGTGATGTGCAGCCCTGGTCCTGCTTTTATTCTATCTCAGAACCACCCTTTGATTCTGACCCAGAGGCTGGTTTTACTTCAAAGAAGCTGGGGGGACAAACACATTTTTGGGACAGAACTTCCTGCAAATAGTGGTATTAAGGTAGCCTTCTGTCTTTCCAGCAGAGTCCATTAGTTCTGATTCCGGTTATTACGTTCTTCCGAGACAGACACTGTCAGGCTGACATTGTGTGCATGGTATTTGTTGACCCTGTGATTGACTTGGCTGCAATCTAGCGGTTTTCTTGATGTATCAAAATTGAGATTGTGACTACGTGTTGCTTTCTTCGTTTGTTGTCTTGTTTGTTGCTTTCTTGCTTTGAAAGTTTCATTCTCTCTCTCTCCTCTCTCTCTCTCTCTCTCTCTCTCTCTCTCTCTCTCTTCTCTCTCTCTCTCTCTCTCTCTCTCTCTCTGTCTGTCTGTCTGTCTGTCTGTCTGTCTCAAAATACATTTCTTTGAAATATTACAGAAGACCTATGTCTAATCGGTTAGCTTTTGTTTTTGACATAGTCAAATCAGACTGTTATGAATATATTTTGCTATGTTTCTTTATAAATCTTTCAAAAGACGAAGTTGTTTAATTGGGTAAAGCTAACAGCTGAAACCCACATTATGTTTGATTATAATTATGCTGTGTGTATGTGTGTGATTGGGTGGGTATCATGAATTATTATGTTGCACATGATGATCTGTAATTACCCCCTTTCAATGGGGATACGGCCTTATGGAATAAATCTTCGTCATCTCTCTCTCTCTCTCTCTCTCTCTCTCTCTCTCTCTCTCTCTCTCTCTCTCTCTCTCTCTCTCTCTCTCTCCATTGGAGAACCTCGGACCTCTAGCTGAAGAACAAGAGAAAAAGAGAACTGAAAAATTGCATGCTAGTAGTGTCTAATTTCAATATATTTTTAAAAAGTTATAGTTTGTACACTGCCTGCTGTACAAGTCCATTGAATAATAAACACCACTTTATTACGGTCAACGTCTCCTACACTTTCTTTATAATAATAATGATAATAATAATAATAATAATAATAATAATGATAATAACAATAAGTGGAATTTATATAGCACTATATCTTGCAGAGAAAAATCAAAGCGCTTGCACTCAACTCATTCTTACACAGTCATACAACCAGTAACAGTTAATAGTTCCATCAAGTCCAAATGTACATGCTCATGCTCTCATTCTATTACAGTCCAGATTACATTTTGATTGTCCTATTCTTTAAGAATTGTATGCAACAAAGATAAAACATTCCCTGTTCAAAAGGTTCCTCTCTCCTTTGATAAATATTTTCCATTATGAGATTTTCTGTCTAATTATCAAGTTGTGAACAGGCATTAATCATACCAAGGAGGAAAACACATCAACTCATCATCCTACTTTTCCCTGAATTTGATAGAGTCACGAAATAGTCACGATATACCACTAACACCATTTCACTAATGAATTGAAGTGATGACATTACATAAACTTTCTATATGCTATGCAAAGATGCATCTAAAAGATTTGACAACTTTTGTCACGGGCTGTAGTGTGTTGCGTCTTTCTCGAAGTCAAACAGACATAGCTGCAACCGTAATCCCAAAAGTTTGCAATCCACTCTATGAAAGTGGACGAAAAAGTGTCAAAAGCAAGCTACTTCTTCCTAAAATTCAAAGACATTTTTCTTCCTCCAGTTTGCCTCACTTTTCAAAACTTTTCCCAAAGCACTTTTCTTTGTGCCTTTTCTGTTTTTCTTTCTTTATTTTAAGGGGCTGTGGAGTGTGATCAGATCTAAGGCTGTCATGCATAGTGTACTGCCTGAAGCTGTCTAATATGAGCTTCGCTTTACCAGAAGTAAATGATGCCTTTTGTTGCTGTGATTGTTCTCTCTCTCTCTCTCTCTCTCTCTCTCTCTCTCTCTCTCTCTCTCTCTCTCTCTCTCTCTCTCTCTCTCTCCTTAAGGAAAAATATGACAAGTATAAGCAGGGTGGGACATGGGAAGTGAGTTAAAAGGAGGAAGGTGGGATGAAAGCAGGCAAGCACACTGACAAACGTCTATATTGCAATATCTAGAGCAGTACCATGTCAGCAACTGTCTTTGTATTTTGAATGATTAACCACTGCGAGAATTTTCACTACTCTTACACCCGTTTTCCTGGAGATCTTGCTTCCTCCTTCCCGATCAAAGCATAAAAATAGCTCATTCCAAAATAGAAATCGGGTGGCTTTGTGTTCTTGAGGAAGACTTCATTTATAATGACAGCCAACCGAATAAAGTCGCCTTAAAGAAAAGATTTGCGTCCACATTGTCCACAAAATCAGGTTGTTGTCAGCAGACTGTTCATATGACTAACAATAGCCCTTTGCCTGAACCTCCATTCAGTGACTTGGCCAGAGCAGGTAGAGATAAAATCTGTGCTTAAGGAACCATGACGCTGATCAAAGGCCATGCTAGTTGTTTCTTTCCAGTTTCAGCCATTTTCTTATTGAACCATTTTTCAAATGTCGTGTATTAGGTTTTCTAGTTAAAGGCATTTGGTTACTTTTAGGATTTTTCTCGGTCACAGGTTATGTTTACTGAGACTATCATAAAAATAAATCTTTCTGCCATGCAGAACGGATGGCTTGAAAGAACTCTTATATGGGAGCTGATATTTCATGTTAACTTACCCTTTGCTGAATTATTTTAATTTTTGCCATCTCATCTTCAGTCACGTTCCTGTCAAGCATACCCAGACTCGTTATGTCGTATCCTCCGTTTCAGAAATCCTTAAGGAGCTTAACAATGTCAGACCACTGGACCACCAGCCAGAGGAGCCCTGTACTGCTGCTGGGTAATTTTACCGGTGTTCAGTAGTGTATGTTCTGAGCTGATGTATGCAAGAAACTACCAACTAAGCCCCCTACTGACAACAGTAAAACCAGTCATGGAGCAAGACTAAGTGAGATGCCCAACCATGGTAGCACCCACCATAGCATCCCTCCTACAAACCCCAAACCCCTGTGGTTGTGATAAAAACTCATCATAGGCACAGAAGTGTATGAGGAAGCTAACACTGAATTCATCATGAGGCTACAGCAACTGGACCTCTGACTGATAAAGATGACGTAATGCTACTGAAATGGAATTGCATGTTCTTTGAGACTACTTCACAGGGCGGTAATCAATGTTTCCTATCATCATAACTATGTTCCAGCATCAAACAGTCCTATGAGATACATACACCTGCAGTGTTGGTCAGGTAATTTGAGCAATGCTCTCAACAATCACTTTTCTAGAGTAGATGAAGCTAGACTGTGTGGTCCCAATCCTTCCCAATGAACCCATAACACACTCACTTTGGGTAGAAACCAGCTAGAGTATGAAAAAGAATCCCTATGGCTCATATGAAGGAGGCACCGTGGTCGAGTGGTTTAGGCGGTCAACTCGTGATCCAGAGGTCGTGGGTTCGATCCCCGCTCGGCTCGGTGTTGTGTCCTTGGGAAAGACACTTTACTCCTATTTTCCTCACTCCACCCAGGTGTACAAGTGGGTACCAGCTCTGCTGGGGAAGTATCTGGCGACAGACTAGCGTCCTGTCACAGGGGTGGTGAAAAACCATCAGTTCGCTTAATGCTACAGAAACCGGGATAAGCTCCGGCTCTATGGGCCTTCTGGCTCGAAAGAACATACTACTACTACTATGGCTCATATGAGATTCAAATATGCAGCCTTCCAGTCTGCCACAGAAGGTGCTAACCACTGTACCATGTGGCTTGTAAATAATTTGTTTATACCATTTCATTTTCATTACTTCACATCTCTTATCATGCTCATTTCTTTTTCTTTAGTTTGTCATGCCTTCTTTCTGTTCAGGGACAACTTTTATCCAAAACAGGTTTTACCTTTCACTGCCAGTATTCTTATGGTTGCAACTTTAAAAATGACTCTACGCAGACAAAGAAGAACACAGGGAGAGAGAAAAGGACAAGAGGGAGACAAAGCAAAACAAGCAGCCAGGCAGGCAGCCAAGCAAGCAAGTGGACAGGAAAGCAGGTAGACAGAGAAAAACAGACAAACCAACAGACAGTGACACAGACATAGAAAAAAACCTGAGGTTTCCAACCTAAACTCATCTTCAAACACCATGAACACTCGTACTACCAACTCCTTGCCTTCAGACTATACTATGTGCACACTCAGCCGCAAACAATGGACAGTGTTTGCACTCTGCCCTAAAAAAAAAAGAACAAAAAGTGTACTCTGTATGGTCTAATCTTCAATCAATCACGCCTTGTCCAGTCTCCAGGGCCGTGATTTTTTTTCTCAGGCAGACAAATCAGACCAACTGATTACTATCCGTGAATCCCTTCCTTCTTTCCCACACACAGACCAGACAAGCAAACATAGCCTGAAGCCATAGGCTGTGGCAGACCGCTGTCAGCATGGTTATTTACCGGACACAGGTCACCCTCTCCCACACAGTCAAACGCACAAACTGGAGGAAGCCTGACAACAACACCGCCCACATAACGAGAAAAACTGGGGAAAAAGTCCAGATGTAACACGACCTTTTTCCAGGAAAACTTAGATATCTTGTGACATTGCCCTCAAGGGTGTGTGTGTGTGTGTGTGTGTGAGTGTGTGTGTGTGTGTGTGTGATCTTTCGCTAGGTATCCTTGCATGCCAAACAACACACGCACACACTCTCATTCTCACACACACAACACTCTCTCACACACCGTCTCTCTCTCTCTCTCTCTCTCTCTCTCTCTCTCTCTCTCTCTCTCTCTCTCTCTCTCTCCTCTCTCTCTCTGCCTCTCTCTAACACACACACACACACACACACACACACACTCATTTTTGCACACGCACCATCGCATGATTCCTTGCAAGCAAGGAAGCAAACACACACACATACAAACACACACACACACACACACATACACAAACACACACACAGTTTTCACACTCTCCTGCCCTCTGGGAACATTATAATAGCATGTCGACATATTGTGTGTGGCTTTTGCTGCTAGGAGTTTAAACTTCTTTTCCTTATATCTTATTTTTCAACTTTTCGTTTCTTTTTGAATAAATAAAGGGTCTTTCATTTTTGCTTTTGTTTTTTCCCCCTTTCACATTTTCCCTGCTAGTCAAGCGAGAGAGACAGAGACAGAGACAGAGAGACAGACAGACAGAAACAGACAGAGACAGAGACAGATACAGACAGAGACAGAGAGAGACAGAGTCAGACAGACAGACAGACAGACAGAAACAGACAGAGAGAGAGAGAGAGTCAGACAGACAGACAGGCAGACAGAATGAATGAATGAATGAATGAATGAATGCATGAATGAATGAATGAACCATCTTTATTTCGCAGGGTTACAGATAACTATTTACATACTTTTTATCATTCGGATCATGCACTGATTAAGAGCTGCAATAACAAATCAAGTTATGATTCAAGGGGAAAACACAGACAAAAATTATTTAACGCTTGCATTAAAAGCCAAGCTAGGCTATTTCTTTGTTTGGGCGCACTGAAGATAACCTGGTTTGGCTCTAATGTAGCGATTTTTAAAAATTATATACATGCATAATATTGATTCCAAACTATATTGATTTCAAACTATCTATTAGCATGATACCTTAAAGAAATAACAGTATTGATAAAGAACGCATTCGCATATCCAACAATAAAACTCGCTTACAGCAATATTGATTGTACTTACGTAAACTACAGACAGACAGACAGACGGACAGACATCCAGAGATAAGAAAGACATAGACAGACAGACAGACATCAGAAGAAGAGAGGGGGGACAGAGGGGACGGAATGACAGACAGACAGACAGACAGACAGACAGACAGACAGAGACGAACATACAGACAGGTAGACAGAAAAAGAGAAAATAAAGAGAGAGCGTACAATTTTACTCATAATCACGCTAGCCTCAGCAAGGTATCTCAGAGCGAACAATGAAAACAGAAAAGGATTGAAGACTTCAGAATGTTTCATGAAAAGGAGAAAGAAATCTGGTTCTTCATCGTGACAGAAAAAGGCCAATTTCTGTTTCCTGTGGTTCTCGTATTTTGTATTTTTCTCTCTTTAAATGTTTTAGGATTCATCCTTACTGTGAGACAAGGATTGATTTTCTGACAGCGCTTAATAAGAGAAACAAGTCATTAAAATTGTATTGGTACAATCTATCTATCTATCTATCTATCTATATATATATACATTATATATATATATATATATATATCTATATCTAAGTACACACACAAACACACACACACACACACACACACATATATATATATATATATATATATATAGAGAGAGAGAGAGAGAGAGAGAGAGAGAGAGAGAGAGAGATTATAGATATATATATATATATAGAGAGAGAGACTTGACTTTTACTGTACATCGGCCTTAGGCCACAGTACAAAGGAATGATGGGTGTACGGAGTGACATGACATGACATGAGTGTTATAAACACATTACTATCAACGTATATAATATGAAATAATGTATCAGCAATAATAGCACAATAAATTACATCACCCATTTCTTGAATATTCATCACGAATCAATTCACGTGCGTCATAATCGACAATGTTTTGAATGTAGTATTCATCAATATAAGGATCAATTTCTAGAAAGTTATCTTATTTCTTCTTTTGGTTGCATGAAAAATAAACCGTGATAAGTTATGTCTATCAGTAGACATTGTAGCTTTGAGTAGCACGTGCAAAGGAAGTCTCTTCGAATATTTCAGAAACTTATGTCTCAAATCTTCATAGACAGAAAAATTGAATAAAAAGTGTTCTTCATTCTCTATTTGGTCTTTACAAACAGGACATTGCTTATCTTCATTTGAACTACTATAGCGACGTGTAGTATTGTTTACTGGTAGCGCATTCAATCGTACTTGAGTAACTGCAACGCAAAAACAATATGTATTCATTTCACTAATATACTTCTCTCTTTCAAAAACAATCTTAAACTTTCTATAACTATCATTATCTACTGCGATCTCTGATGGTGCCAGTACATTCCTGGGTAAACCAATCTACAATTCTCTGTTTAAAGGCACGTAAGAACATTTGTATGTCTCCTACTCCTTGGTTTAACCAAACTATATTAAACCCAGTTATGCAGAGTATTTCCCTGGTTTGAGAGAGAGAGAGAGACAGAGACAGAGAGACAGAGAGACAGAGAGGCAGACAAACAGAGTAGCAGTCAAACTGGAGAACAATAGCACCGAACTTTCCAGTCTGATTCCATGATTTAGCCAAAAATGATGAGACGGGATGGAAGGAGGAAGGAGGAGGGAGGGGGCATAACCCACAACGTCAAAAGTTCCAAATAGCGGCATACTTCTGACACACGCGTTTCAAAATCCCCCTAGATAAATGATGTTGCAGATTGTTGCAGGGCCCGACAAGGAAAGTAAAAAGAAGGGGAAAAAAGACAGAAAGAAAAATCTCGTGTAACGAAGAGTCCACAACTGAAGATCCCTGCTCCAAGTCTTGGAGTGAGGATGTCTCTGGCAGCTAAAAATCCCCAGACTGTTATCTGTGTTAAACCCTTCTCCCCATAACAGGTCATGACACATAGCCTGCGGGTCTGTGTGCTATGGCAGACTATTGTCGTCAGAGATACTGAGCACTCTGATATCACTTCCTTTTCATTTCTTTCATTCTTTTATTTTGAGGATAATGGAATAAGTACTCATGTGGGTTTTCTTTTACATTCTGTCCCTGTGTGTATGCAATTTTGCGAATTCTGTCATCCATTCCCACCGGCCCACAATAGCCTACTCTTCCAAAAAGTGGAACAGGTTTTAACGTGTGTGCGCAAGATGTTCTGCGTGCGTTCGTACACGGAACCTCGGTTTATAGTCTCATCCGAAGGACTCTAACATCATGCATGCACACAAAGACCAGTTCACATAATGGAAGAGGTGAAAATGATTATTATCAGAGATGTGTGTGTGTGAGTACGTGCACGCAGGCGCCTGTGTGTGTGTGTGTGTGTGTGTGTGTGTGTGTGTGTGTGTGTGTGTGTGTGTGTGTGTGTGTGTGTGTGTGTGTGTGTGTGTGTGGAGTGCAAACACAAATACAAAATAAAAGTGTTTGACACATTTACGCGTCATTGTCACGAGTAATTGTTATTGGATATAAAACACACAAAAAACATATTCCAAATAGAACCACACATTGTGCCGACATATTGATTGTAAGATGTTAGTAGAATTTGATACAAGGGGTTACAACCATTAGGTCTCATCAGTGTCAGTGACATCGCATAAAGTGGGGTTGTTGTTTTTTTGTTACAGATTTATATTAGGAATAAACTAGGGTTTAGATGATCGTTTGGGTTTCATTACGTTTTTCGATAGAGCAATTGCTTGTGATTCACAAGAATTCAATGCCACGTAGGAGACATACGAATGTTTGCTATGCATTGTACTCCAAAACATATATCACTGTATAGGGGGAGAAACCCGACATATATATTGATGCAGTATTTATCAGGCATCCGTGCTGTTTGTGTGCATTTTCACTGTTATGAATAAGTAAATGTCCACGATGCCATCAATTACAGGAGGTGAAATTTGCTTTGATTTTTCATGTTGTGTGTGTGTGTGCGTGCGTGCGTGCGTGCGTGCGTGCGATTCTGTTCTACGTTGTTTTTAGCTTTATTTATCATGACTGTGAGGGGTGGAGTAAAGAAAAGTGTACGTGTTTCTTATTTGTGATGCTGTATTCTTTTTGCTCGTCTACTTCTTCCAGTTTCGCCCTGTTTGGGGGTTTGTTGTGTGTATGAGTGCACGTGTGCGTGCGTGCGTGTGTGTGTTGGTGTGTGTGTGTGTGTGTGTGTGTGTGTGTGTGTGTGTGTGTGTGTGTGTGTGTGTGTGTGTGTGTGTGTGTGTGTGTGTGTGGCTCTTTTGTGGGGTTTTTTAGCTTTGTTTTGTGTTGTTGGGTTTTCTTTTCTTTCTTTTTTTCTCCCTCTCCCTGTTCAGCTCATTATCACACTCGTCTGTCGATCTTTCGCTAGGTAAAGGTCTTTTGGGCATCAGTGGGCGTTAAGGTTTCATGTCAGAAAATGGAATGGGTGAAAGCTTCGACATCCAATTTAAAACGCTTCGTGCTGCTCCAGCCAATAACTGTCCACAGCCCCTCGAAGAAAGGAAAAAAGTATAGACTTTTGGGGAGGCTGGTTTTTGTGTCTTTGTTGGTTTTGTTTGGCGTTTTTTTGGGTAGTGGAGGTGTAGGGGGTGTGGGAGGTTCTGTTTTCTTGTGGGTCTTTTATCTTTCCCATTCAGATGGTTTATGTTGGTGGCTCGTGATGATGGTAAAGGTGGTGGTGGATTGTATGGGGTGGGTGGGGGGGGGGGGGTAAGAGAGAGGATGTGTGTGTGTGTCTGTGTGTTTGTGAATGCGCGTGTGCGTGTTTGTCTGTGTATAAAAGTGTGTGGTGGTGGTGGTGGTGTGTGTGTGTGTGGGTGTAATCTGCATTTAAAATGGGTAGGAAATGAGTGGTGTTTCATTATTGTACCGTCAGATTTTTTTCTCTTTTGTGTTATTTGTTTTAGTTGGGATTTTATTTGCTTTAATGATTATTTTTTATATATCTTATTTCTGTTTTTCATTCTGCACATACGCACACACAGAGATAGATAGATAGATAGATAGATAGATAGATAGATAGATAGATAGATAGATAGATAGATAGATAGATAGATAGATAGATAGATGTAGACAGACAGACAGACAGACGTGTGTATTATCTGTATATGTATGTATGTATGTATGTATGTATGTATATACACAGGCACGTACACGCTCGCACACACACACACACACACACACACACACACACACACACACACACACACACACACACACACACATCACTCACTCACTCACTCACTCACTCACACACCCATACAAAAGTAGACAAATAGAAAGACATGAAGGCCTGGTGAAAGGGGATAAAGTCAGTTAGCACCTAAAAAAAAAAGTTTTGTGTAGAGAAAAGAAGCAAAGGACATAAACAAAAAACAGGAAGAGTGATAAATAAAACAGACGAGAAGAAAACAAAACCAGCAAATCGCCAACGACAAAGAACAGAAAAAGGAGAGAAAAAGATCGAATGCATAAGAGAGACAGGGAGAGAGAGAGAGGGAGAGAGAGAGAGAGAGAGAGAGAGAGAGAGAGAGAGAGAGAGAGAGAGAGGAGAGACAGAGACAGACAGAGACAGACAGACAGACAGACAGACAGAGACAGACAGACAGACAGACAGAGACAGAGAGACAGAGAGAGACAGAGGTTTAATATGCACGGATAAAGATTTAAGCTCGGCCTAGTATTCAAAGAGAGAAAACGAGATGGAGAGAATGAATGAATGAATGAATGAATGAATGAATGAATGAATGAATGAATGAGTGTTTACTGTGCGAGGGTAAAGATGTTAGTCCAATCAAGTTTTGAGAGGTAGACAGACAGCAGAGAGACAGGCAAATAATGAATGAATGAATAAAGTAATGAAATGTCCAGAGGGAAATAATTAACAAACGAATGATTGATATGCAACCATTAAAAATTTATGCAAAGCCTAATCTTAAGAGAAAGAAGGGGCGAATAAATAATAAAAAATGAATGAATGAACGAATATTCATATGCAAGGATAACGATTTTAGGGCAAGCCTAGTCTTGAGAAAGAGAGAGAGGGAGAGAGAGAGAGAGGGGATTTGTTTCCAGGGAATTGTAGATGGGCACTGCATGCTTTGTTCACCAAGCCCTTGTCATAAATTAGATGGATCACATGCTTACATACCAGTCCCTCACACACACATACACACATGCACGCGCGCGAGCGCATTGCCACAGAGCTTGTACGCTTATCGATATTAACCACATTAGGACCCAACACTTGTTTAATCACTGTTTCAACCTGCACTTTTCCCGCATCTACTATACCTTGAGTAGTGGTCTGGGTACTGGACTTTTAGAAACGATAAACTTAGATCCCTAATGCAGCACAGACGTCTGGCATCCTATCAAACCCACGCCAGGAAGAGAGTTGTCTCTCACAAAATTCCAAGGGAAAAAAAGCCATTCTTGAAGAAAAACAAATACCCACGCAGACCACAAAACATGTGGTGCTTCTCTTGTGGCGATGCACTCTCCAGTCCCCTGGAAGACCGATTCCAATTTCATACCGAAAAATCTGCTGTGGCAGGAGGGTGTAATGCAATTCCATAATTACAATATAATGTAGTACAGTACATAACAATGCAATACAATGCAATTCAATCTGAATTTATCTAAATTTGTTTGTTTTGTTATTTCAAGACACAAGCTCTTTTAAAAGAAAAAAAGTTCTAGATCCGCTACCACGTTTGGCGAATCGTAAATTATATAGATTAGCTCGTTTCTTTAAGGTTACAGAGAGGGTAAAGCTTCAATTACTGTCAGCATCCCTGAAGATTGCTTAACTAGGAGCCCCAACTCGAATCAGGTCAGGCCAAAAGCATGGTTCTATCTAAATAAAATGCCTCAAATGCTGTCACTGTAAGATTTTCTTTCTAGCTTCATTTTTCTTTTATTTACTTTTTATGTTGAATCTTTGATAAATTATTTTCAAACTGATGATGAGGCGGCAAATAATGTCTGAACTTGTTTTTCTTCACTATTCTTTCTTCAATGATATATCATTATTTTTTATAAAGAGAAAAAATTGTTTAAACATATACAGCAATGAGAGACACATTATTGTTTATTGCATGTCAAACATCGGTGAGAAAGTGTTGCATTACACATAGTACAGTTATTAAGTTATACATGACGCGTTCACAAAACTCTACAACGCTAAAAACAATAGCAACAACGACAGTGACAAGGAGGAAAGAAAGACAATGACAATGACAATGACAAATTCTTTTATTTCGAGGATAATGAATAAGCACACATGTGCTTTTTTACATCCAGTCCCCGCCCGTTAGGGATACATCTTAATAATAATAACCCAATACTTATACAGTCTCACAATAAAAACAAGGGGAAATAACCCTTTTCAAAACAGCTCCCCCCCAACAACCCCCCCACCCCCCTACCCAAAGCAAGCAAAGAAATGGAAGAAGCAATATTGACAAAACAGCAGGAAAAAAGAAAGAAATAAAGCGAGAAATTTAGACAGGCAGAACAAAAGAGAGAAAAAGGAAAGCAGAAAAATCAAGACATTTAGACATAAGAAGGAAAGAAAGAAAGAAAGACAGAAAGAAAGAAAGAAAGAAAGAACGAAAAAACGAAAGAAAGAAAAAAGAAAAGGGAAGAAAGGAAAAGAAAGAAAGAAAGAAAGAAAGAAAGAAAGAAAAAAGAAAAGGAAAGAAAAGACAAAAAGAAAGAAAGAAAGAAAGAAAGAAAAGAAAGAACGAGCAAAGACAAACAGAAACAGAGAAAAAGACAGAAAAAACACAAAGAAAGACAACAAGAAAAACACAAAGAGGCACAAAGTATGAAAGAAAGAAAAATAAGCAAACAATTAAACAAACAACTAAGCCTAACGAATAACCAAAACCCTCAACAAAGCACGTTTTCTCTTCCTTGTCACCAACCAACCATTCAAGCGCTTCGCTCATTCACTTCTCAATCAACCTAGCCCGCACTCAGGCTAATTTTTCACCTTTTCCATCACAACCCAAGCATTCCTTCTCTATTGAGAGCTATCAGAGCACGGCAGCCTGAGGCCATCAGCTAGATGTTTCTGCCCTTGCTGGGTCACGCCCGCTAGTATTCGATCGTGTCTGTTTTAATTACATAGGGCACTACTGTCTACTATCGACGACTGTGACAACCATCGGGACCTTGATTGGGTTAAAAAAAAAATCCAAACCCAGACGATCTGGATATTACACCAGCGCTTATTTGTTTCTCTTATTAACCGTCAGTTTGTGATACACTTACAAAAAAAGAAAAAAACAAAACCAAAAAGACTCCGAACTTACAGTCATAGAGATACAAAAACAAACTGGCGAGGTTCTGGTTGACTTTGGAATGCGAGACTCTACACCAGTTGGAACCGTATGCTTACAACCTTGTGCACGTCCCAAGAACCTACAACAGTCAGAAAGAGCAGGGAAGTACCCCTCGACCATCCTGGCAAAATAGGTAGGCTCCATTTCCATTGTATTCCCGAAGGTCAGAATGGGGATACATTAATGGGTGGAGGGGGGGGGGGAGGGGGGATCAGTCGCATACGCAGAAATCTCACCACTTGTGAACCGCGGAGCTCTAGTCGAGGAACGAAAAAAGAAAGAGAGCAAGGCTGGCGAAAATTAAAATTGTACCCCCCACCTTTACTAAAAATACAGTAACGTTCATATGAAAAGCTTGACCTTAAATAAGACAAAAACGTTTCAAAACAATCACAGCAAAATCAATACAAATCTCTCACAGTTCTTATGCTAAAAACAACAAACAAACCCAAAGCCACAATACAATTCGCGGCTTTCTAGCTATTTGCCACGGATTTTTATTTCAGGAGAAAACAACATTGCTCTCACTTTCCTGTTTTGTTTTTCTTACTACATTTTGACATCAAACAGTACCACGAAACACAAAAAAAACCACAGTCGAATGAAACATGATGCAGCAGTAGGCGATATAAACATCTTCCATATAGATTGTGGTCTCTCTTTCTTGTTTGTTGTGTGAAAAATTTCGTCTCCTGATCTCACACGTTTCGTATTGACTAATTGACCAATTAAAATCCCTTCTTCTCAATCACTACGACAACCAGACAGAATGAAAAATACCGACTTCCTCTTAAAAAAAGATAGAGGAAAAGATAGAGCTAGGACTGAAGGGATGTAACAGAACACGGTCTTTTTTGATTAGAGTAAAAACCAAAAAAATCTTCGTGCCTAATGTCATGGAAGTCGCGACTGTCAAGATGGTTGATGGTGATGGATTCGCCACAGGCTGTGTGATGTCAGTGTCGCGCCAAAACGGAGATAACAAGCAAGGTACTCAACAGTAAGGTGGGAGTCGGCAGGATGGGAAATGGCACAAAACTGTGTGTGTGCGTGCGTGCGTGCGTGCGCGCGCGTGCGTGCGTGCGTGCGTGCGTGCGTGCGTGCGTGCTGGCGTGCGTGCGTGCGTGGTGCGTGTGTGTGTGTGTGTGTGTGTTGTGTGTGTGTGTGGTGGTGCGTGCGTGCGTGGTGTGTGCGTGCGTGCGCGAGCGTGCGTGCGTGTGCGTGTGCACATCTTTCTGGAAAATAGAAGAGTGGACCAAGAAGGCGGAAAATAGACATGAAGGGGCTAACAGGAAGAAAAGAACCAAGGCAGAAACAAAGAGAAAGATAGAAACCGGGCATACCTAGAACAAACTTCATTGGAGCTGGGGATGTTATTTATCATGACAAGCTAGGCCTCTGGTATCCCCATAGGCGATGTCATGTTTTTAAGTTTTTCTTGAAGAAAAAGACAGAAGAATGGACCAAAGAGGCGGAAAACAAACAAGAGGACATCAGAAAGGAAAGGAACAAGGCAGAAACAACGCAAAAGATAGAAAAGAGGGTATTCCTAGCACAGAATTTCCAGAAGGTGGGGATGCTATTTGCACTGACAGGCCCCCAGTCTGGGGAATTATCAATAGTATTTTTTGGTCTCCCCTCCATCAGTAACTTTCCAACAGCTACCAGATATACTGCCCTATCCTTCTAACTACATATCACACAATGACACCCGACCACTATTTTGTTATACTCTTGTACCCAGCAATTTACGGGAAGAGCTGTCTGTGTCGGCTAAATTGTGTTAGCAATGGAAAAGGCCTTTTAGTGCTGCTGGGTCACATTTTGCTGTGCAGTCAGTTTGGTAAGCAAGCCCTTGTCTGTTTTCTTTTTTTCTTTGAAGAAAGGGCTTGCTGACTCTAGTGGTGGGCCAAGTCTGAATCAGTGACAGTTGACTGTCATCTGCTCAACCCTAGTGTTGGCTACCTTAGGAAACAGGAGCGGTAGAGTTCTTAATGAAAATGCATTCCATGCCTTGGAGCAGTGGTTAGCGCCTATGAACTGGAAGGCTGCAGGTTCGAATCCATCAGAGTTACAGGGATTTTTCAGACTCTGGCCGGCTTCTACTACAAAGTGAGTGTGCTGTGGGCTCATTGGGAAGACTGGGACCACACAGTCGAGCTTTATCTACTTTACCGATGCGAGTTTGAGAGAGTTGCTCAGATTACCTGACCAGCACTGCAGGTGTCTATGTCTCTTGGGCCCGGTTGACACCGGGATATATTATGATACTAAGCATTGAGTACAGCCCTGTCAAGTAGTCTCAAAGCACATGCTTTTCCAAAGCAGCATTATTACGTCATCCTCATAATCATTGATCATTATGCAACAACAAAAAAAGAGTTGCCTCTGATTCGGTGGTCACAGTTGCTTTATTCTCAAGGTGACCTCAGATTCAGCTTCCTCATACACTTCTGTGTGTGTGTGTGTGTGTGTGTGTGTGTGTGTGTGTGTGTGTGTGTGTGTGTGTGTGTGTGTGTGTGTGTGCGTGTGCGTGTGTGTGCAAGTGTGTGTGGGAGGGTTGTGCATGTGCGTGCACACAAGTGCATGAATTCGCACTCGTGTGTGTGTGTGATTATGTGGAAACACGCCTTTCAATTTTAGAGAGGAGGGCGAAAAAGGTAAATACTTTATGCATCATAAAAGAATGAAAGTTCACTATACCCTTGTACTCCTTGCAAGTGCAGCTGAAAGCTCAACCACCTGAGAGATTCCATGCCCTGGTGCTATCTTACCGACAAACAATCCTCCCACAGGGATCCAATTCAACAACTCTCCATGTGTCAATTTTGCAGTTATCGCGCATTCAACTAACAGACCATGTAAATTATTTCATAGTTTTTGCCAGTAACTTTTATTATCGATATTTTCTTCTTTGTCAAATAATCAGACAACAACTACTGTTGTCTGCCATAGGAGCAACAAATAAAATGCGTTGTGCTGATGTTAAGCGCCTAACAAATCAGGCCCAGCGCATCCCACTTGGGCGTTGGAGAGAGCTGTCAAGTCTTAATGGGAAAAAAGAGGAAAATAGGCCAAGACGGCAGAAAATAGACAAGAAGGGGATGTCAGAAAGAAAAGGGACAAGGCAGAAACACGGGAAAGATAGAAAAGAGGGCATCCTAGCACAGAATGTCCAGGGGACGCTCTTTATATTGACAGACTCTGGATATCCCCATGGTGGACTTAGCCATACTATTCAGGACTTTTACTTTATCTCCATACCATCAGTAATGTAGCTACCAGTAACACAACCATCCCAACTACATCTCGACAATGACGCCCTACTACTATTCTGTCACACTCTTGTACCCAGCAATTTACGGGAAGAGCTGTCTGTGTCGACTAAATTGCGGCACCGAAGGGACAGGCCTTTAAGTGCTGCCGGGCCACAGTTTGCTCAGTGGTCAGTTTGCTCAGTCAGCCCTTGTCTTGTTTGTCTTTTCTGTGCAGAAAGGACTTGTTGACTCTCATGGTGGACAAGTCTGAACCAGTGACAGTTGACTGTAATCATTTCACCCCTGTTGTCGGCTAGAACACAGGAATGGTAGAATTCTGACGAAAAATGTATTCCACATATTTTGGGGGTCAATAAAGTTCCTAGTTCGAAACTTGGCAGCATCTGGTAAATTGATGATCCAGATTTTTACATTCCCAAGGTCAACTTCAAGTGTACAATAAATAAGCAGTGCATTTTCCTTTTTTATCAAAACATCTACCCAAGAACAACAGAGGCATCATCGATAACCACACCAATATTATTACAATACTTTCTCTCTGCTGTGATACGTGAAGTGTGGATTTTCCCTTTCATCCCTATTCTGTAAAATTTACATGCATATTTCCATGTAATCACACAAGGGGGCGTGCATACGCGTATGTGTGTGTGTGTGTGTGTGTGTGTGTGTGTGTGTGTGTGTGTGTGTGTGTGTGTGTGTGTGTGTGTGTGTGTGTGTGCGTGCGTGCGTGTGTGTGTGTGTGTGTGTGAGTGAGAAAGTGAAGATATGGGGGGTGTGTGTGTGTGTGTGTGTGTGTGTGTGTGTGTGTGTGTGTGTGTGTGTGTGTGTGTGTGTGTGTGTGTGTGTGTGCCTGCGTGGGTGCATGTTTGTGTGTTGGGGTCAGGGTGGGGGATGGGAGTGGAATGAACACGCAAGTCTATGAGTTTGCACTTGTGCGTGTGATTATGCGGAAACGGGCCTCTCGATTTTAGAGAATAGGCGCGAAATGGGAAACACCACGCTTTGTGCATCATAAAATGAGAAAAGGCACGTCGCCCTTGTGGCCCCTGGCACATACAGCTGATAGCTCAACCAAGTGAGTGATTCTATACACTGGTGCTATCTTGCTGGCAAACAATCCTCCCACGGAATGCAATTTGGCTCCCAAAGTGTCAACATTGCAGTTTTCGCGCATTCAATCAGCAGACCATGGATATTCCGTCATGGTTTTTGCCATTAACTAGTATTATGAATAGCCACTTCTTCGTCAAATGCACAGACAGCAGCAATGGTCTGTCATGGGAGGAAAATGCGCTTTAATGCCCTTAATCACCCGACAAGTCAGGCCCAGCACAACCGACATCAGAGTGGGAGAGAACTGCTATCTTTTTTTTCTGGAGAAAAGGTAGGTGAATGGACCAAAGAGACAAAACTGGGTAACAGAGAGGAAAGGAAGTAGGCAGAAACAAACAAAAAGGATAGAAAAGAGGGTATTCCAGCACATAATTTCCAGAAGGTGGTGATGCTATTCATACTGACATGCCCCTGGCATCCCCATGGGGAAATTATCAATATTGTTTGGGACAATTTAAAAAAAAATCTTTCCATCACTAGTAACGTTCTAACAGCTACCAGTAACACCACCCAATCATCCCAGCTACAACTCACATAATCACACCCTCTGTTACACTCTTGTACCCAGCAATTTACGAGACGGGCCAGCTCTCAGTGTCAGCTAAATTGCGTTGGCAATGGAATAGGGATTTTTAGTACTGCTGGGTGACTTTTTTTGCTGGATGGTCAGTTTGGTCAATAAACCCTGGTCTCTTCCCTTTATTTCTCCCTTTCTTTGCATAAAGACATTGCTGACTTAAGTGGTAGACAAGTCTGAATCAGGGACTCTTGACTGTAATCAGTTTATCCCTGTTGTTGGCCGGGGCACAGTAGCAATAGGATTCTTAGTTAAAATGTATTCCCCGTTAAGGGGTCGCAGGTTTGAGTCTTGGTGGCATCTGGTCAATTAAGGGTGGGGATTTTTACAATCTTCCAGATCAACTTTATTCAAGTGTGCATTAAAAGAGCATTTGCTTTTATTTGTCAAGCCATCTATCCAAGAACAACAGCAGCGCCATCAATAACAGTATAAATTGAAATAGTTCATATTACAGCAAAAACCTTCTATTATGACACACAGTTATAGTGTGTTTTTCCAATTCTATTCTTATTCTCTAAAATTGCCAGGCACATTTCTAACTAATCACAAATGGTGTTTGTGTGTGTGGGTGGGGGTGGGTGCGTGCGTGTGTGCGTGCGTGCGTGCGTGCGTGCGTGCGTGCGTGCGTGCGTGCGTGTGTGGTGTGTGTGTGTGTGTACGAATGCGTGTGCCAAAAAGTGTGTTCTTGCATGTGTGTGCCTGTGTGTGTCTGTGTTTGTGTTGGAGAAGGTGCGCATGCACGTGCACACAAGTGCATAAATTCGCACTTGTTTGTGTGATTATGCAGAAACATGCTTTTTGGTTTTATTGAATAAGGGTGGGAAAATGAAAGCCACACTTTATGCGTCATAAAAGAGAGAAAGGTCATTATGCCCTTGGATTCTTGGCACGTGCAGCTGTTAGCTCAACCATCTGAGTGTTTCCATGCCATGGTGCTATCTTGCCGACAAACAATCCTCCCATGGGGAGTCCAGTCTCCACTCAATGTGTCAACATCACAGTTATTGCGCATTCAATTAACAGACCATGAACATTCCTTCACGCTTTTTGCCATTAACTATTGCCATCAATATCATTCAGGACATTTTTGTTCTCCAGGTCATCAGTAATGTTCCTACCGCAACCACAAACACCGCCCAATCATCCCAATATATCTCACACAATTTTACCCTTTCACTATTCTTTTACACTCTTGTACCCAGCAATTTACAAGAAGAGCAGTCCGTGTTGGATAGATTTCATTAGCAATGGAATAAGGCCTTTTAGTGCTGCTAGGTCACTCTTTGCTCAGCGGTCAATTTGGTCAGTAAACCCTGGTCTTTTCTTTTATTACTTTCTCTCTTTGCAGAAAGGACTTGCTAACTCTAGCGGTGGACAAGTCTGAATCGGTGACTGTCGACTGTAATCAGTTCATCCCTGTTGTTGGCTGGGACACAGTAGCGGTTGGATTCTTACTGAAAACTTATTCCACATTTTTGGGTCCACAAAATCGTGGGTTCAAATCTCGGCATTGTCTGGTAAATAACGGGTGGGATTTTTCTACAATCTCCTTTCAAGTGCAGATCTGCAAATCCACCTGCTGGTAAGAATAGATGAGAATTTTTTCGTAAAAGCACACATATATGTGTTGTCCTTAGACACCATTTACAAAGTCTGAATGTGGCTACCTAAGTGCTAGGCGAAAAAAATACCTGGCAAATATTTTTTTCCCGAGAAACAGTCATTGATCACCAGCTATGAGAAATAAAGGGGAAGAACTAACAAGCGTTAAGCGTACCTTTAAATAAAACATTGTTAGAAAAACTGTAGTGGGGGCCGATTTCCATGACCATCACCAGTGTTGCCATCTTGAAACCTTAACCATTAACAATGATTTCTATTGCACAAAATCTTCTCACAAACTCCTCTAAAATTTCTGATAAACGCCTTTTAAACACCTGATAAAATCCTGTTTAAAGTATGATAAACTTCTGCATCAGTCTGTTTTCGAAATTGCTTATAACCAGATGAACGAATTGAGTACATACTTCTTTTTATAAGATCATGTGTGTCTACCCTACAACTAGATTTTTGTACAAACAATAAATTCTTCACACTTTCGAAGCGTACTGATAATCCTCCTCAATGGCCGCATTGTTTTCCCGCTCCTAGGATAAAGCGCTAAGGTTCACCAAAGGTGAACATTTTGTGTATGTGACCATTTTACCCACTATTAAGGTAGCTGCATTACAACTTCGGGGACGGTGTCTAAACACAACTCCTGTGTGCTTGATTTTTTAAAAACAAACTCTGACATCCTTTCCAACTAGTCCAGTAGTTACTGCAAGAATATTGGGCAAAAGCTCCAAATGAGGGTGACGCGTGCCTCTTACCTTCCTCTACAATACTGGCACGGGAAACACCATATTGGTCACTGATTTGATACTTAAAGATGTATGGCCCACTTATCATAGACTGTGATAAATGTAACCTTCCCCTAATCTATCCCTTTTCCTAACCCCAACTTATCCCCGACTTACTCTCTAATCTATCTTCCCCATACTTTTTACCACCAGCCTCCCCAATCCCTCCTCTCTTACCCACCCCCTTCCTTCCTTTAACTCTCCCCACCTTCCCTCTTTATTGTACCCCCTACCTCTCCCATACTTCCCCTCCCTAGTCCTTACCTATCCCCCCTCTATCCCCAGTCCTTACCCTACCTATCCCCCCCCCTCCCCTACCTATCCCCTCCCCTTACCCTACCTATCCACCCTCCCTCCCCAGTCCTTACCCTACCTATACCTCCCCTTGGCCTTCTTCTCCCTACATAACTATCCCCCCAACCATCTCCTATCCTCCCACAAACAATGGAAGAAAGACAACACATCCCCTCCAAAAGTTCGGAGGATTAGAAGTTAGGGAGTGATCACCGCAGAGATCACAAATTCCTAACTCACAGCTAAAGCTGTTGTCTTCATAATTTTACAACCAATTATTAAACTAATAACTCCAACCTTTAAAGGGGTCTTTTCCTATATTTGTTCAGAAATCAAGAAAAAAGTGATGTCTACGACCATTTACTTTCACCCTGTTCTTGTTCCAGATAGGTAAACAGCAATTTCTACAATTTCATATAAAAATTGTTGCTTCATTTCCATGAGATGGTAGCTTTTAATTGAACTCCTAAACAATTTCAAACACTACAAAGAAATATAACTGTTTACTATAGCCCATGAAGGGGGATAATATTGCCATAAAATAGAATGAAAGTTTTATCAAACATATAGAGTGTGTAAAAAAAACCGCTCTAAATAGTTGAGCAAGGTTTATGTGCAGCATAACTTAACACCTTGAAGACAGCTGTCACTGGCAAATTTGTTGTCTGGGGAGTAACAAATCCAGGACATCCTTGGCACATCCTGGATTTATAATGTTTTTTTAGGTTGACTGTGTCAGATGTCTGAAGGAATTAGGAAGTCTTGATATCATATTTGATGTGAAAACTGTTACAGTTATTGAAACTAAATGAGGTGACAGTCCTAATATGGCCTTCGTGGTTGTAGGGCTATAAAACACATAACATGAAATGAAAGTTATAATAATGATAATAGAAGAAAAGGAAGAAGGAGGAGGAGGAGGAGGACGAGGACGAGGACGAGGACGAGGAGGATAATGAGTTTGTATAGTGCTATATCTTGTAAAAACAAATCAAAGCACTTGCATTCAAACTATATGTTACACACACACACACACACACACACACACACACACACACACACACACACACACACACACACACACACACACACACTTTCTACACATACATAAAAATGTATTGCCATGCACACACGAACTTGTTAAAGTGCACAAGTACATCATACAGTATTTTGACACTTATGTTTATGTATATACATGGTAATCCCTTTGAATGTGTCAGTTTTCGTATTTCAAAAGTGTTTTTTTGGCATCCAGAATATTTTATTTACGCTAAGTCACTTTTGCGACATTGTACAAAGCATACGACAATATAAATGCTACCCCTATTCCCTTGTAAAAACTGAACAAACTCTTACAAGGAAACATAAAATGAAATGAGCAGGCCACTACAAATGTAAAAAAAAAAAGAGGTAAAGGAGTCCCATAACCTATAAGGTCGTAGGGGAGCGAGGCGTCAGAGACCTCACTTCTCTAGGGCCAGCATATTGAGGGCGGCGCCCATCTCCTCTCCCTCGCTGCTTTACCTTCCCTGACCCTAAGGAGGCCAGGTACCCATTTACAGCTGGGTGAACTGGGGGAACTGTACTGAAGCCAAGGCGCGCAAACGGTCACCCATCCAACTGGTAACCACGCTCGACGCTGCTTAACTTGGCTGGGGGAAAGCGAGTGCTCCGACCACTGAGCTATCCCGTCCCCTACAAATGTGGTGTGTCACAATTGTTTGTTTTATTCTATTTTCAATTATTTAGGTTCCACCTGCAAGTGTGACTGGTTCTTTTTTTTATAGAATGGCATTTCGTACAGAAAATTTGCAAGTGACCACTGTCTTCAAGCTGCGAGGTGGGTTTTTAACATGCATATGAACCCTGTTTACATGTGTTTTGATTTGCAAACATGCTGTGTGTGCTCTTTCATGTCAATATTATTAGGAAGAGTGATGGGGAGAAAGGTTGGATGAGGTCTTAGGAGGAGGGGAAGGAACTAGGGGCATAAATATCTATTTTTATTTTCAGGGAGGGATGGGAGACAAGGAAAGGTGGGGGTACAAGTAGTTAGGGGGAGGAGGGGGTATAAGTAGTTTGTGGAGGACTGGGGTACAAGTAGTTAGGGGGAGGAGGGGTAGCTAGGGGTAGGAGGGGTGCAGGAAAAGGGGGGTACAAGTAGTTAGGAGGGGTGCAGGAAAAGGGGGTACAAGTAGTTAGGGGGAGGAGGGGTGTAGGAAGGTGGGGTCAAGTAGTTAGGAGGAGAAGGGGTGCAAGGAAAGGGGGGGGTCAAGTAGTTAAGGGGAGGAGGGTATAGGGGGGGGGGTTAAGTAGTTAGAGGGAGGCGGGGTTAGGAGGAGGAATGGGGGTACAAGTAGTTAGGGGGAGGAGGAGGGTACAGGTAGTTGTGGGGAGGAAGGGGATTCAAAGAGTTTGGGGGAGGAAGGGGATTCAAAGAGTTTGGCGGAGGAGGGGGATACAAGTAGATAGGGAGAGGAGGGGGTACAAGTACTTAGGTGCAGGAAGGGAGGTACAAGTAGTTAGGTGCAGGAAGGGGGGTACAAGTAGTTAGGGGGAGGAGGGGGGGATGCAGGTTGTATGCATTCAGAAGTTTGCCCATGTTCAGGAGTCGCTTTTTTTGTTGCTTTTTTTCCTTTAACTCCTGGGGTTGGGCGAAGGGCACAGATTCATTGTTTCCCACACTAATATTGTTCATAATAGGTTAAGCAAAGCGGCTTACTGTCACTCTTCATATCAGAATTTAATCCTTGCGCACATACTGGTCTTCTCTTCCAAAATGCTGAACAGATTTTTTCTACGTGTGCGCAAGATGTTCTGCGCGCGTTTGCATACGGGGCCTTGGGTTAAGAGTCTTACCCGAAAAAACTTTGGGAAGAGTAGAGCCGGTACTACGGATTTAAATTCAGGGGTAACAGACTCTGAAACAGGTACCTCCATGGTGGCTCGATCCCAGGCTGTCAGAGTGCAAGTGCAACACTCTCATTATTGGGCTATCCCAACCCCTGGTCTGATAGTTACAGATTGCCTGGGGCAGAGCTAACATGGTCTCCCGACTTCTTTTTTGTGGACACCCTATCATCAGTGACACGCCACAAGCCAAGCAAGGTAGGAACAGTACTATTAGTCCCATGGTCAAATGTTCATCAATGAAGAAGCGCTCTTCCCCGTCAAAGTGCACACCGAGGAAGGGATCGAAGGAAGCAATAAGTAGGAGAAAGACGAGAGGAGGGGGGCGGGGGCCCTTGGGCCGTCTGCACTAAAATGAAGACATAGATATTAGAGGTAAAGAAGAGGTAGAATAGAGGAGAGCAGTAGACAGGAGAGGAGAGGAGAGGACAGAGGAGTGGGAGGAGAAGGAGGAGGAGGAGGAGGAGAGAGGGAGAGAGAGAGAGAGAGAGAGAGAGAGAGGAGACAATGACAATGGAAAATTCTTTTATTTCAAGAATATTGAATAAGTACCCATGTGCTTTTTTTTTTACATCCAATCCGCACCCTTTGGGATACATTATTTGGTGATAAAATAAGCGCAATACCCATACTCTCACACAGTAAAAGGGGAAAAAAAATACCCTCCACACAAAACACCCAAAAACCACCAAAAAGATAGAAAGAAAAAAATAAAACAAACAAAAAATACAAAAACAACCAAAGAACAAACAGCACAGAAACCAAGAGAAAAATAAAAACAGCAACAAGGAGGGGAGCACAGACAGACAGACAGACAGAAAGACAGACAGACAGACAGACAGACAGACAGAGAATAGGCGGTGGTAGAGAGAGAGCGAGAGAGAGAGAGAAGTGAGTGAGAGAGAGAGAGAGAGAGAGAGAGTGTGTGTGTGTGTGTGTGTGTGTGTGTGTGTGTGTGTGTGTGTGTGTGTGTGTGTGTGTGTGTGTGTGTTGTGTGTGTGTGTGAGTGAGCGAGAGAGAGAGAGAGAGAGAGAGAGAGAGAGAGAGAGAGAGGAGGGGGAGACAGATGTCAAATGGGGCCGGAGAATGGAGAGGAAGTTTGTAGACAACTAAATCAAAGCGTAATGGCACACAGATGCACATAATGCCATTTTCTCATTCGTCTTTAATAGGCCACACCAATGTCAAGCTAGTCTGTGATTGTTGCCATCTTTGTCAAGATTCGTTAGGTAGACGACTCTCACAAAATGTTTAATCAAGTCCTCTTAGTCTAGACGCACAATAAAATGGAACCATTAACGCCCAATTCCCCGTTCATTTTTGTTTCTTTAAAGACTTTGTCATTAGATGGGGTCTTTGTTACTGTTGCACAATTCGGAAGGCTAACCAACCTGAAAAAAGCTGTCGACCTAAACGCGTCCCTTGTGTCTCCTCATATATCACCCCCACCCACCCACCCACATACAATCACACACACGCCCCCATGCACGAACACACACGCACACAAACACACACACATTCATCGAAACAGAAAAACAGACTCAGACAAACAGACGAATGGGAAAAAAAAACCCAGCCTACCTGTTTACAAATAACTACGTGACTCTAACATCCAACAATATGTTCCCAAGTGCGTTCTCTGCAAATCTCTACAACGAATAAAGCCAACTAAAACTTGCAAGCCTTTCTTTTACCCAACTCCTTCAGGTCTGTGCATTAGAGAGGCCCACACGTCTTGTATCCCATGCTGACCAGGATTGTGATAGACATCCTGCTGTTCAGAACTCCCCAATCCCCTGTTTCATTATTTAAGGTTCTCTGCCTGGATTTAAAGCATAAAAGACTTTGGGTCTCTTGTTTCAAGATTTAGCACCGCTGCCTCTCCTGTTTCTTTTCTCTCTCTCTCTCTCTCTCTCTCTCTCTCTCTCTCTCTCTCTCTCTCTCTCTCTCTCTCTCTCTCTCTCTCAAGCACACACATATACACATACAAATACACACACACACTCACGCATGCACGCGTGCGCACATATGCACGTTTTTATATGCACATACTTGCACACCTGCACATAACATATGAGTGTGTATTAAATCGAGAGGGAGAAAGAAAGAAAGACAGAGAGTGTGAGAGAGAAGATGAGGGGGAGAATGAGAGAAAGAAGAGAAAAGAGAGAGAGAGAGAGAGAGAGAGAGAGAGAGAGAGAAGAGAGAGAGAGAGAGAGAGAGAGAGAGAGAGAGAGAGAGAGAGAGAGAGAAGAGAGAGAGAGAGAGAAGAGAGGAGAGGAGAGAGAGAGAGACAATGACAAATTCTTTGACAACGACAAATTCTTTTATTTCGGGGATGATAAATAAGCACCTATGTGCTTTTTTACATCTAGTCCCCGCCTGTAGGGATACATCTTAATAATAAACCCAATACTCATACTCTCACACAGTAGAAACAAAGTGGAAAACTTTTTAAATAACAAACAAACAAAAAGAAAAAACAACCCCCAAAACACCAAAAAATTAAAAACTAGGAAAAAAGGAAAATCAAGCAACAAAAAAAGAAGAAAAAGAAAAATATGAAAACCAAAAAAGCCAAACTTATTAAGTTCTATAAATGAACATCTACACATTGTAAATTGTTACACGTAACAATAAGATATTGAAATAGGACATTCACTAGAACTCAAGAACAGTCGGCAAGCCCAATAAAATATTGAAAATATAAAGTATACGTCCTTCATCAGGATACACAACAACTATAACTATAAGCAAAACAATAAAGAGAGAGAGAGACAGACAGAGACAGAGACAGACAGAGTTTCTGCAGGAGCACACACCAGCCTGTTTGTGTGTAACGTGTATATGTCTGCCCCTCTGCTGAAAAAAACAACAACAAAAGATTAGTTAAAACTCGAAAAGGAGGGTGAGGTAAATTGCTCTCTTTTCACTCTTGGGCATTACACCTGTTAGCGTTGACCTTTTTGCTTTGAAAGCATTTCATGAAAACCCCACTAATCCACACACGCGCGCGCACATGCGCGCACAAAACTAACATCATTCCGGAGAAAAAATCCAAACATCATTCTCTCAGATAATGCAGGGGTGTTTGGGTTTTTTTAGAAGCCCAGTTTTGACTCTTCAGTTTCTAACAAATGTAGCAAGCTTGCATTTTTCACTGCCGCAAATAGGTCAACAGTCTGTATGGGTTTACAGAGCATGAGGGTAGTGTTCACAAGGCATCAAGCAGCTTAGCACATAATCTATGGTCCTCTGTGCTAAGGTTTTTACTGCAAGACACAGTCAAGCCTATGAATATTGAACTAGATTCCATAGAAACACACGTAACTCTTGTGCAGGTGGGGGATGACTGCGTGCGCGCGCGTGTGTTTGCGTGTGTTTGCAAGTGTCTTTGTGTGTGCGCGCGCACGCATGTGTGTATGTGCACGCGCGCATGTGTGTGTGCCCACGCACAGGCGTATGTATGAGAGAAAGATAAAAGAGAGAGGCAAAAGAGACGCGAGAGAGAGAGACACACAAACAGACGAGAGAGAGAAAGAGAGAGATTCTGCAGCGTACAGATTAGTATGTTTGCCTGCAAACGTGTGTGTGTGTGTGTGTGTGTGTGTGTGTGTGTGTGTGTGTGTGTGTGTGTGTGTGTGTGTGTTTAGATGTATGCAAGTCTGAACTGAAAAGAAAAAAATAGAGAGAAATCTCGAAAAGAAGGACATTTCAATTAGCTGTCTTTAAACTGTTTGGCATTAAACCTCTTAGCCTTGACCTTTTTGCTTCGAAACCATTTCATCAACATCCCACTAATCCGTACACACTTACGACGCACAAAAATCGACATTATTTTGGAGTAAAAAAACTGTCCTTCTTTCAGAAAAGGATTTAAATGCAGTTTTCAGAAGCTCAGTTTTAACACTTCAGCTTGTACAGAAATGCAACAAGCTTACCTGTGTGGGGTTTCCACTGCCACAAATATGCTAATTCTTTGGGTCAGTTTACAGGGCAGTGTTCACAACACATCAATCGGATTTTTTTTTCATTGATTTTTTTTATCTACTTCTTTTATTGCGACTCACGTGGTTTTGTAATCTAGTCCCCATGTGTTTGCACTTTTTGTACATTTTGCTTAAGACAATAGTTTATGGTCCTCTGAGCTAAGGTTTGCACTACAGGACGGAGTAGAGCTTTTGAATATTGTGCTAGATTCTATGAAAACATACATAAATCTTGATTTGATGCTTGTGATTGGGGATGGTGGGTGGAGAACTACCATTGCAAAAGATGAAAAAGCTCATGAATCCCCCCCAAGATACTATCTTTTCAGCTCTTACTGTGGTGTGTTTGAATGTTGCTGGCTGTTGTAATGGTCTGACTAAACTGCATCCACAAAAAAGCAAAGGTCAAGTTTGGAGGCTCTCTCTTTCAAGAGGATTTTTGTGAAAAGGGCCTTTAAGAATAGTCAGTGCCCATTAGGTTGTGACGCAGTGTTGTGCATGCATGCATAGAGTGTACGCAGTGTTGTGCATGCATGCATATAGTCAGGTGCAAAGATGTACACACAGACACTTGGAACTCGAGCCAAGTCTGATATTAATTTCTTCACAGATCATAGCCAATACACAGTTCCTGCCAGCCCCAAACCCAGAACTTTCTCTCTAAAACCAGGAACTCCTCAAGAAGTTGTTCACCCGCATGCAAACATACAAAGAAGAGGGAATGAAAAACAACCCGATTTCATGTGAGTTCTCCACGTGAGGAATTGAAAGCTGGAATGCGTACGCACATGCAGACACACACACACACACATGCACAAGCCATACACAAGACTATGAACACAAAAATGGCATTATGCAAATCATGACCCCTTTCCGGCAGCTGCAATGTTTTTGCACAGGGAATACAACTCAGCTGTTTGTGTGTGAGAAAACCTTTGTCATATGTTTTAAACATACAACTACACATACTTGTACTATCCAATTACCCACCCATTCACCAAACAAACAAAACACACACACACACACACACACACACACACACAAAACACACATGAACACCGTAGAAGAAATAAGGAGAGAGAGAGAGAGAGAGAGAGAGAGAGAGAGAGAGAGAGAGAGAGAGAGAGAGAGAGAGAGAGAGAGAGAAATGAATGTGTGTGTGTGCCTGTTTGTGTGTGTGTGTGTGTGTGTGTGTGTGTGTGTGTTTGTGTGGTGTGTGTGTGGTGTGTGTGTGGTGTGTGTGTGTGTGTGTGTGTGCAATTTGAACACCAAAGTGTTTCACAAACTTGCACTGGGTATTCTCAAGTGCTTTTATTTTATCCGTTCCTCCGCTACAGTTCCCAGGTTCATCATAGGTGGGATTTTGCATATGCAACAGTTTTTGCACACCATTAAGGTAGCCGCATTCTGACGTCTGGGATGGATGCAGATTTGTGAGTTTTATCATCCGTTCCTACTGGCGCAAAATAACCTACTCTTTAACATGTGCACAAGACGCTCTGCCTGCATTCGCATACTATGAGACCGTAGTTTATAATCTCATCCGTACTTTCATGCGAGTGGAGTCGATACGATGTTAACGCCAGGGAGAAACTCTCAAACAGGTGCCTCAGCCTGTGTCATCAGATCACAAGCTCAGTGCTCTAACGACTAGACTACCCCTCCCCACCCAACCCCCTTAAAGCTGTCATTTCAATCCTCTTACACGAGAAAGTGACTGAAATTAACCTTTGCCTTTTGTAGAAGCCATTTTGTCAGACCATCACAACTCCCACTGTCATTCAGTTACACTGCAGTAAAAGCTGTAGAAAAAAAACCCATCTTGGGTTAATTTCGTGAGCTTTGTGTCCTCTTTTATGGTCGTTTCTCCCCCTGCCTCCCACTCCTACCATGTGTTCATACAAGTGCTATACGATTTTCAATATAATCTAGTACAGCTATTCAGAGGATGGACGTTTACCCGCGGTGCAAATCGTGGCACAGAGGCGAACATAATCTCCTAAACTGGTGTGATGCGTTGTGAGCACTGCAGTTTGCCCTTTTGCCCTTTAAACCAATACAAAGGACTGACCTACTTGCAACGATGGACAGCAGTCACAGGAAGGTTTGTTACATTGGTAACATGCTGAAGGGCTGGAAATGAAGTTCTAAAAAATTGCATTTAAATCGATACATGGGAATACTACTTTGTTGGGTTTTTTTCCATTTAAAAAGTACATGATGATTACAAAATATTTTAAAGAACACTTTTTGGTCTTTTTTAAGGTATAGTCTATTAATATTCTTTTTTTTTATTCAAACACATTCTGAAGATATTGTAACATATAAAAATACTGATTACCAGTAGAGGAAGGTAGTCATATAACCGTGACAGTGATAATATCAGTAACAAATTTCATTACCATTTTCTTTGGCATTTCTTCAATGATATTCATAAAACGTTGTAGCTGAAATATAAAACTTTTTTCCCTAATACTTTAAAGTTTGACCAGTTCTGTTTTTTCTAATAAATACTTAGACTATCCTTAATGTTGTACAACTTATAATACTATTAGAAATAGCATACAAAACACAGTTAGGAACTTCAAAATACGTATAAGGAAGAGTCTTTTTTCCTATGATATTTTGTAGGAGAACTTTGATTGAATGATGCATATTAACCCTTTTTAAAAGTTAATATAAGTCATATAGAAGACATTTCATAGATATGTAAAATCTTTGGTTTTTAAGAAATGAACTTGTTAATGACATGATGTCGTATTTTTCTAAAAGAAAGAAAGATGCAACGATCAAAAGACAGAAAGAACGAACAAACGAGAGAGAGAGAGAGAGAGAGAGAGAGAGAGAGAGAGAGAGAGAGAGAGAGAGAGAGAGAAGACAGACAGACAGACAGACAGACAGAAGACAGACAGACAGACAGACAGACAGACATGCAGACCGACAGACCGACAGATCAAAGAAACATACTTAGAATCATTACGCCTGCTGGTATCGATTACATTTCATATTGATAATGAGACTGGAAAATGTGATACTTGTTTTCGTATGCTTTTGATTTATTTTGTTTTCAGCCTTATATATGCCGAGTATGGTGTCGTTAAGTGAATTTTCTTGTCGCTTTGTGGAATAAGCCGTTCAACTGCGCGAACCTGGTAAAAAAAGTGACTTTAAATCAATATATAACTATTTAGCACTCATTTTTCTATCAACACACACAAAAGCACGAGAGAAAAAAAGGGGGCAATACACAAAATATTACACAAATAAAAACTCAGTCGAGACTGCCAAGTAAAACGGGTACTCCCTAAATATGCTGGGGAAATTTGTTGTTTTACCGATTTATACTCTCACAAAAACAACAGATTTTATTATCATATGTCTTCCGATTCGCAATCTGTGCATTGGCAGCCCATCTGATAAAGGAAGGAAAGGAAGTTTTCTTTCCCAACAGGACGTTTCCAGACCCAGGGAAAGGTTCTTATCTCAATTGAGTCTGTCCCTTTTCCGACGATAATCACTTGATGATACAATAGTCTGGAGTTTAGTATATTACAGCATCAAGTAGATTGGCAAAAGCAGGATGGGTTGTTAACAGATTTAAAACGTTACGGCTCTATGGGCTCTTCGTAAATATTTTAGAGGTTGTTCTTGGTTGCGTGTAAGAATGTGGGGGGAAAAAACAGTCAACTGAAACATTTTGCAATCCATTAGGATTATACGCTTGCTACATTCGATTTATCACTGGCTCTAATTCCCATCATTAAGCTCGTAAATAACATCTTTACATTGCCACTGACGAATGTGGGATTTTATGGTCGATCACAAGTAACTGGCAATGCATTCGAAAAACAGGAGTGGTAAGCTTTTCCAACGCATAGGGTGGAGACAACAAACGAACTCGTACAAGCTCAGATCAGTCACCTTGTTGCAGTAGTTAATGTCTTGAGTTACGGACTGAAAGGTCACAGGTTCGTATGCCATAAAAGACATACGGATTTTTGGACTCTGGTCGGCTCTTACCTAGTGTGAGTTTGCTATGGGCTCATTGAGAAGACTGGGACCACACACTCGAGCTTCATCTACTTTACGGATGCGATTTTGAGAGTGTCACTTAAATGACATGACCAACACTACAGGTGTCTTTATGTCTTGAGCCCTGTTGACTCCGGGATATATTATATATAGGATGCACAAAGTACAGCCCTGTCAAGTAGTCTTAAAACACATGCACTTATGTAGAAGCACCAATACATCAACCTCGTCGGCATTCATCATCATACAATAAAAGAAACTATCTCTGATTTGGTGACTCCGGCTGCTCTGGTCTCGTGTTGATCTCAGTTTTGTTTCCCCATACACTTCTGTGTCTGCGGTGAGTTTATATCTAGGCCTTTGGGGCTGGAGGTTCATGGGAGAAGGTCGTTGGAGAGACATTACGCAGTCAGCACCTCGGGTGGGCCTCTCATTCAGTCTGGCTCCTCGACTGAGCTATTGCTGTTGTCAGTATGAGGCTTAGTGGGTGGTGTCCTGTGTATATTAGCTCAGAACAGGCTCCATTGAACACCACCACATACAACACAGCAGGGCCTGACACTGATCGATTCCTTAAGAACCTACAATCCTGGGGATGCAACAAAACGAGTCTGAGTATGGCTGGGGCAAAGAGAGTAAAGTGAGCAGCGTGGGACATCAGTATGGAGATGTCGCAAATAGATGAAGTAGAAAAAAACACCAAAATGCAAATAATCTCATACACAACCGCCCTGCCGTTGTTTTTTACACCGCGGATGTGTTTGCTTCACCAAAGAGACTAGCAATGATCAGGAATAACGTGTGCCTTTGTAGAAAGTACTGCAATGAAATGTCAGGATTTCTTTGATTTTTTTTTGGCGTAAACAGTATACTGCAGCATGAGATTGGAAACACTGATCCAACCTCTAAGGTGATTTACATTCACCCTAGGGAGAAAAGATAGCCTAGTGGTCAGAGCGTTGCGCTAGTGATTATGATGGCCCGGGTTTCAGCCGCCACTGAATCACCTGTTCGAAGGGATTTTTCCCCTGGAGTTAACATCAGTGACGATTTCACTTCTCCAAAAGTCCTTTGGATAAGATAATAAACCGAGACCCCATGTTAAAACGCACGCAGACCATGTTACGCCTTTTGGAAGTGCCAGTAGGAATGTATGACTAAATTTACAAAACTGCATGCACTCTTAGACTGGATGTAAAAAAAAAAGCACATTACATAGGTGTTTATTTATTATCTTCGGAATAAAATAATTTAAATAAATCTAAATCCTTAAGCTGTTTCAGTACATTTGCTGTTTCTTTTGTAACCATTTATTGGCTGAAATGCTAATATCATGTTGTGAGATCATAGTGATGGTTAAATCTGCTTTGCTTCCTCACTTGTTGAATTCACCTGAAAAACAAAACTGACGGTGGGCTAGAAAGAAAAGCAGCTTGTTTGCCCTATAAAGCTAAATCTCAATAAGGAAAGCCAGGACTCTCGACATTTTGGGAACTATAAGTGCACACAACAGAGTAAAAGTATATCATAACCTATACGGTCACTGAGAAGCAGGGTGCTGGAGAACTCAGCTTCTCTATGGGCCAGTAATTTTGAAGGAGGCATCTACTTTCCTTCGCTGCTTTATCTTCCGTGTCCCTAAAGAGGGCAAATGGCCATTTACAGCTGGGTGGGGGACTGTATTGAAGCTAAAGCGCACGAACGGTCACCCATCCAAAAGGCAACCATGCTCAACGCTGCTTTAACCTTAGCTTGGGGGACAGTAAGGGCTCTGACCGCTGAGCTATCCCGTCCCCGTACACAAGAAAACCAGAACTTATAACTGGAAATGCAAGATTGAGCAAAAAGAAGGTAGATCAAGGCTTTTGACAGTGAGATATTTATCCCCCCCCCCCCTCTCTCTCTCTTTCTGCGTTCCCTTACTGGGTGGGATGCATAGTGTCTGGTCTTTTACTGCACTTGTTAACTCAACAAGACGTCTGCCTGCTGGTCTACACATTTCGATTTCGGAGCGGCTCATTTTTTTTTTTTGTACAGGATGCATGCTACTTATGTTCATGTTTACGCAACCCACCTGATGTTGAAATGAAGTAAGGGATTCAAACGCCAATATTTGATCCTCTACATATGTATATACTTGAACGAAATCAAAGCACCTGCTGGTCTGCACTTTCAAGCTGACCCGGAGATCGTAACAATCTCCACCTTTAATTCGCCAGACGCTGCTGCCGAGATTGAAATCCATGACTTCAATGACCTACAGGATTTAAATCAAACGGTCTTAACCACCCAGCTCTAGCGTCTGTCAGTGAGAGGTTTAGCAGAGCTCTCAATGCAAAGCAAACAGACAATAAACTTTGAGGGAATAGAAAGTGAATTTTAACCGACCCAGACAAAATCTTTTTCCCTCAGAAGACAGTTGAGCGTGAATTGACACTGACAAGGCCTATTGAAATGAATCGCTAAAGAAGTGCTCGGAATTTTCTACATTTCAACAAAAGAAAACGGAACAGCGGGATATCTAGGAAAGAGAAAGCTTACAGCATTGTAAAAGAGCCGTATCCACTAATGAACACAAAGAGATTGCCGGCCAGAATTCTTGTGCTGAAACCTGGAGAAAGGTCAGCTAATAATAGTTAGTTGATTGCTGTGTGTGTGTCCACCATTAAAACAACGTCATTCATGGTAGAGAACCGATAACTGCTGTTAAAGGACACATCATTACCCAAAAATGCATTGATCCACCAGAAAAATGTACCGAAAGATACACATTAAGACTATAGAAAGACTAGTTTTGGCATGTCCTACACATTCCCAAACCCGTAAATGTTGACATTTCGTGATCAAAACAAGCTACTCTCCTCTTGCCTGCTGAAAGTCTGCTTTATTGAGAATTTTTGTTTAAACTAAAAGGTGAAGTGCAGAGACAGGTCAACGACATCGATAATGTTTGTCACTTGGAACATGAGCTTGTCTAGACGTGAATTTCATCAGGTCATAATGTCTCGAGAACCTCCACAGTAGCATCTCAAGCCAGGTTCTAAACATGATCACGGCAAATGACCACACAAGTAAAATATTATGGAAAATATTCTAAATTCGACAAAATCAAAACTGAATTCAAATATAACCACTATAGGTTTGTTTATACTCAAGCCACAGTCTTTCTACATAAGTTTTGCTTATACATCAATATTGTCTGAAGGATCATTGGATACAACAAATCAGCACTGAAAAAGTCTCGGTATAGAGTGTTCCCAGAAGGTTGTCACTGTAAGCAGGACTATTTTGTTATAAACAAGCTGAAGTTCTTTCTATTGTCACTCTTTCTGAACACACACACGTTTCTATCAACAATACTTTTTCTTTCGAAACCAAGATCTACAGTCATCAGAATTATATCCATCCATAAAACAAAATCAAGGAGTTTCGTACAGAACCCCTCCCCCCCCCCCCCAACACTCACGCAAGCACGCAAGCCATGCACGTATGCTCTCTCTCTCTCTCTCTCTCTCTCTCTCTCCTCTCTCTCTCTCTCTCCTCTCTCTCTCTCTCTCTCTCCTTCCTACTCCAACACATCAAAGGCAACACACTTGCAAAGTTTTCAGACTATAAAGAAAAGAGCAACTTTTTTTCACGAAAAATATAACCGTTCAACTCCCACACAGTACCACTCCAAGCCGATTCCCTTACAGAATTTCCTCACCAAATAAATCATATCTTTTTCCACCCAAGAATCACCGGTTCATTGATAAAAGGACCTGAAGACCATAGCACTAAATCAGCTGAGTACAATATAATCACAATGACAAGTTTGCTTCACAAATCAAAATGTCCTCTATGATAATTTTACGTTCTTTGATCTCCACTGTCTTTCAGTTATCCTGTCTGCGCTCATCACGTCAAGGTAGTGCTTTATGACTGATCGAAAATGGAATAATCAGAAACCAAACTGTTTCATGGGGGAGCCTGACAGGACGAAAATAACCGTTACAACAAAGTATTTGTGGGAATCGTGGAAAAGTAATAGTTAAGGAAATGGACGGGGATAGTTGTTTTAGGCTATTGAAATCTCTCTCTCTCTCTCTCTCTCTCTCTCTCTCTCTCTCTCTCTCTCTCTCTCTCTCTCTCTCTCAGCCACCCCCCCCCCCCTCCTCCTAATGCAATACATTATCATACATAACATTGCCAACACCTGTAAAAGAGAAACAAAGAAATACAAATACTACACAGTGAGTGCAGCTTCCACCCACGTTCAATGCAGATATTAGAACATGATGTTTTCCCCATAGTAATCTCGTTTCGCAGTAGACAAAGCTACCTCGTATGCGTGGGCCTGAACATAATCAGCTATGATGGCAGACCAAAGACTTTTTGGTAAACTTTTTAACAGTCAGAAGGCTTTGATTGTTCCTTTTCTTCAAAATGTCTGGACCTAGCTAATTTCATCAATGTTTAACTTCTGTAAGGAAATGTGAAGGCTTTTTGACATAAAGGTTATCGTAACTCGTGCACATTGAAGGCAAAAGGTTAATAAAAAAAAAAACGTAAAGGTGTCCCTTAACCTGT
Source organism: Rapana venosa (assembly GCA_028751875.1). Classification (NCBI taxonomy): domain Eukaryota; kingdom Metazoa; phylum Mollusca; class Gastropoda; order Neogastropoda; family Muricidae; genus Rapana; species Rapana venosa. The sequence goes on from CM054146.1 coordinate 27,308,358, forward strand.
GTAGTCGTTGGGGACGGAGGAGTCAGAGACCTCAGCTTCTCTTGGGGCCAGCATATTGAGGCCGGCGCCCATCTCCTCTCTCTTGCTGCTTTACCTTCCCTGACTCTAAAGAGGGCAGGTGAACTGGGTGAACTACAGCTAGGTGAACTGGGGACTGTACTGAAGCCAAGGCGCGCAAACGGTCACCCATCCATTGGGAACCTAACCACGCTTAATCCTGCTTAACCTTAGCTAGTGGAAAGCGAGTGCTCTGACTACTGAGCTATCCCGTCCCCTGATTAGGACAATATCTTCAAAACGTGTTGAATCATGTCATTTTTTACAAGATGCTCTCATGCAAAGACAGAAGACTAAGCCAAATGCTTTCCTGGCTCCTAAGTTTGATTATATACAGCTACCATTATCTCTGAAAACAGGTTTGTTTGGGTGGGGTTTTTTCGTTCCAAGGCTAGAGCTCCAAGACTCACTAATGGTGAGATTTTGTGTATCGACCAATTTTTGCTCTTTGTTTGGGGAGCTGCAATCCGATTTGGGGAATAATGTCTAAATACATCAGCGTGCATACCTTTTTAAAAAATTGTATCCGTTCGTACCAGCATTAAATGGCCTACTTGTCCAAAAGGCAGAACGGGTTTTAACTTGTGCGCAAGATGTTTTGCATGGGTTTCCACACGGCTGCTCCGTCTCATTCAAAAGACTTTCGGGGCGTAGAGTCAGTACTGATGTTAACTCCGGGGCAAAAATCTCATTGAACGCTCACCTTTGTGGTGGTTCGATCCTGTGCGGTCAGATCACGAGCTCTTCCCACTACGCTACCCCCCACTCCACACCCCTCTTGTATATTTCCCGCTTCAAATGTGTTACTGATTCTGAATGAGACCACCTATCTCAAATGAAATTTTTTTCTGTCATGTCTAGGAGTAAAATTTAGTATCCAGAGGTTTAACAAGGAATGACGCGTTAACTCCGCAAGAATTATAGCTCTATGCCTTACATAGAAAAGCACCTTCTTATTGACCAAGAAATCAAGTTGTACCTGTTAGCTGCTCCTACAAAGGATTTTTGCATAGTTTTTTTCTATCCCATTTTATTTTCTATTAATAATTTTGACTAAGCACTCGAAGAAGACTCTAAAATATATCGAAGTTAATCAACCAGTCAAATTAAGCGTATAAAACGGTGTCTTGCCACCATAAAGCATGTGAATTATAACCATTAAAGCCATAATGTCCTCTTATCTTGTGATGCTTCATTCAATTCCAATTTCTTCAAACATCAACTGACAGTTTCATAAAATATAGCGCAAATCTCTAAAACTGATCTTTCTGGTGAGTTTAATGAAACAAAAATGTTTTGCAGCATAGCAGCAGTTTTTTGTGGGTGTTAGGACTCTCTCTGCGCCCCCCCCCCCCCCCCCCACCCGCCCCTTCCGTGTGCTCTTGTGCCACACTTATCTACGTGACCATTATGCATGCTAGATCCATTATCGTAATCAGCAACAGAACAGTTAACTATCACTCTCATTTCCTTCCCACATTTCCACCATCATATAATCTGAACTTCCAAACATTTCACGTTCAAAGTTATTACTTTGTCACAACCAACCCCCCCCCCTCCCCACCCATCCCCTGCCCGATTTCAACCAGTTTATATAAGCTGGGGATATCTCTGTCCTCACTTTTGCCCTGGTTATGGCTAGGAGAACGACTCAAAAGGCATCCTCACTGACATCTTCAGGTTCTGTGATCTCTTCTCTAAGTTCGTGTCATCTCTGTCGCTGGGTCCATCTCTCCCAGTAGTGGTTGAAAAATGAAAGAAAGAGAGAACAATCAATCCAACCAAACCTGATCTACCAGAGAATTCAAATTTGAACAAAGTGATGTTTTACAAAATCTCTTTCTCTGTATGTCTGCCTGTCTGTGTGTCTTTGTCTGTCTGTCTGTCTGTCTGTCTGTCTGTCTGTCTGTCTGTCTGTCTGTCTCTCCTCTCTCTTCTCTCTCTCTCTCTCTCTCTCTCTCTCTCTCTCTCTCTCTCTCCTCTATTCTATTTTATTCTATTCTACTCTCCTCTCTGCTCTTTTAATTTGTTCCTTTTTCTCTTCTCTTTTTTTCTCCTTTCTTTTTTTCTTATCTTCTTTTTCTCTCTTCCCTCTTCCTCTCTTCTTTTTTCCCCCTGTTTTCTTCTCTCCTTTTTCCTTTCTTTTCCCTCCCCTTCTCTGCTGTTTTCTTCTCTTCTCTTCTCTGCCGTTTTCTTGTCTTCTCCTCTTTACTTCTGACTTTTTATCTTAAGGCTTCTCTTGTCCTCCATCACTCAAGGGAGGGAAAGCAAAGCACCTCACACATCAAAGGCAGCAACTCTACAAAGTTCCAAGATTAAAGAGAAAAAAACCCAGCAGCTTTTCTCATGAAAAAATATGCACCACTCGCATACCATGCTTGCAGTGGTACAAAAGGTCTGCTGTTTCACCTTGTTCTAAAAGTAATGCCCCTACCTAGAAAGCCAAAATGCGGGTTCAATCCAAGTTTGTGCCCAAACTTTTTCCCCATCTACTGGGTCTTGAGTGATGGCCTGGGTGCTAGTCTTTCAGATGAGACTGTAAACCAAGTCCCGTAAACAACGCAGTCACTGCACGTATAAGAGTCCACGGTAGAAAGAGAATTGTCCCTAACAAATTTATTTAGAGTAAAGCTACTCTGCTAGAAAAAAAAAAACCAGCTACTCATGCAAAACGGGATTTTTTTAAAGAGTGGGGCTGCTCTTGGGGTGAAGCGCTCTCCCAGAGGAGAGAACCCCGAATTTCAAGCAGAGAAATCTTCTATGACCGAAAGTAGTATTCAATGTAATATAATGCACTACAATACAAAAATAACCATACAGGACAATACAATAGTTCCCCCTAGAAACTCCCTTTCAACATAAACCATGCTTCATTTTTTCCTGTTATGTCCAGAATCGTCAGTTTCACTGATAAAAATGACTCAATGACTGTCACACTAGATCAGCTAAAAGGAAACATTTATATAATAATAAATAATAATAATAATAATAATAATGTATGGAATTTATATAGCGCTGAATCTTGTAAAGCAACAAATCAAAGCGCTCAGATTTTATTTCATACCACTTTAAGTCACGGCAGATTTCTCTCCGTGAAATTCGGGCTGCTCTCCCCGGGGAGAGCGGGAGAACGCGTCGCCACTTAGCGCTGCGCCACCCTTTCACCCTTTTTTTTTTTTTTTTTTTTTCCTGCAGCTGTATTTGTTTCCCTATCAGAGTGGCTTTTTTCTAAGAATTTTGCCAGGGACAACTCTCTTGTTGCCGTGGGGTTTTTTTACGTGCGCTAAATAATTACGTGTAACACACGGGACCTCGGTTTATCGTCTCATCCGAAAGACTAGCGCCCAGACCACCACTCATGGTCTAATGGATGGGGGAAAAATTTCCGGTCCAAACGGGGTACGAACCGCCGCACACTTCAGACCCGGACTTTTCGCTTTCTAGACAGGCGCGTTACCTCTAGACCACCGATCCACCAGACCACCGATCCACCAGACCACCGATCCACCATATATAATATCACAATAACAAGTCTGCTTGACAAAGCAAAATGTCATTTTTGACAATTTCACGTCCTCTAATCTCCATGGGTTTCAGTTATCATCCTATCTGCGCTCATCACGTCAGGGTAGTGTTTTGTGAATGATGGAAATGGAATAATCAAGAAGCAAACTTTATCTCTCTCTCTCTCTCTCTCTCTCTCTCTCTCTCTCTCTCTCTCTCTATATATATATATATATATAGAGAGAGAGAGAGAGAGAGAGAGAGAGAGAGAGAAGAGAGAGAGAGAGAGAGAGAGAGAGAGAGAGAGAGAGAGAGAGAGAGAGAGAGATTGACAGGATACATTGATAATCGTTTAAAAAAAGTATTGGTCGGAGTAGTTGAAAGGAGTAATGGAAACACGACCAATCCAATCCAGTCCAATCTAATCCAATCTTGTGTATGTCGCCGATGAAAACCCGAATTTCCCCGTGCGGATGCCGGGGGCTTGTCAGTATAAACAGCATCCCCACCCGGAGACCGTACTAGGAATTTCCTCTTTTCCTTCCTTCTCTTTTCTTCTTCTAGTTCCTTTTTGTCCTATCATCTTCAACTTGTCTATTTTCTGCCTTATTGGTCCATTCTCCTGCCTTTTTTCATTAAAAAAAAATAAAGATAACAATTCTCTCCCACGCCGAAATCGGATGTGCTGGACCTGACTTGTAAGGATCTTAACGGCAGCGCCAACGCCCTATCGCTCATAATTCTGGCAGACAAGTATAGATGCTGTCTGATCGTTTGTCGAAGGAAGAGAGAACAAGAAACCGATTGTAAGGAAAGTTATCCTTAGAGCATTTCTCTCTCCTCTCTCTCTCTCTCTCTCTCTCTCTCTCTCTCTCTCTCTCTCTCTCTCTCTCTCTCTCGCTCTGGTATAATCCCTGAATTTTGTTTTCTTTCCTCGGCTAGAGCTCCAAGGTTTACCAATGGTGATATTTTACGTATGCGCCCTTTTGTCCCCACCGTTAATGTACTCGCATTCCGACTTCGGGGATTATAATTCTTGAAAACGGGGATGTACTCGTTGTAAAAGAAAATGCATATCAGCGCTTACCTATTGTTCTTGCAATAAACCAGAATCCATTTTGTCTAGCTACGCGTTGCTCTCTCTCTCTCTCTCTCTCTCTCTCTCTCTCTCTCTCTCTCTCCTCTCTCTCTCTCTCTCTCTCTCTCTGTTAATTTGATCTAGCAAAATGTCAAAAATTTAAAGTATTATTTGGGAGGCTTGCTTGTATCCACTAGGCTATTCCGCAACCCCAACCCCATTTCACTGGGTATAATACTCCTTGATTTCAGATTATTATGACTGTTCATCGAATCAATTTAGAGTCATGAATCGTTTCTTTTAGTTTTCGTTTTCAGGTCCTGTCAGAGAGCATTTTCTATTTCTCATCGTAGGACATTTTGTCTGTAATGTATATCTCTTAACGCCATCGTAAGTACCTCTTTGACCTTCTCTGACTTCCCGAGAGACATTTTACAGCTACTTTCTTTTGCTTACAATCTTCATCAAACATTGTGGATCGGTGATCTTGATATGATCCCGCCTAAAATGTCAGAAGTGCGGGTTTGGTCCCGTCCCTGTTTCCGCCCAGACTTTTTCTTATAGATCTACACAATACCTTGAGTAGTGGTCTGGATGCTAGTCTTTTGAATAAGACGGTAAATACATGTCCAGTGTACAACGCAAATTTTGCTGTCTAAGCGTTCGAAGGAGAGGAGGAGGAAAAGAAGAAGAAGAAGAAGAAGAAGAAGAAGAAGAAGAAGAAGAAGAAGAAGAAGAAGAAGAAGAAGAAGAAGAAGAAGAAGAACAACAACAACAACAACACGAACAAGAACAAGAAGAAGAAGAAGAACAAGAAGACTTCTAGGATGATGTCTAGTCTAAACATAACACCATTGTGCATTCCTTTTTTTCTTGTAACGCATTCAGCATACGTTAAAGAACCTATGGCAACAGGGGAGTTAGTTTCGGCAAAATTCTGAAAAAGCCACTTCATAGGGCAAAAATTCATATGCTGACGTAAAACACTTTTTTAAAAGAAAAAGGGAGGGGGGAGGGGTAGGTACCGCTCTTGTGAGGAAAGCACTTTTCTCCGGTAGAACAGCCTGACTTTCACGTAAAGAAAATCGGCAACGGTTGAAAATGGTACATACAATACAATGTCCAATACAAGTTATTGCATCTTACTTTTTTTTCTCTCCAGTCATTCGGGTCATAGACGCTGTGCGTTGTTGTATTTGATACATAAATGAAATATAAAATGCATTTTTTTTCCTTCTTCGGCAAGAGCTCTGATGTTTACCAATTGTGAGATTAAGCATATGCGACCTTTTACCCTCCATTAAGGTAGCCGCATTCCTACTTCGGAGATGGTGTGTAAACGCAGCACCTGTGTACATACGGGTTTTAAAAAAATAATTTGCATCTTTTCCTACCGGCACGAATGGTCTACTCTTCTAAAAGGTGGAACGGGTTTTTAACGTGTGCACAAGATGTTCTGAGAGCGTTCGCACCTTGGGCCCTCAGTTTATGGTCTCTTTCAAAGGAAAATACTTTGATAAAAACTCTTCACGCGAGCGCTTACATATTCGATCACAGAGTCCTTTGCTCTTTTCAGACATTCTTTCGACTCGAAGTATTCAAGTATGTTTGCACATACTCCTCAAACCATATAGCTCTCTTTCGCCTGTGCTCTCGGAGAGGGCATTCTCTGCCTTTTCCTATTTTCGCACTCGTCCATTTGAACTGGATAATTTTAAGAATGTACGGTATCTTCTGAAGGTAAATTTTGGTTTATGTGCATTTATTCTGCGACAAGAAATACTTGATAGTAAGAAATTATGTAATAAATGTATCAACTCTCTCTGAGCGAGACTATAACAGTTTTCAAACGCACGCAGAACGTTAAAACCCGTTTCGCTGTTTGAAAGAGTGGGCCATTGTGTGCCGGTGGGAACCAATAACAAAATTTTATAAAACCGCAAGCACACGGGGACTAGATTTTTTAGAAAACCCACCATGAATGCTTATTCCATTATCCTGAAAATAAAAGATAAAAGGGAGAACAAGATTCTGACAACCATCAGCTATACAGATTCCATTTATCACTATCATTATTTACCATCCCACACTCCCAGCAATGACCAGCGCTCATTTCCCAGCCTTTCATGTTCCCAGGTTTTACTTCGGTCATAAAAACAGACGCGACTACTTCACATAATCTAAGGGATAATGTTTTCTCTTTTCAGTTACGCTACGATGAATGGCTAGAGAGACAGTTCAAAGTCTTCATGCCTTGTGATCTTGTTTGCGTCATTACTGTGTCCGGGCTCATCTGTCCATAGTGTTTATGAAGACAGGAGAATAATCGATATGGCTTGGTCGTATAATATTGTTTAGAAATGAAAAAATGTCATAGCCTTTGTTGCTCTCTCTCTCTCTCTCTCCTCTCTCTCTCTCTCTCTCTCTCTCTCCCCTCTCTCTCTATCTCTCTCTCTCTCCCCAACACACACCACGCCACCACACACACACACACACACACACACACACACACACACACACACACACAGGCGTGCTGGCACATGCGCACAGTGAAAGACAAGCCAGAGCCATACAAAAGACAGAATAACAGACTTATGAAAAAGAAAAAGATCAGTGTCCTTTTAAGTCCGACAGGGGATAAAAGACAATTCCTCTTCCACAACCAAGCTTACTTTATCCAGACAGCCACGAAAAGTACGGCAGAAAACTATTGTGTATTAGATTTGCTTAAGCCCTTCTCCTCATCCCAGACGCAAGCTGACCCCGTAGTTGTAAAGTTTGCGCTGTTCTGAATAATAAATGTTTGGAGCCCTCGATTTAGTACATTGTCCTGCCACTTTTTGCATAGGTTATGGACTGTGTGTTTACGCCCCTGAACACTGTACATTTAGAGTTAGCAAAATGCATCCAGTCGTTTTAAAGCCAAGTGCGTAGATTCGGTGGGTTTTTTTTTCTCTAGGTAGTTATTCTAGTCCCTTGGGAACAGTCTTCTTTTGAAAATAGTGTTGCTGGTGTAAATCTTTGTTATCGTCGGTGTTGTTAAGTGCCTTAAGATTATGTGAGGGTTGTGTTGGTGTTGTTGTTGGTGGTGGTGGGGGGGGGTAGTTTATTTATTTATTTTATTCTTTTATATCGAGGATAATGGAATAAGCATTTATGTGCTTTTTAGATCCAGTCCCGGGTGTATTCGATTTTGTAAATTTTGTCATCTGTTCCCACCGGCACACAATGGCCTACTCTTACGAAAAGCTAAAGCTGTGTGTGTGTGTGTGTGTGTGTGTGTGTGTGTGTGTGTGTGTGTGTGTGTGTGTGTGTGGTGTGGTGTGTGTGTGTGTGTGTGAGTGTGTCTGTGTGTGTCTGTGTGTGTGAGTGTGTGCCTCTGTGTGTGTGTGTGTGTGTGTGTGTGTGTGTGTGTGTGTGTGTGTGTGTGTGTGTGTGTGTGTGTGCGTGTGTGTGTGGTGTGTGTGTGTATGTGGAAACAGCAATATTACAGAAAGTCTATAATGATCTTGATGAAACGAACATTGCACAATTTGAAAGAATGAAATGAATAAGCAAACAGAATATCCGCGGAAGAATGCATAATGTACAAACAACTTACAGACTCATAGCTTCATGCATACACAAGCAGGTCTTACAACTGACCTATCACATCAAGTCTTTCTTCCAAAGTTCTCAATTTTTATATTTGATTTGATGGCGCTACTTTTTATTAAGAAGAGATGTAAAATACCTCATAGTGTAGATCAGAATGAGTTATACCTACAGAGATTGCTGTAAGATCTTGAATATGACAGTTAATGAGTGCGGCTTATATCAATGGTGTAAAATAGTTTACAACTTTTTTTTTCTTTATCATTTATTATGCTGCACGTATTGCCTTAGATCACATGAAAATCTATTTTCACTTGACCCCGGTCAGAGAATTACAATTTAATTCTATAATTTTAACAGTGCTTATAATATGGAATGGGATTATATGCTCTAAGCCGGTTTTGCTAGCACTGTTCCGGAATTCGGAATCAATGTTAATGATAGAATACGTGCGCAAAATATTTTTTCTTTCTTTCTATAAATGTAGATTTAGAAAGTTCCTGATGTTTTGAAGCTAATAATACATTCTTGCCGAAATGCGCTTGCTGAATTCAGCCATACATTAAAACCAAAATAAATCGGTGTCAATAACTGTACCGAGTACATTGTGCAAGGTTACTTCGCTTTTTCTAAAAAAAAATCCTCGAATATATTTTAATGCAAATGAAGAAAGTTGTTACGGTCACTACAGGCAAACAGTGATTCAGCACACAGCCGTCGAGGAACCCTCCGTGAAAAGCTGATGACTGACGTCCTGGGCATCTCCACAATTAAATGGAGAAGCATATGACTGAAGGCGCTTTGTGCATTACTAGTCACACACCAAAGGTTTTCCTCGCCGTCAACTATGTTGTTAGTTTTGTAACCGGCAAGAACAACTTCGTTTTCTATCGGAGGGAGGGGGGTTGCTGTTTGTTTTGTTGTTGTGTTTGTTGTCTTTGTTGTTGGTATGAAGAGAAGATGACGGTGTTTCCCAAAAGTTTGCTGTTAGTATCTTGGTTCTATTCTTCTGTTAAAAGAGCTGCACGTATCGTTTCCATCATAACTATAAATTTGGGTACGACAAAGGGCACGAAAAGATCTCATTTGATTTGTCTTTGCAAGATATAGCGCTATATAAACTCCATTTAGTAGTAGTAGTAGTAGTAGTAGTAGTAGTAGTAGTAGTAGTAGTAGTAGTAGTAGTAGTAGTAGTAGTAGTAGTAGTAGTGTTTTCGTGTAACGCTCGAAAAGCTGATCAGAAACCCCATTGCGTCGAATGCCCACAGGAGCCAGAATCTAAGCAAGAGTGATGTCATTCCATCCTGATTCTAAGTGGTGTGCCAATCACAAAACTCCAGGAGGATGAAACGGCTGATATTGCTACCAGCAGTTATGCACAAAAATGAGCATGTCGAAATCAGGTGCTCTGCGCAACAGTCATAATCAGCAGTTCATAGAAAACTATTTTATCAAACTGTTACTCAAGATCTACATCAGACAGCCGTGTGGATTACGAGGGAGATGATGGTAGTCGCATGGGAAACAACAGCTGCTTGTGCTGTAGATGAATAACGGAAAGGAAAACACGTCACGGACATAAGGAAGGAGGGGAAATGAAAGATCATTCCCTGCTGATAACAGTGCATGATTCAGCTGTCTGAAACACTCTAGCCAAAACTTTCAAGTGTCTTGAGTCCGCTGTTAACAGCATGAAGCGCACGGAACCGCTGTTATTAGCTTTACATCAACAGGGTCGTTTATATAGGCAGTCAGTTTGACCATAAACCATGTTTTCTTTTTTAGTGACAGCTAGCTATACTGCATTCATTCGGGTCAGTATAATGGGGAAAAAAGGTCTTAACCATACTTGAAGCGTTGTAATGTAAGTGCATGACATGCTTTGCTAAATTTTCCACTGGCCAAAAAAATTACAAGAAATCCTGCATAAAAACATGTACACTGCATCCACACACATAGCACACACGCACACGCGCACACATGCACACACACACACACACACACACACACACACACACACACACACACACATGCACACACGTGTCTAACATCACTTTATGTGGAGAGTCGTTGAAATAAAGCCCATTCCTATGCGTGTGTTCACATACATGTGTGTGTTTATTTGTTTGTCTGTGTGTGTTGTGTGTTATTTATTTATTTATTATTTTATATCGAGGATAATGGAATAGCACTCATGGGCTTTTTTACATCCAGTCCCCGTGTGTATGCAGTTTTGTCAATTTTGTCATCTGTTTCCACCGGCACACAATGGCCTACTCTTCCGAAAAGCGGAACAGGATTTAACGTGTGCGCAAGATGTTCTGCATGCGTTCGAACACGGGGCCTCGGTTTATTGTCTCATCCGAAGGACTTTGACACTCAGTTCGATTTATTTTGTCAAACTGGGAAGAAAGGACGAGGCTGGGAATCGAACCCAGAACCTCACGGTTTACTTGTTGGCAGGCGAACGTCTTAACCATCCTGCCAACTTCCTTTCACGAACGGGTGAATATCAATGTTGTTTATTTATCTCTTTACTTTTATGTCTTTACATTCAGGCCTGTGTTCATGCGGACTCTTCCGAAAAGCAGAACAGGTTTCAACGTGTGCGCGTGATCCTCTCTCTCTCTCTCTCTCTCTCTCTCTCTCTCTCTCCTCTCTCTCTCTCTCTCTCTCTCCCCTCTCTCTCTCTCTCTCCTCTCTCCCTCTCCTCTCTCAGTTGTGTGTGTGTGTGTGTGTGTGTGTGTGTGTGTGTGTGTGTGTGTGTTGTGTGTGTGTGTGTGGGGTGTGTGTGTGTGAAAGTCAAATTTTTATTTCCAGATGGTACATTGAATAAGTAGTGCATTTGCACTTTTTTCATCAAGCCATCTGTGTGATGTGTGTGATGTGTGTGTGTGTGTGTGTGTGTGTGTGTGTGTGTGTGTGTGTGTGTGTGTGTGTGTGTGTTTGAATGTCTATCCACTAAAATGTGATTTTAGATAGGAAATGAGGAGGGGAACAGATAAAAAGTAATGTCGGTGAGCTTGTTTGCATGTCTGCTCATAACATCATTGTATTGTATTGTATCCCACTGTCAGTCACGGCAGATTTCTCTGCGTGAAATTCGAGCTGCTCTCCAAGGGGATAGAGCGTCGCCACAAGAGCAGCGCTACCGATTATGTTTTTTTTTTCCTGTCTTCAACTGTATTTGTTTCCCTATCAGAGTGGCTTTTTTTAATAGAATTTTGCCAGGGACAGCTCCCTTGTTGCCGTGGGTTCTGTTACGTGCGCTAAATAATTATGTGTAACACACGGGACATCAGTTTATCGTCTCCTCCGAAAGACTAGCACCCAGACCTAGGTCTACTGGATGAGGGTGGGGGAGGTTGGCCCAAACGGGGGATTAAACCACCACACACACACTTTGAACCCGGACTTTTTGCTGTCTAGGAAGGTGCATTACCTCTAGACCACTGATACATCATACAGGTCAGTCCCTTTTAAAACATGTCGCAATGAACTCAAGGTTAACCAGCCGCCATGGCGCAGTGGTTAGCGCCTTGGGTTACGGACTGGAAGGTCGCGGGTTCGATTCCCATAAGAGTCATAGGGATTTTTCGGACTCCGGCCGGCTCCTACCCAGAGTGAGTGTGCTGTGGGCTCAGTGGGAAGACTGGGACCACACAGTCGAGCTTCATCCACTTAACGGATGCGAGTTTGAGAGTGTTGCTCAAATTACCTGACCAACACTGCAGGTGTCTGTATCTCTCGGGCCCGGTTGACGCCGGGATATATTATGATAGTAAGCGTAGAGTACAACCCTGTCAAGTAGTCTCAAAGCATATGCACTTCCACAGCAGCATCATTACGTCATCCTCATTGTCATTGATCATCATGCATTAAAAAAAATTGCCTCTGATTCGGTGGTCCCGGTTTCTCTGGTCTCATGGTGACCTCAGATTCGGTTTGCCCATACACTTCTGTGCCTGTGGTGAGTTTGTGCCAAAGCCTTTGGGGTTGGAGGTTCGCGGGGGACGGTCGTAGGAGGGACGTTGTGGTGGTTGCCACCTGGGGTGGGCAACTCACTCAGTCTGGCTCCGCGACTGAGCTAATACTGTCGTTAGTAGGGGGCTTAGTAGGTGGTGTCCTGCGTATGTTAGCTCAGAACAGGCACCACTGAACACCACCAAAGTGACCCAGCAGCAGTGCAGGGCCCCTCTGGCTGGTGGCCCCACGGCGCCTGATAGTGATGGGCTCCCTGTGGACTTCCGACCCTGAGGATGAGACATAACAAATCTGGGTGTGGTTGTGGCGGGGAGATTGGAATGAGCGGCGTGGGAACAGTAGGGCGGGGGTCGTCAGAAGATGAGGCAGCAAAAAAAAAAATTCAAAAAAAAAATTGAACTCAAGGTTCTTCGCACTGACCTCTAAGTCTTCTCCTCTCCCCTCAAAATGACAGTTGAAGCCTTGTTCCTACGCAGTACATCATCTACATGGCTGCACATCATTTCTGCAGATCGTGTCCAGTCACCTCGACCAGCTCTTTATTTTATTAACGGGCAGAGAGAGAGGGAGAGAGAGAGAAAGAGAGAGAGAGAGAGAGAGTAAGAGAGAGAGAGAGAGAGAGAGAGAGAGAGAGAGAGAGAGACAGACAGACAGACAGACAGAGACAGAGACAGACAGAGAGACAGAGTGAGAGACAGAGAGATTGGTGAGATAAATGACAAGATGATCAATTTGGATGAGGAAGCAGTGAATGAAATATAGCGTGCAAAAAAACGTCTTCTTTTCTATCCCTTCGGCTCCTCATATTGTGTGTGTGTGTTGTGTGTGTGTGTGTGTGTGTGTGTGTGTGTGTGTGTGTGTGTGTGTGTGTGTGTGCGTGCGTGCGTGCGTGCGTGCGTGTGTGTGTGCGTGCGTGCGTGCGTGTGCGTCTCTCTCTCTCTCTCTCTCTCTCTCTCTCTCTCTCTCTCTCTTCTCTCCCTCCCTCCCTCCCTCCCACCCCCCTCTGTTCCCTAGTTATATCCCTTCACTTGCTATTTGGAAGCTCTCCCTCTTCTTCTCCTAGTCTCTTATTGACGTTTGCTCTCGTGCCTAGTTTTGGTTTTTTTGCCTTGTGGAAACTTTGAAGATATTATTACTTTTTTCTGTCATTTTCTGGGGGGTTTTGGTCACCTTTTTCAACTGATTACCATAGACACGGTTTATTTTATATCAATGTTATCGCATGATAGGGGTTCCTTCACACCTTTGTTTATTTCTTTGTTTTCCTGATTTTTGTTTAGCAATTTTCCTCGACTCTGGGCTGGATGAAAAGAAAAACCATGAAGTGTGCTTATCTCTTTCCTCCAATAAAAGAAATATTCATTTCATATCAATTCAGTTCAATTCAACTCAATCCAATTCAATATTCTCTCTCTTTTACACCGAGATGGCATCGTCTATACGGAATAATACTTGTTCGAATTCTTTGAAACGTGTTCTTGAAAGTAAGGTCTCCTAACTAATTATTAGGCTTTCTTTAACGTTTTTAATGTGTCACACTAAACAGAGTAGTAGTACAATAGTGTTCGTGTTCAATATTTCAGTATTACCTTCAGTTATAGATTATATATTGTATATATATATATAGATATATGTGTGTGTGTGTGTGTGTGGTGTCACGTGTACGTCTCTCTCTCCTCTCTCTCTCTCTCTCTCTCTCTCTCTCTCTCTCTCTCTCTCTCTCTCTCTCTTTCTCTCCCTCCATCCACCTCTCTGTTCCCGCGCGCATGTGTGTATGTGTGTGTGTGTGTGTGTGTGTGTGTGTGTGTGTGTGTGTGTGTGTGTGTGTGTGTGTGTGTGTGTGTGTTCTTCAAATGTCTTCTATCAACTAAAACACTTACTTTCAAAACTGCTCTCAAATTGTGTTTAAAAAACAACATCATTAGCTAGTTTCCTCACTGTAAACAAAAGCTATTTAGAAATTTAAATAAAAAAGATGTGCATGATCGCCAAGGTAAACAACGCTAGAAGTCACAATAACTATGATAACGACTACTACGGGGTTTTTTTATTCGTTATACTTCTGATACAGATCTTTTTCTTAATAAAACCAAGAGTGGGTAATGTTTCAATACTACTTGTCTCAATTACCTCTCTCGTTGGTAGTTCCAAACAATGCCACCAGGGTTCACCACTTTCTGTCTCTGCTGTGGTCTACTATCTCCTGCATCCCTACCAGACCACAGACCTCTGTGGTGCTGGCTCTGTATAATGATATTGGAGGTCCTCTACCAACGCCTCTCTCTCTCTCTCTCTCTCTCTCTCTCTCTCTCTCTCTCTCTCTCTCTCTCTCTCTCTCTCTCTCTCTCTGCCCCTAACCTAGAGAACCGTCGCCTCTGTGTTACTACACCAGTTAATCAAAGCTCAGTAACTTTTCTTTACCCCATTTCCGTTTTTCTCTGGGATTTTACTTTGTTTTGTTTTCGTATTCTTTGGTAAACACGGTAGGGGTAATACTCTGATGGAACTGTGCTCCATTTCTAGGTCAAAGATCTTTTTCACACTAGGTTTTTTTAAAACTTTATTAAGGAAATAGTAGTGGAGGAAAACAAGTGCAGTTATTCAGGTACAACTTCTCAATCATTTTTTTAATGGCTTATCAAGGGTTCAATTTAATATATATATAAAAATTTAACCACTCATGACATGTTTACAAGAAAGCTCAACAAAAGAAAGCAGAAATGAGAAGGCCAGCAAAGAATATATCCAACATAAAATCATGCCACATAAGAAAATGTAAATCCAACAGATGCCTTCGGTACATGCCCACTTGCAGAAGTACTTCATAAGAATTTAGGAAGAGTGCAAGGCGGAAACCAACAATGCAAGACTGATTGCCAGACCACCCACCTCCAATGATTGGTTCGATGGACTTCTCGAGCACTACCGGACTAGACTGTAAGAGACTGGCGGAAAGAGCTCACCAGAATACCAATAACATCAACATGATGAATAAGAGCATTAATTTTCCACGTGCTGACCACTACTTGACTTGATGGAAATACACCGTCCCCTCCTTAGCATACACGTAAACGTTGTCCTTCCACTGCAGGATGTAGCCCCCTCACCCCCCCCCCCCCCCCCCCCACCCCCCTATTCACCGACCTTTCGTCTATCGGTTCCTGTTTTGTACTTTACTATGCCATGTCACGACCATGTGTTTCTTGATGAGGCGCTTTCAGTCCCATTCATCCTCTTCATTCGTATCTGGCTAGCTAGGGTCTATGCCCACTTCTCTTTCTCCATCTTTTTGCGTTATTCCCTTCATTCCGTGCTTTCTTCTGTGCAGTTCCTTGTCGTTATGTCAGCTTCCGTCTTTGACTCTTTAGCAGAGCTCCCCATGGACATCTCTTTCCTGACCAATTTGTGAGCAGTTCCTTTAACCGTGCGTGCTCTCTCTGTCTCTCTGCTTCTCTATGTCTCTCCATTCTATTGTGTCCTCTCCTCCTCTTCTCTCTCTCTCTCCTCTCTTTCAGTTTCACTCTATCATTGCGCTCTCTCTCTCTCTCTCTGTCTCTCTCTCTCTCTCTCTCTCTCTCTCTCTCTCTCTCTCTCTCTTTTCTGCTGTCTCTCTATCTATCTCGATCTCTGTCTCTCCTTCCTTCCATCTCTCTCTCTCTGCCTGTTTCTCTGTCTCTGTCGGTCTCTGTCTCTTCTCTTCCTGTCTCTCTGTCTCTGTGTGTATGTCTGTCTGTCTGTCTGTCTGACTCTCTCTCCTCTCTCTCTCTCTCTCTCCTCTCTCTCTCTCTCTCTCTCTCTCTCTGCCTGTCTCTCTGTCTCTTTCTCTCTCTCCCCCCAAATTCCTCCAGCCCGTTCTCTCCTCTTTCTCTCTACTCTTTATTAGTCTTTTTTGTCTATTTTTGTAACCCTCCACTTCCTTTTCCTCTATTTATACTTTCTTTTGACTGTCCGTCCTCCGTTTTTCATCTCTTGTTCCATATTTTTTCATATGCTGTCAGCATTCTTTTACACAGTTGTGGTTCATTATACGTGAATGTTTGTTAATATGTATGTTTCCACGTTTTTTCATTTGTCTCTCAAACATCCCCACCCCCACCCGACCCACCCCACCCCCGGATTGGATGGGGGAAAAATCTGTAGTAAGTGTACTACCCTCATGAAATAAAATTTCTCTCTCCTCTCTCTCCTCTCCATCTCTCTCCTCTCTCATCTCTCTCTCACTCTTCTCTCTTCTCTCTGAAATCTGTAGTAAGTGTACTACCCTCATGAACTAAAATTTCTCTCTCTCTCTCTCTCTCTCTCTCTCTCTCTCATCTCTCTCTCTCTATCTCTCTCCTCTCTGAAATCTGTAGTAAGTGCACTACCCTCATGAACTAAAATTTCCCTCCTCTCTCTCTCTCTCTCTCTCTCTCCTCTCTCTCAAGTGTAACTACCTCATGAACTAAAATTTCCTCTCTCTCTCTCTCTCTCTGAAATCTTAGTAAGTGTACTACCTCATGAACTAAATCTCTCTCTCTCTCTTCCTCTCCTCCTCTCTCCTCTCTCCTCTCTCTCTCTCTCTTCTCTCTCTCTCTCTCTCAAATAATGGTTTCCAGTTCGGTATTACAAAGGAACTGTCTACACTGTTTTGCTTCCTTCTTTTCTATGCGTTATCGATTATCAATACCGTTATTTAACAGTTACATTTGTTCTTCTTTCCCCTGAATCGATTATCTTCCTTTATAATTTTACCTGTTCTGTGGTTTGGTTGGGTGGGGTGTTTTTTTAAATAAAGAAAGAAAGTTAGTTGAAGTGCGTACTTTTTGTTGGGCTTTTTTTCTTTTCATTCCACGGCTAGAGCTCCAAGGTTTCATTTCATTTCATACCACTTTAAGTCACGGCAGATTTCTCTCCGTGAAATTCGGGCTGCTCTCCCCGGGGAGAGCGCATCGCCAAAAGAGCAGCGCCACCCATTTTTTTTCTTTTTCCTGTCTGCAATTCTATTTGACATTGAATGACTCGGCACTACTGCGCAGAGCCGAGGACCGAGATGGATGGAGGAGGCTTACCACGGCATCGTCTCTCGTGTCTCCTCCACGACCGCCAAGGTCACGGGACTGATGATGATGATGATGATGAATTGTATTTGTGTCCCTATCAGAGTGGCTTTTTTCTACAGAATTTTGCCAGGGACAACTCTCTTGTTGCCGTGGGTTCTTTCACGTGCGATAAATAATTATGTGTAACACACGGGACCTCGGTTTATCGTCTCATCCGAAAGACTAGCGCCTAGACCACCACTCATGGTCTAAGGGATGGGGGAAACGTTTCGGGTCCAAACGGGATCAGGTTCCCCATTAGCAAGATTTCTGCGTATGAGACCGTTTGTGCCACTATTAAAGTAGCCGCATTTCGACTTCTGAGATGATGTCTAACACAAAAACCAGTGTGCATGCAGCTTTGTTTATCATTATATATTCTTGTCATCTGTTCTTCCCGGCACGAATGACCTACTTTTCCGAAAGGCAGAACGGGTTTTAACGTGTGCGCAAGTTGTTCTGCGTGTGTTCGCACATGGGGCTTTGGTTCACAATCACATCCGCAGGACTTTCGGGGGAGTGAAGTCAGTACTGATGGGGATATCTCCTTCAGGGGATATCTCCTTGAATAGATGTCTCGATGGTGGGCTGAGCTGAGCCCAGGCTCGAACCCGCGCCGTCAAGTCGCGAGCGCATCGCTCTAACCACTGGGTTATTCTGTACCCCAGCTGAGATAATCGGGCTTTTTGCATCTGATATGACTAAAAGTGTTACTGTTGGTCACTAAGAACAAGGCCGTTTTAAGGAATCTTGTTTGATTTTATCTCATTTTATGTGTGGTTGATGTGTTTTTCCCCACAATGCGGTCCTGGGTTGACCCTTTTGCTTGGCCAGGGCATTGATACAAGGAACGACAGTAGAATTGGTTGTATATCCTGTTTTAACCTGTATATAATTGCACATTTTTAATCTGAGATTTATAATTTGACCAGGTGAGAGCCCTGATATGGCCTCTGTGGTTGGCGGGGCTATAAACAACAGGATGTATTGGACTTGGACTGGATTGGATTGGACCCCAGTTCGTTAAAGCCCGTTCTGCCTTTCAAAAGACTTGACCATTCGTGCCGCAAGGACAGATCACAAAAAATATATTAAAAAAACGCAAGAAAACTGGAGTCGTGCTTAGACCTCATTTCCGAAGTCGGAATGCGGTTACCTTAACGGTGGACAAAAACGGTTGGATACATAAGAGTCTCACCAGTCTCAGCTGAAGGACGAAAGATAATACGAAGAGCATATATTTTAAGAGAGAAAATGCTACTTTAAAATACATGCATCCCAGAATGGTTGATACTGCACTCTTTGTTTTTGTCTTTGGTTCTGTTCACGCGTTTCTTCATTTTCTACAACTCGCATAATGATGGATACTGCTCGCTCTCTCGCTCTCGCCTCTCTCTCTCTCTCTCTCTCTCTCTCTCTCTCTCTCCTCTCTCTCTCTCTCTCTCTCTCTCTCTCTCTTGCCTGCTCCTCCTCCTCCTCCTACTCCTACGTCTTTGGTCTGAATGAGAATGTTCTGTGTCCTTCCACCCTTTACTACTACTGCTGCTACTACTACTACTACTACTACTACGTCTGGTTTGAATGAGAATGTTCTGTATCCTTCCACCCCTTCCATTATACACACAACGCTATAGGCATGCTTCCATTCGCACACGTATAAACGCAGATGCACAGGTGTAATGCTCATACACATTAAACACATAGACTATGTAAGCGTGGAGAGGGACTCGCGTGGCTATGCTGTTCACGCAAAATCAACATTATTTTCCATGAGTTCTTAGAAAAAAATCCAAAACGTGACAAATGGCCATCCGACAATGAATCGATGGTCTAGAGGTAATGCACTGCCCCAGGTTTGATCCCCCTATGTGCCCGAAACTTTTCCCCAATCTACCAGACTATAAGTGGTGGTCTGAGTGCTAGTCTTCCAAATGAAACGATAAACCGATGTCTCATATGCAACATACATTCAGCGTACGTTAAAAAACCCACGGCAACAAGGGAATTGTCCCTGGCAAAATTCTGTTGAATAAAACCCATTCTTGTAGGGAAAGAAATACACATGCAGGCAGGAAAAGAAAAAAATCTGATGGGTGGCACAATTTTTGTGGCAATGCGCTCTCCCCGGGAGACACTCGAATGCCACGCAGGGAAATCTGCCGCGACTTCAAGAGGTATACAAAATACAAATGCCTCGAAGTCGCAACAAAGTCACAAGGGGATAGACACAAACAAGAGATTCAGACAAGCACGTGACAGAACGACAGGAGCACAGAAACTTTGGTACTCACATCTCCTTGTGAGAATGATCTGTCGGGACTAACGATGGCGGTGGGAATAGGTTCGATGTCTGCAGGCGTCTTTCCCTGTCCGTCCCCGTCCTGAGCCCACCCGAACGACCCCACAGCTACTTTCCCAAATCCTCCAAAACCAGTCGGCGCGTGATCACCACCACCCCCAAAATAATCCCCATCATTTGGGCCAAAACTTGGTCCCAGGCCATCCTGCGAGAGACCTTCGTGGAAGGGTTGTTCAAATCCATCTGAGAAGCCTGTCGGTTCCACGAACGAACCAAAGCCCAGGTTGGGAAAGTCGGAGTAGGAGCTCTGCACATCGGGGAATGCCTCAACGAATCCTGATGGGGATGCCAGGTCTTGCAGCGCGCTACCTTCTGGCGAACTTCTGGAATCGTGTCTGGTGATGGTTTGATCGTGAGCTGGTACCGGCATCAAGAGGGCAGATGCTGGGCTTTTTCCTGCAGGGCTACTGGTAGTCATCTTCGGGGCTTCGACTTTAGGCAAAGCCACTTCTGGAGTTTTCATGGCGTTGATTGGAGATTTCATACCGTGATGCCGTTCTTCTTTCAAGACTTGTTTGATGACGTTTTTCATGACCTCCTGGTCCAGTTCCTCCTTCACAATGTCCAGCCTGTTCCGCCTGTTCATGGAACTCGGTGAGCTGAAGACAGGGCTGGAATAGTGAAGGGAGACACGGTGGGGTGAGAGATTCTGTTGCTGAAGAAACCCCCACCCTCCCCTCTCCTTCTGTAAGCGAGGCGCCGCGTAAGCAGGTTGTGGCATGTTGGGGATGCTGTTATCCAGTTCCAGAAAGTTGTCTTCGCTGCCCTGCTCTGAAACTGCTGGATGATGGTGGTGGTGGTGCTGCTGCTGCTTTTTCAGCCCTAACCAGTCCCCGACAGATATCTGGGGACTGGTGCTCCTTCTCCTGCTACGCCACCAGAAGGTTTCTGGCTGCCAGCCAGAGTATCCCATGCTTCGGGAGGACGGCAGGCTCCTGTATGCCCCGTGCCAGCTGAAGGCTACCACTTCGCTGACGAGCAGAATGAGGTGGATCAGCAGCAGACGTGACAGACTCCTGTGGCGGTGAACTGGCAGGGTGGCAGCCATGATGAGTCTCACTGTGATAAATGACTTGTCCCTGGGGTGTGGTGAAGCAGCAAAACTGTTGACGGGTAGAAGGCAGGCAAGGTTCAGCTGACGTACTTGTGTGGCTTCTGTGTCTTTCACAACTCACAACCTGCGTGCATATACATAAGACATGTTGAAAAGTGTCTAGCGTACAACCATAACAATGATGAACGCTAGAATCATGCTCACACGACATACAATTTATTATGCAGATTCTTTTTCTGAATGTTTTTATGGACGAATCTTCTTTAAGCTGACAGAACCGTATAAAAATGGAAAAGACCACAAAAACAATATGATTGTATTCAAACTATCCTGTATTATACCATAACGTTTTCTGTTCAGTTTCAGTTATTTTTCAAGTGGTGGTTTCAGATTTTGTCAATCAGAGAATACCTTGTGGAATGATGCATCACTTGATGCGCCCCAGCAAAAAAAATGCGTAAAAGCAATTGATCAATCCATCTTGACGCTCTAGTCATGCCAAAAACAAAGGCCGTGCATGTAAATGCACGAGCTTACGGCATATCCATATGACTTAATAAGGCTGTGACAACGTCTGCAATTAAAACCCTAAATCAAAACTAAAGAAGCAAAACCTAACCAATCAACCTCCTGTAAAAAGCGAATAAAACTCAAAAGTAACCCAACATTTATGAGGTGCTTGTACGAAAACTAGCTTTTCAAGAAATTGGTGCTTTTCAAAAATGCTAAAAATGCCAGAGAACATCTGTGAACCCACTCGGTAGTAAAACTTGCGATACCGCAATCATCTAATAATTTGACCTTTCAAAAGGTCTCTCTCTTTTGAAAAAGGTAGCTACTTTTTTGTCTGTAAGCTGCATTCTCTGCATTTATTTTGCATTCGAGTAACTTCTATCGCCATGAAGCATGGTCTTTCCAAACCATCCGAAGAAATATTTAAACAACACGCAGTGTACCTTTGAATCTGTGCAGCCTACCTTACACTGACATAAACATGGGCTATTTAACGTGTGGGTGACCGTTTGCGCGCCTTGGGTTCAGTATAGTTCCCCCAGTTCACTAAGCTGTAAATGGGTACCTGCCTCTTTAAGGTCAGGGAAGGTAAAGCAGCGAGGGAGAGGAGATGGGCGCCGCCCTCAATATGCCGGCCCCTAGAGAAGTGAAGTCTCTGACGCCTCGCTCCACTACGATTTTTATAGGTTATGAAACACCTTTACCTTTTCTTTCAATTTAACGCTTGACGAAGCGCATTAGCGTTTTCCTTTATTTACCTTGATCCTAACTTGCGCAGTCGAGATTCCGATTTTATGAATTCGTCGCAAAATTTCTAGTTACGCTTAAAAAGTACACTTTTCGAAAAGTCAGTTTTATCTGAGACAATGCGTGAATTAACGTAACATGCACCATGTATGGAACTAGACTCCGCTAGTACCTCTGTTTCGATCTCCAAAGCTGGAAAGCGGCTACCGTTAGGGTAGGTAAAAACGGTTGCGCATGCACAATCTCACAATTGGTAAACAGTAGAGCTCAAGCTGAGGAACACAAAACCACCCATCTCCATGTTGTTTCGTTAGAGGTAATTTGGGTGAGTAAAGATCTTGCGAGCTTAAACTCCTTAAAGAAAAGATTAAATAGGCATTCCCCCAATATCCTAAATCGTTGGCCCAGATACAAACAAGAGGGGGAAAAAACATGAAATTGTTTCCACTTAAATCATTCCAGTCACGACCATGTCGCCAAATTACAAAACCTGCTCGCAGCTTCCTGAAATGCCTATGGGCACAGATCCAGGCTTGAAATTAGTTCAATTATCAATGATTTTCAGATATCATCGGCAGGGGGTCAGCGGTCAGTTCTCCGAGTCGAAGATTAATTACTGCCTAAGGAAAAGGTCATTGTATTTTCAGGATTGTGAAGACTAGCAACACGATTGGAATAATAACAGAATGAAGCAAACAAACACACAAACACACGAACAAACAAACAAGCAAACAAAATATTTGTCATCGTTCTGAAAAAAAAGAATAAAGGTACAATGCCTTCGGAGTAAAACAACTTTTGTATTGTATTTGATATTACTATATTACACTGTATTGTATTGCATTGTACTGTATTACACTGTACTGTATTGTAGTGTATCCTATCAAAGTGTGTTACACTGTGTTGAATTGTATTAAACCACATTGCATTGCAATGCATAGCATTGTATTGTTTTATATTGCATTGTATTGCATTGTACTGCAATGCATTGTATTATGGTGTATTGTATTTATTTGCATTTTATATTGTGCTGTATTGCATTGTATTGTATTGTAATGTATTCTATATCACTATCAGTCACGGCAGATTTCTCTGCGTGAATTCCGGGTTGTTCTCCTAGGGGATAGTGTTTTTGAACAAGAGTAGCGCCTCTCATTTCTTTTTATATTTTTCTGCCTGTATGTGTATTAATTTGTTTCCGTATAAGACTGGCTTTTTGTACCTTTTACGTGTGATGAACGTGTGCTGCACACAGAAATCTCAGTTTAACAGGAATGGGGACAAGTTTGGGTTCAAACGGGATCGACCCTGTAACATCTCACTGCCATGCATTGTCATGTCTCTTACATTTCATCAAAATTTGATGCATTACATCAAAACATTGTATAAGGCATAAAAGTTTAATATATTGCATCAAATCTTGAAATAGATCTACTTTCATAATTCTACCATCAACCCTTTGATAAAAACTAAATGAAGAATTTTCTTCGTTCCCTGGCAAGAGCTCCGAGGTTCACCAATTGTGAGATGCTTTGCATATGCAACCGTTAATGCACATCATTGAGGTAGCCGCAATATGACTTCAGGTATTGACCTTTCAGAGTTCTTCAATCTAATCCCAAAAAGTTAGCAAAGAGAGGAAATAACTATCATGATGACACATTCATTAAGCTGCGAGTCTTAGGCGTGCGTTAGTCCCTACTCTACCATTACTGCTGCTGCTGCTGGCGCTGCTTCTACTACTACTGCTACTTCTAGCTACTACTACTACAACTTCTGCTACTACTCACCCCCCACTACAGCTACTGCTGCTGCTATTACTACTACTACTACTTCTTCTACTATTTCTACCACTACTATAGTTACTATTTCTACTACAACTGCAACTACTACTACTACTAGAACTACTACAACTACTACTACCACCACCACTGCTACTACAACTACTACTACTGCCACACTACCACCACTACTGTTACTACGACTACTTCTACTATTACTACTACTACTATTACAGTTACTTCCGCACCTGCAGTTGCTGCTGCTTCTACGACCACTACAACTGATGCTATTAATACTACTTCTCCTACGACTACTACTACTATTACTGCTACTACTACTATTACAGCTACTTCCGCACCTGCAGTTGCTGCTGCTACTACGACCACTACAACTGATGCTATTGATACTACTTCTCCTACGACTTCTACAACTATTACTACTGCTGCTACTATTCTTCTACTACTACTATCTACTACATACACTTCTACCCCTACTACTACTACTGCTACGTACTTCTCTTCTACTCTACTACTACTACTATTACTACTACTACATACTATACTACTACTACTACTACTACTACTCTGACTCTACTACCTACACTAATAGTATACTATACTAAATACTACTTATCTATTACTCACTCTTTCTCGCCTACTACCGCTGCTACTATGTTACAACCACACTATTAATACCTAACATTCTATTCTACTCTACCTACCGCTACTGTACATCTAACCACCTCCCCCCCTCCCCGCTACTATGATAATAGTTACACATCAAATTTTCGATTGATTGCTGTCACAGATCTTTAATCCAGCTCGGTGGACTAACCTACTAAAAGTTCCCGACTTTCAAGAATTTCTATTTCAACCCTCCTTCCTCCCTCCCTCCCTTCCCGCCATGAGTGTACAAGAAGCTTGACACTATCAGAATTTTCAGATGTGGGCGTGTAAAAGTGCTTCCACCATCGCCCGCACATTCCAAAATGCAACCATACTTCAAATAATGTGTAGTGCGGGAGGGAGGGGGTAGCATAGTGATTAAAGCTTTGCATTCGCGATTTGACGGCCCGGGATCGAGCCCAGGTTCGACTCCGAGTTTGAGCCACCATCGAAACTGGAGGCCCTTTCAAGGAGATTTTCCCCCTGAAGCTAAAATCAATACTGAATCCACTCTCCCCAAAGTCCATTGGATTAGACTGTAAATTGAGGTCCCGAGTCCGAACGCACGCAAAACATATTGCAAACACGTTAAAAACCTGTTTAGTCTTCTGGAAGAGCATGCTGTTTCGTGCTGGTAGGAACGGAAGACATTTTTTAAATGCATATACAATGGTGTCGAGTTTAGACATCATCTTCTAAATAAGAAAACGGATACCTCAATGGTGGGCAAACTGTCGCATACGCAAAAATATCACCGTTGTTAACTTCAGAGCTTTAGTTAAGGAATTACTTTTTTCTTGTGAAAAAACGTATTATCCATTGAAAACTTCCTGTGGCAAAACTGTTCCTAGTTTCGGAGTGCGGCTACCTTAATGGTGGGCAAAAACTGTCGCATACGCCAGATCTCATCATTCGTGTGCATTGGAGCTCTAGCAGAGGAACGACCAAAAAAACGACAAAATATAACACAATGTTTTGACGTGGCTACGTCCGGGGACCTGCCTTGAAAAAATGCCCAAATACAAGGATGCCAAAACAGCAGTAGCTGTCTACTCACGTAACAGATTTCATCAAAAGCTGTTGACAATAATTATGGTAGACAGTAAAACTTTTTAAAGCCGTGTAAACGTTGAGAGCAATGTAACTTTTCTTACTGCTGAACAAGCTCAAGGTTAGATTGGACATAGTCGTGTAAAAGCGCAGAACAGAAAAAAAGGAAAAGAACAAAGAAGACAGACATTCAGTTGCATCAAAAGCTAAACTGACGGATCGGGATCTTTTTTTCATGTTAATGGTTTTTCTTTACACAAGAAAAATTGTGCAAAAAGTGAATGAAATACTGGAGTCTACATCCGACTTAGGAAAAACTCATTTGTGGGTCATATTTTCACTCCCGTGCTTGACTTTAACAACTGAATGGAATGATCCAGAGAAGAACAGATTCAAGACAAAATGTAGAGGGTTCTTACTCAGTTCTCAGCTAGAGCTCTGAGGTTCACCTATGTTGAGCTTTTGCGTATTCACCCGATATGCCCACCATAAAGCTAGCCGTATTTTGAGGATTTTTCAAGGATGTCTTAACAAGACACAAGTGTGCATGCAGTTTTCTTTTTTTTTAATGTTGTCATCAGTTCCTACCAACACACACTGGCCTACTCTTCCGAAAGGAGGATCGGGTTTAACGTAATTGTAAGCTGTTCTGCGTGCGTCTGCACACGGGATCTCGGTTCAGTCTCATTCCATGGACTTTTGGGCGAATTGGTACTGATGTTAGCTTCAGGGCGAAAATCCCCTTGAACAGGTGCATCGATGGCCGTGGTGGCTCGAACCCGGGCAGTAAGATCACGAGCTCAACGCTCTAACCACTAGGCTATCCCACTCCCTATCCAAGGTTTTATTCCTTTAAGCCTTTTCGGAATATGGCGGATTACAAACACCTTTAAGAGGAGAATAAACCTAAAACCACTTGACTTGAGGATATTATCAGTACGAACAAAAAAAGTATCCAGCATGGAGAGAAAAATAGTAGTAAATAATCGACAGAAACAATAGTAGTAAATAATCGACAAAAACAATAGTAGCAAATAATCGACAAAAACAATAGTAGTAAATAATCGACAAAATAAAAATGCAAGGCATTACAAAAAAACGACGTCTATCTTTTTTAAATGCAATTTGAGTGTCTGGTGAAAAAGGTTACTCAGTTGTGAAAGAGAATAAATAACATTTTCATATAAAAAAC
Organism: Rapana venosa; assembly: GCA_028751875.1. Classification (NCBI taxonomy): domain Eukaryota; kingdom Metazoa; phylum Mollusca; class Gastropoda; order Neogastropoda; family Muricidae; genus Rapana; species Rapana venosa. The sequence continues at coordinate 27,335,015 of CM054146.1, forward strand.
TGAATGATTTTGACAGTCATAGAACTTTTCGAGATATACATTGCATTAGTTTAGAAGAGTTATAACTTGACGTGGGCTGAAGAAAATGCCGTGGAATAAAATCCTAAGTAAAGTAAAACGACCACACAACTGTCACTTCTAACGATTTGTCTAATCCACCCTTTTTCATCGCTTTTTTTCAACTTTTTCTCTAGCTTTCCACTTATTCTACCTGAAGACTGCTGAGATGTGGGTTGATCTGATACGGTTATGAAAAGGATGTGTGACTCACTGGGTATATAATATTTCATAATACACTGCATGATCCCTGAAGTCAATAACATGGGACGGGCAGGGATATGTGTGTGAGAGAGAGAGACAGAGAGAGAGCGTGTGTGTGTATATGTGTGTGTGTGTGTGTGTGTGTGTGTGTTGTGTGTGTGTGTGTGTGTGTGTGTGTTGTGTGTGTGTGTGTGTGTGTGTGTGTGTGTGGAGAGAGAGAGAGAGAAGGAGGGAGGGGGAGATAAAGAGACAGAGAGAGAGAGGGGGGGGGGAGACAGGGGAGAGAGAGAGTAGTCTTCTAAATCAAAGTAGCATATTCTTCATCAATACATAACTCAGTGTAGTGCACAGGTGTGGCTAAGAGTAAGAGAGTACTCTTTCTTATGGACGGCAGCATCTCTGTGGGGACACACGCTTCCCCGCTAATGTGCAGATGCCCATGTTCGGGAATATCAAAGGATAGGTATACGGTTTATTTCTCGTTCTTCGGCTAGAGATTCGAAGTTCATCAGCTGTTAGATTTTTGCGTATACAATAGTTTTGTTTGCCCACATGAAGGTAGCCGCAGTCCAACTTCGGAGATATATGAATACGATATATTGCATGTGTATGGCTTTATCTTTACAATGAATCAATATTAGTATGCTGATTATAAATAATTAAAAAAACAAGTCACTGCAAGTTAATTCAATTTTTTAAAAGCCTAACACAGATTGGAAACTTAAAAGCAATAATATATAATAAAAATTATTCTAGAAAATGACCAAAATGAAATAAAGGAATACGCATAAACAATCTATCCGTTGCTTGGATGGTTTTCTTTGCTTGAGTGTTTGTCGTTAAGAATACACTGACACACATATGCGCAAGCACACAAGCGCGCGCGCGCACATACACACACACACACACACACACACACACACACACACATACACACTTGTTTTTCCTCTCGACTTAACATCAGTGCCGACTCCACTCACCCCAAAAGTCGTTCGGATGAGACTATAAACCAAGGCCCCGTGTGCGAACGCATGCAGAACATCTTGCGCACATGTTAAAACCCGTTCCGCTTTTCGGAAGAGTAAGCCAATGTGTGCCGGCTGGAACGGATGACAACATTTACAAAACTGCATACACACGGGGACTAGAGGAAAAAAACCCACATGAGTGCTTATTCCATTATCCTCGAAATGAAAGAATAAAGCAAATAATAAAGTACACACACACACTCACACACACACACACACACACACACAAACGCACACACACACACACATACACACACACACACACATTTTTGAAGTACACCAATTTTCAAAAAGATCTTGTTCTCGCCATGGGTGCGTGCGCGCGTGCGCGCGTGTGCGCGTGCGCACGTGTGTGTTTGTGTGCGCGTGCACGTGTGTGTGTGTGTTGTGTGAGACAGAGAGAGTGAGTGAGAGTGTGTATGTGTTTGTGTGTGTGTGTGCGCGCGCGCGCATGCATGCATGTGTGTGTCTGAGTGCAATCACACCCTCGCGTAAATGTGCATATTTGTCTTGTTTCTGGCTGTTTCATTAGCCTTAGTAGAAAAATCACTATGTTTATGTGCCTGAGTACATGCTTGTATGCATACGCACCAAAGTGTGTCTATGAGAGTGTGCGCACTCCGTGTGTGTATGAATGTGCGTGCGTGTGTGTGTGTGTGTGTGTGTGTGTGTGTGTGGTGTGTGTGTGTGTGTGTGTGTGTGTGTGTGTGTGTGTGTGTGTGTGTTGTGTGTGTGTGTGTGTGCGTGTGCAGTCACTTTTGATATAGTTTAGGTCTACAAGTTTTCTACTGAAGGCTTAACTTCACCCTCTGTTAGCAGTTTTACATCTTCGTAAACTTTCATAGGTCTATCAACATTTTTTTTAAAGTACAGGAACAAGAGGAGAGAGGATGAAAGAAAAGGCTGAGTGAGAAAAAAATACATTTGAAAAGCAAACTGCAAAAAAAAGAGCAACTGAACAAAAGCATAGCAAAAAGGTGTTGTTTTTTGTTTCTAAAAAAAAGCATCAAAAGACTTACCACACATCATCGCCCTTTTCCAGGTTTTCTCTGAGCATTCAGGGTACATTCAAAAACCCTCCTCTTAGACGCGGGAGTCTTGGAACTTGGTGACCCTAGTCTTTTGAGTTCAGCAACAACAACAAAAAATCCCGTCTTTCGTAACGAGTAGTATGTGGTGGGGGTAGCAACAAGCCTATAGCTTTCAAAACTTTCTCCACTTTCTTTTGTAGTTGTTGTTGTATGTTGGATCTGGGAAGTAAAGTCTCCCACCAAACAAGAAGCAGCTTCCAGGACCTAGCACAAAAACTCGGAGGGGGGACCCCACTGGCCGGCCGTTCGCAACAAGGGCAGGGACACGAAAGACCTTTCACTTCAGGCGCGTGCCTGAGACGACTGCTGCAGTCACAGCTGGCGGTCAATTTGGGCATGTGCTTCTTCGCTGTGTCGCCACGACTGCGCGTGCTTTGTTGTCAACTTGCCCACACCAGCCACCAGAGCGAGTGGAGCTGTTTGTTCTCTCCCTTGCCTCTCGGTTTTTCCTTGTCGCGACTTTTTTTTTCCCCCTTCTGTCATTCCTGCATGCTTGATGAGTATGTACACATGCGAGCGTGTGTGCGTTCTCTGTCTCACACACGTGTTGTGTGTGTGTGTGTGTGTGTGTGTGTGTGTGTGTGTGTGTGTGTGTGTGTGTGTGTGTGTGTGTGTGTGTGGTGTGTGTGTGTGTGTGTGTGTGTGTAGTTGCCTGTCTAAAATCACTTTTTAGTGGATAAGCGTTAAAGTGAAGACACACACTATAGTTGCTATTTGCAATTTGGTAACTTCATTGTATAGAATCCCAGTGATGTTTTGAATTACGAAGCATATTTTTTTCTCTTATCTATGAATCCATCAAAACAGATTCATGTCTATCATATTCAAAAGGACAGGCCAACAAAAGATCTGCATCAGAAGATTAAACATCTTGGAAGTTCAGTACCATGTCGTTTCACCTAAGCAACATCGTTCGACGGATTTTTTTTTGTTTCACTTGGATATAGTTCCCAGGTTCACTGATTCTGAGATTTTTGCATATAGAATCGATTTTTTGTTCGTTTTTTTTTTTCAATATTAAGGTAGCTGCATTTCGACTTCGACAGAAAACATAGAAGCCATACCCTCCTGTCTTATAAAGTCGGTGAACGACTGTGTATGCTAAGAGGGCTTGAAAATAGCCATGCATGCAAACTTCTCATCCAGTGTCAACTTATGTTCTCACAGCGATTCCCAAGTGAGATGAGTGAGTCAGAGTGCATTAGCTGTGTGACACCCCCCGCCCTTCCCAGTGTGTGAAGCTGGGAAATGCTCAACAACAACATAACATGATCAAGAGCAATAACAAAAGAACATTATATTCTCCTCTCTTTGCCACCCTGGTCCTAAGAAAAACATTCTAGTTATTCAACCAGCTGTATCACTGCATTGAACTGGGGGGAAAAAACGACAGAAGACAACTTTCAGTCACGGCAGATTCCTCTGCATGAAGTTCAGACTGCTCTCCCTCGTGACAGCGCTTTGCCCCAAGAGCAGCGCCAACCCCCTTTATTTTAATTCAAACATTACTTTCCGCGACTACTAAGAGTACTACTGTTTTTTACAGGCAAGGAGACCATAATTATGTATAAACAAAATCATACTATATACTGCTCATGCCACATCAGTCCAAAACGGCTGGAAAAGACACGAACAAAATATGAAAATCTAAAAGCGCAAGCTCATTCCAGAGCAAACCACAATGTAAGAAAACCCCGACACAAAATGCATGACAGTGTATTTAAAAACGTGTTTTCAATATGATGCCCCTTGTATTTCAAGTTGTAGTCCCTTTAACACTGTACAGGAATCAAACAATCTGTTAAAGTTGCTAAAGAGCTTCCAAAATACTGATCAAGCTGAATCGAGTCACTGAAAATCCTTTGCTACTGATATTAGATTTGTGTACAAGTCAGCGAGCAGCGTGAGGAGGGAAAAAAGAGGGCTTTTGCGTCCAGTGCAGTTAATAGTTAAACATTTCTTTATCGCCTGATGAACAGGATATTAAACAACATAGCCTATTTGTCTGTCAGTTTGGGATTTCAAGATGTTTCATACTATCACCAATCATAGACTACTAACCACGGACCACAGACATATACAATGTCTTGTATGCACACTTTTTTTTTTTTTTTTTTTTTAACTCCACTAACGTTTACTGTATAATATGATTCCAGAACTTGCCGAAGTAGGCAGATGCACTGGGCCTGACTTGTCAGGCACAACATAATATTATAATTATTATACAGCAGCGCAACATGATTTTGGTTTCCCCTCTCCTACCCCCCCCCCCCCTCCCTACCCCCGCTCGTATGACAGATGACAAAAGCTACTGTATAAGTGTTTAGCGACGTAGAAGAAAACAAAGTTGCTATAATATTTGGTTGAAAATGCTTTTACATTGTAGGCGTGAGTTGATCTGTGCATGATCATTATATATAATCTTTTTTTGTAATGAAGAACTTTACTGCCTTCCTTTCTTTTACTTTCTGAACTTTCCTTCCAGCTGTTCTTCTTCTTCTTCTTCTTCTTCTTCTGCTTCTTCTTCTGCTTCTTCTTCTTTTTCTTTTTCTTCTTCTTCTTCTTCTTCTTCGCAATTCTTCTTCTTCTTCTTCGCAATTCTTCTTCTTCTTCTTCTTCTTCTTCGCAATTCTTCTTCTTCTTCTTCTTCGCAATTCTTCTTCGCAATTCTTCTTCTTCTTCTTCTTCTTCTTCGCAATTCTTCTTCTTCTTCTTCTTCGCAATTCTTCTTCTTCTTCGCAATTCTTTGCAATTCTTCTTCTTCGCAATTCTTCTTCGCAATTCTTCTTCGCAATTCTTCTTCTTCTTCTTCTTCTTCTTCTCCTTCTTCTTGTTCTTTTCTTCTTCTTCTTCTTCTTCTTCTTCTGCTTCTTCTTCTTCTTCTTCTTCTTCTGCTTCTTCTTCTTCTTCTTCTTCTTCTTCTTCTTCTTCGCAATTCTTCTTCTTCTTCGCAATTCTTCTTCTTCTTCTTCTTCTTCTTCTTCGCATTCTTCTTCTTCGCAATTCTTCTTCTTCTTCTTCGCAATTCTTTTTTTTTTATCTATTTTTTTTTTTAATTCTATTTCTTGATTATAAACCTTAAATCAATCATAACCCAATCATAGAAAGAAGATGCTGTCTAAGAAAAATCATCCATATTGAGTATATCAAATCGTAGCAGTTTTCCAATAAAGTATTTGTGCCAACATTATTTTCCTTTTGTTAATAGAATGAAAAATGTAGCTAGACAAACTATGTTTGTACTCACCATTTCTTACTTTGAACATATCTGTCAATGGTACATTGATACATTTGCTTAAAAACTTTCTTCTTAAGTTTGAGTACATGTACAATTCCAATAAAGTTGGCTTCATTTTCAAAGTTCGTTTACAAAATGGACATAATTTATCTCAGATATTATCACTATATATATACACATTATTTTTTTAAAATTTTTATTATTATTATTTTTTTTTAATCAGTTCAACATATATTTCAACATTCTTAATAAAACGATCACTATGTTCCTTCTCGACGTCACAAACCCTCTCAAAAAGAAAAAAAGTATGCACACTTTTTTGTTACGATGGTTAAGCTTGTGGTGTCGCCAACTGATTCATCGTCGATAACTTATGCCGGATTGGTCAAGGCCTGGATTAATGGCAACCATGCCATCCACTACAGGTCACCGGGATGGATCAGGCAAAAGATTTGCTACTAGTGTCACTTTCACCTTCAATTACCAACAGAACGAATTATCATAGGGACATGGAATGTTCGCACCCTGCATGCTTGCAGAAAAATGAAAGATCTTGAGCAAAAAATGGAGAGATACCACTGAGATATTCTTAGACTTTCTGAGGTAAGGTGCACAAGATTCGGATATTTTTCTTCTTCTGATTATGTAACAAGATTTCGAACATAATTATCCTTTTGGGAGTTGGTGATTATAGTAAAAACAACAAAAATTTCTACTAAATACCTGACGAATAAAGTCTCACCAGCTTCTTTGCGAAGCAATTTTGTAATCATCGGCTTGTTTGTAATTAGCGATGCTTCTCGGATCTCTTCGGAGCTTTCATCTTGTTTTCACAAGGTCAGTGTTTTCAGTCTCTGTTCATGGGGTGAGAATCATAAATCCCGGTGGATCTTATGGTCTAATCAACGGTGTATGTTATTTAAATTGTTAACTATTTCTCACAAGCTCACTTCGGATTTCCTTTCTAGAAAAAAGAGCAAGTGACCTGGATGGGAGAGAAACATTACAGACCGACGAAATGGCATGCTCGGCGGCAAGGTTTAGCTACCCAATAGGTCGGAGGTAAATGATCGGGTATGACCTGTGATCATTGTATGTTTATATTTCTTGAAATAATGACAGAACTTCTAAACAAGTACGTTTGATAAGTCGATGTCACAGTTTTATTTCACAACTTCAAAATATCAAATCCATTGAGGTACATAAAAGGGCTGCGGTGTTGCGTTAATATACATGTCTTATTGGCATGACCTATCACGACTGGTCATTTTTTTTAAAGTAGATTTAAACCTCACCAAAAGGTAAGCATTAATGATTGGGTTCAAAAAGTGATGTCAAAGGAGAGACTTTACCGTTTTTGAAATTACAGCTGCAACCTTACAACAGCTGATGGGCGAGTTGTTTTTGAAGTGTCGTTGAATGTCCCATCTTAGCACACCCGATATCTTCTAGATTTTATCTAGAATCCAGTATATGTACGGATAGATATTGTGGCCTTTATCTATTTACGTAGAACCATTGACACAAACTTTGACAGAGAGAAAAAAAGATGTTCTCGACTCGTTCATTTTTAAAGCAAAACGGTATTTATTTATTTTATTTTATTCTTTTATATCAATGATAATGGAATAGCACTTATTGCTTTTTTACATCCAGTCCCCGTGTGTATGTGGATTTGTGAATTCTGTCATCTTTCCCACCGGCACACAAGGCCTACTCTTACGATTCACAGTCAAATCGTCTTGTCATTGCTACACACACACACACACACACACACAACACACACACACACACACACACACACACACACACTCTCTCTCTCTCTCTCTCTCTCTCTCTCTCTCTCTCTCTCTCTCTCTCTCTCTCTCTCTCTTTAAAAACAAAATGCTACAAGTAGAGAATGCAACCTCTGCATAAAAGTGTGTGTGTGCATGCGTGCGTGCGTGCGATCGCGCGTGTGTGTATGTGTGTCTGTGTGCTGTGTGTGTGTACACGAACACGCACACGCGGAAATAGGAGTATGTGTACGTATATGTATCTTTTTCTTGTGTGAAAATGACACCCACACCAACACTAAAAACAACAACAAAAACCCCATAAACAAGCAAAACAGAGACTCAAAAGCGTGATGTAACTGGCTGCAATGGTAACGGCCCTTTTAAGCAAGTTCTTGACGATGTAATTTGATACATGATATACAGTGCTGTCTCCAGAGATGCCTCAGCTTGTCTAACACAAATGTTTTTTGTACTGAACAGCAGAAGCAATAATCCTTTGATATAGACAAGAAAGAAAATGTCAACGAGTTTAAAACGACATTGCACGCACAAACTACTCCCCCACCTTAACTGGAAAAAAGAGAATGCTGTAACATGGAATGTACGTAAGCCTGGTTTATTTCTTTGCAATACGTAAAAACCCAGTAAATCGCTAGAAACTCTCGGAAGACATACTTAGACTTGAGCTCCTACATGTAGCTATCCTATGTTTTTACTTATCAGCATTTTGATTTCGTTTCCAATGCGTGATTGTAAATTGCTATTGAACAGTATGACAACCAGGGCTCTGTATCGTCTGTAACGAGTGAAGAAAATATAAAACGCAGACCAAATTGGTACTTATTGGTACTGGGCACTCTGAATCCCAGTGTCTGTTTTGTCAGGACCACTGATACAAGAAAAATAAGTGCAGTTTCATGGAAGAACTAAAAAGCAGATACTATAATATATAAAAAAATGTATGGAATTAAGCGCGATGAAAGAAAATCAATCAGCAATTATACCCCCCCCCCCCCCCCCACCCCCCCCTTTTTTGCCGCAAAATATGCCGAAAAACAAGCAGAGAACTAAAATATGAAAGGTAAAAAGCTTCAATCCTTTGTTTTTCAAAACGAACCGAACACGTTGTTACTTTATTCCCTTCTTTAATTATCCAGCGTACCTGATAAGCTGCCATAGAACTGACACCACGATCAAACAAATTATACCAATGACATTTTTATTCATTGAAAACACCAAATAACTGGTTTTTAAGTGATGCAAAAATGTGTTACTTCAATGATGATGCATAAAACCAAGTTTATCATGAATGCCATGTCAGGACTGCCACTTTTGCAGAACTGTACAATTCATCCATTGGACAATTTTCACAACAGTTCCCTGTTGTTTTACTGTATTTATTCGGTCAGAAACCCTAACGGGTGAAACCGATCATTCTATCTGAGCAAAAAGCTTTCCTTTTAAAACAAAGAGTACAAGAAAATTAAATAACAGTAGGTATAACACCGAGACCACAACAAAAGAGCTGTCCTGGGTAACATTCTGACATAGCCAAACTCATAAAGCAAGGACATATGTGTGCGTGTGTCAAAAATAAGTGGCACTGCACCTGTGTATTCGTATACTCATACTTCGGATTTTTTTTTGCTGTTCCTTGGTTAGAGCTCGCAGGTTCACCAGTGGTGAGATTTTTTTTGTATGTTACTGTTTTTTACCCTCCATTAAGGTAGCTGCATTCCTGCTTCAGGGAATATGTCGAAGTACAGAATGTGGATGGGGTTTTTAATCCATTTTTGTCAGTCTTTCTTACCCCGCACGATTGGTCTACAAAACTAATTACAACCTGAAGGCTGAATTTGCTGTGAAGGCGTGAACATATCTACATACATTCAAAGTCGTCCTGTACTACTGAGTTGTGTGGCCTCTTTAGCAAATATGCAGTCAGAGCTGATAAAGGGCAAAGCAGTGTGCAAGGAAGAACGGTCCTGATGCATCAGTTACGTGGGTGGAGGCATTGTTGGCAGAGGGAGTTGGAGGAGAGTGGACATGGTGAAGGCAGAGCGAGGGGAGGGGGGTGGGGAGGCTGTCAAAAGAAAAAAAGGAAGAATGACTGAGGAGGAGAAGGGCTCTGGAACTCGAAGGGTTTTTTTTTTTTGCGTTGCCTTTGCGTATTCTTTGATGTTTTTTAAGAAGTGTGGGTGGTTGGGTATGTGTGTGTCTGCGCGTGCGCGCACGTGTTTGGGCATCCCAGCGAATTCGATTTTAGGAATTCACTCTGAAGCAGAGCATACATTTTTCACTTAATAGCAGTGTAATGCGTTTCTTTTTTTAACAAAAATAAGGAAATTTCATGTTAAGACACAGTAGGGTAGACATTCTTTGGAATAAATGCAAGAACTGCTTTGACGCAATTGTCTTGATATCGTTTACAAAAAGGGCTTCCTCATGAAGGCTATTACTGATTTTTTTTCATTTCAAAAGAATTAGCTACTATACCCTCCAAAACATAATGCCTTTCTATTTCTTTTAAAGAAGCCATAATACATATACAATATATATAATAATAATAATAATAATAATAATAATAATAATAATATATGGAATTTATAGAGCGCTATACCCTGCAATTACAAATCAGACATATGACCACAAAGATAATTTTTGAATTGACAGAGTATTGAACGATGGATAAAAAACTTAATCAAGATTGTATTAGGCTATGTATATGTAAATGATGACATGACCAATGTAAATTTACTTGTTCTTCAAGTCATGCTTGTGTTACGTGATACCTTCCTTGAATAAAATAAAAAAAACCTGTTTAACCAAAAAGTAGCAATACCTATGACCAGAACAAAAGCAGATTTTAAAAACATGAAATCGCAGTGCCCATACCTTCCTTAAATAAATAAAAAAATCGTTTAACCCCCAAAAAACAATACCAATGACCAGAGCAATTGCAGATTTTTGACAAATGAAATACCAGAAGCCACTGCTAAGCTAGTATTCTTCACAGTGTACAGATTATCAGACTGAATGGCTACGTCTTTCAGGAATGCAGAAAATGTGTTGTCGAATCAATCAATCTTGATCCTATGACTCAGTCGACCACAAAGGCCATACCAGAGCTCTCACTTGAGTGAAAAATCAAATCAGAAGTAAAAATCGTAGAAAGTATTAAGCTAAAAAAAAAAAGCTACATGTTAAAAAAACAACCATTGGTTAGTTGGTTTTTTTTCTTCTTCAGAACATTAGCCGACCACCAGGCTATACAAGGCAGACACCATGTCACAAAAAATATCACACAATGCAGGACTTCCGCACATAGCATTAATGGAAACAGACACTTTTTTTCTCCTTTAAAGTTGTTCCTGGTGTATTGTTCGATGTTCGTGTTCTGCACATATTTCTGAACTGTTACTACGGATTTTACAACAACTTAAGCTCATGGCCCACACCGAAACATTATATTGGTGATGAGCTAGGGTGGATTCCACATGCTATCCAACCGCAAGTATACTAGTAAAACACAGTAGAACATATCAAGCAGAAAAAACAGTATCGTTACTACTGATATATTCTGCACTTGATTGCGGACCAGATGGTTTTTAAATTTTTGGTGACGATCTCAGCGGATCCTTTTAGTTGCATACTTGTCCATGATTAAGCAAGTAGCATTGACTTCACGTGCTTTTCCTCGCTAAACCATAGTGTAGATCGAAGGTGAAGCTTTAATTAAACAGTCCTTATTAAAGCTACATTATTCGGATGTCATGACCAAGATAATGAAAAGGTAAACATCATCACACATACAACACACAAATGAATGTAAAAAAACCCGAAAGCTCTGGTGTTGACCTATGCTGGTAACGATCTGAATGGCATTGCAGAATCACTGCCTCTTGATCACATTACCCAACAAGAATGAGAACCTCATTTTTTGAAAAAGTTTGACAATGTTCAGTCAGAAACAGTAGCTTCTCCAAGAGTTTCATAGCAGAAAGATACAGAAATTCGAAGGGACGCAGTGGCACCTGCATGTTCACAAAATGAACCGGCTAAAACCCAGGTAGCATGCAGACAGAAGTGGATGAAACATCACAGATATAATCAAAGACCTCATAGTCAAAATCAGAACTAGTGATTCACCACCTTCTTAATATCCACGAACACTTATGTTGTACAAGCAAACAACAACCAATCCAATCCAATGATAATGTTTGATAGCCCTGCCAACCATAAGGGCCATATGAGGGCTGCCACTTGTTTAAAAGCTTAATCTTAATTAAAGCTCGGCAAATGTATAAGGATAAAAACAAGATTTAAAATCAACTCTGTGTTATGTCTTAAGACGTATTGAAAGACATTGACTGGAAAAACCGAAAGTAACACTAATGCTTATCTTCTTTACTAGGAGTCAAGTTCGAAGTTTCGTTTGGAAATAGTTTCGTTTTTGTAATGGCAGTTAACGATTTGTTGTTCTTATTATTCTAATTAAACATATCACGGCACACTCGCTGTGTTTAAATCAGTTTTGTGAACGAAACACAATAATATGCCGACGAGCGATGTCAACGAACGCAAGAGGAGGTTTCTGTAAAAAGCAAGTGTATTGTCCGTGATTGAAGAAAGGAACCAGTCAATATTGTTTTCAAGTGAAAGAAGCCGACTTTCTAGTTTGTTCAACTAGATCTAGATCTACAGAGTGAAGTCTGCAGCTAAGTCATGTTGTCTCTTCCTAACTTTCCATCGTTTCCAATTCATAGTAAAGAACATTCAGATCCTTCTCGCGGGTGCAAATGGTTATATAAATTCGAAATTATGCTTGGGGGACTTGCTATTGAAGATCCAAAGAGAAAGAAAAAAAAAACACTTTACTTCATCGCTGTATTGGTGACTAGAGGTTACGATGTTTATGGCAGTTTCACAAAGTACAAAATGAGATGAAAATACACAATGGTTGCAATAGAAGAGTTTAGCAGATTGCTTTAATTCGAGATTTTCTCTGAACAAAGCATCCCCCAAATCATGACAAGTGACAGTCGCCTTTCTTTCCAGAGCAAAGAGATCTAAGACGTTACAAAACAAGTTGCTATTCAGCAGAAGCGCATCACACCTCTTTGAATGGAATACAATGGCCGGAGACCTAACAAAAATTCTAAATCTTCTATTGCCAGCAGAAAGAACTGGAGGTCCTAACTGCCCAAGATCTTATGTCCATATAGAGCAACACCCTATTTATGATAGTAAATGCGTTTTGCGAACAGTATATCCAGAAAATAAAGCCAATCTTAACAATAGTCTCCTTTTATCTGCCTCAAAGGCCCACCGATTTTAACACTGAATACTCATTCACCTTTTTAGATGAACTGCAGAAATGTACCTAGCACTCTCTTTTTTAGAAACTAAATTCTCCCTGCTGTGTTCTAAACGATGGCCATGTAAAATGCATACCCAACATTTCCAATCACAGGACTACTGCCACTTATTAATTGCTTGTATCACCTGAGTAGTACCACTCTGTGACTGGAATTCATTGACCAGCATTCTTATCAGTTACCACTTGCTCTTTGTTATAAGGCTTGTGCTTGACAGACCAGTAGTACCAGACCCTCCATTCAACAAAGCCCTATTTTACAATCATAAATATGCACGTAGAAATTAAATCATAAATTTTCTTGATATATTATATTCACAAGATTTTTTTTCTATCATCCAAAAACAGGAAATTAGCAGCCAGGAGGTTGAGTTTGTATTCGAGCTTTACAAATGCCATTCAGAGTGCTGCTGATGCATGTATTCCTAAATACAGCCAAACATCTAATACATCAATTGGCAATGTACGATAAAATGGGGAAAAAAATAATAATAAAATAATAATAATAATAATAATAATAATGAAAAAATATATGAAATTTATACAGCTCTGAATCTTGTAAAATAAACAAATCGAAGCGCAAAACATATTAAACTCCAAATTTATCTGAAAGAAAGATCCACAACAAAACCATGCTGACATGAAGAAAGCTAAAAAGAAAAATTCAAAACAGAAAATGACAATACATATGCAAAAGGTTTTTGAACAGCAGAAATGCAACAGTCTTTGCTTAGAGAGAGAGAGAAGAGAGAGAGAGAGAAGAAGAGAGAGAGAGAGAGAGAGAGAGAGAGAGAGAGCGAGAGAGAGAGAGAGAGAGAGAGAGAGAGAGAGAGAGAGAGAGAGAGAGAGAGAGAGAGAGAGAGAGAGAGAGAGAACAAACCATACAAATCTTTTAAAAACAGTCTGGAAAAGTTAAAATCATGAAGTACAGTATACGCTCACCACCATGTTTGATATATTAGGTAATTCGGACGTAGCTTTCACCTTTAAAAAAGTGAAGCATTGGAAGGCAAATTTCCACATTACAAGTTGCAAAACTATCTATCTATCTATCTATCTGTCCCGTAGTCTGACGACCGTGGGGGCACCCTCAAAGACTCAACAACCAGTTCCTTCCATTCCTCTCTCTGTTCTGCCTTTCTCAGGGTTTTGTTGAGTTCTAGGCCTGTCCATTCGCTGATGTTATCCTCCCAGCTCTTCCTTGGTCTGCCTCTTCTTCTTCCTCCTTGGACAGTGCCTTGTAAAACTGTCTTTGCAAGTCCTTTGGATCTTTGTGACATGCCCATACCATTTAAGTTTACGCTTTTTCACGATCGTTAGAAGATTCTCATAGGGTCCAATGGTTTGCTGGATTCTGTTATGCACGCTTTCGGTGCTTATGTGGTCTTTGTAGGAGATGCCAAGGAGTCTCCGAAAGCATCTCATCTCCACCGCCTGTACTCTTCTCTCCAAATCTGCAGTCAGGGTCCATGATTCACAGGCATACAGAAATATGGATATGACAAGGGAGCGCATTAGTCTGATCTTGGAGATAAGTGAGATATTTTTATCTCTCCATATGGTGTTTAGTTTTGACAAAGCTGTTATTGTCTATGCAGTCCTGCATACTACTTCTGGCTTGGATCCCTGGTCTGATACAATGGCTCCCAGGTACTTGAAGCTTTGAACTGTTTCCAGCTTCTGGTCATTAACCCGATATCAGTGCTAATGCCGTTGGTGTTATTAGTCATCAGTTTGGTCTTCTCTGCACTGATTTCCATGCCGTATGTTTTGGAGGCCTTATTCAAGTGTTCTGTTAGGCTGGCAAGCTCTTTTTCTGATCCTGCTATTCCATCAATGTCATCTGCGAAGCGGAGGTTTGTGATCGTTCTGCCACCAATGCTGACTGATCCTTCATGATTTTCCAGTGCATCAGCCATGATTCTCTCAAGGAAGATGTTGAAAGAGTGGGTGAGAGTAGACAGCCCTGCCTTACTCCAACTGCTGTTCGAAACCATTCTCCAATGTTGTTGTTGTAGTACACTGCACTGGTGGCCTCGCTGTACAGCTGTTTGATGACTCTGATCAGGTTTGCATTGATGCTGAACAAATTCATGGTTGCCCACAAAGCTGCATGCCACACCCTGTCAAATGCCTTCTTAAAATCGATAAATACGTGGTAAAGGTCTTGCAAAACTGGCTTATTGAAAAAGAACAGTGTAGAGAGCAAATTGAGCACAGAAGAATACATAAAAGATCCAGATCCATTTCAGGATTACTATATATCAATGATTCTCTCAGTCCTGGATATTTAAAAATATATATTCACAATCCCAAAGGTTAAAAAGTAGTGGAGGGTCTTGATTGAATCTTGAGAACATTTTAAGACATCAACCACCAAACTTAATGCATCTGATATACTTACTTTTTTCATTCAGAATAGAGATCACCCATAACCGCCCCCCCCCCCCCCCCTTAATAATTATTATCTGAAAACGCTCCATAGCGGTCCCAGTTTATAAGTAAGGAAAAATAAGGGTTGACAAAAACAGTTACATACCAAAAACTTTCATCTCTTATGTCGGCAAACTTTTGAACAATGTAGTATTAAAAAGATTTATTAACTCTCGTGAAAACTGCAACCTTATTTGTAAAAAGCATGCTGGTTTGTCTCTTTTTGCTTTGTACAAGATCGATCAGTTGTTGATCATTTATCAATACAACTTACGCCCGGCAAAAAGTCGCCAGAAGTGTAAACACTCTTACAACTTCTTACATAAGAAAACATGTACATCAAGTATAGCATAGCCAGCTATTGTACAACCCACAAACCATTGGAGTGCTAGGCCTCGTTTTCCATTTCAAAATAAATTATCAGATAGATCAGCCAGCCTAGAGTTGGTGGATATATTTATACAATATGTCTCATCATATGACTAACAGAGATGAAATAGAATTAGCTCCAAGGACTGCAAGAACCTCCAAGCTACTAAAAACAATCCGAGTAGGAAAATGTAGCTTTTTAAAACAGCCTGGGTAAATTCTACATGTCTCCCGTGAAGGCGGAATGTGTACAGGGAGGAATCAGACACACCCAGCGGAACAAACCATCGCACAATTCGCTTGTATGACCCATTTTAGTTGCACACGACGTTGCGCTCTTACTCATTCCGCAAAGAAGGCAGTTGGGACTACCTAATTAAATGACAAGCTACAAATATGCAATGGTAATGGGTTGATCTACTAGCTGAAATTTTTACGCTGAGCAGCTTAAAATCAGCGCATAGTTATTATCAGATTTTTTTTCTGATGCATGGCAAACTTTAATTTTCCATATTGTTGGGGGGGGGGGGGGGTGTGATTGGCGGGTTCTTTAATTATGCTATACTTACTCTGTTTTTCATTGTAGCCAGGTCACCAGAGAGATTACATACGGGGTAATTTGTAAACAAAACGAACATAATATCTGGTGTATCTGAATTATACTTCTATCTAGCTTGTACTAGTATCTAGCCTTCAGTCTTGCAAAAGTCCATAACTTTTCTTATCGACGCTATAGTATTAAAAGATCAAAAAGTAAACGTATAGAAGAATGCCAGCTTTACTGAAACAGCTATGGGTGTGATTTTGTTTTAAAAAACAACTATTGTTTATGCTTTTTTTTTTAAACCAGCAAATAAAACAAAAAGGTGAGAGCATTTATTTCTCTGAGGTTCACAAATGAAACATTTTACGTATGCGACCGTTTTTCTGTCCACCATTAAGGTAGCTTCATTCCGACTTCGGGTAAGGTCAACAAATAAAAACGTCAAGGAGCGGCCAAAGGCA
>CM054146.1:27359094-27379094 GCA_028751875.1 Rapana venosa
TTTGGTTCCACCGGTCACGCGGTGCAGTTCATTTTGTTTGGTAGGGGTGATAAGATTTGTTGCCGTGTTCGCGCTGCCTCAAACCAAGTGCACATCGCAAGGCTGTTACCCCTGTCAGCTTAGAAATGAATCTTCACACGCAAGCAAATCCGAGGTGGGGGTTTTTTTAGGGCCTAATCACAACTTTGCAATTCCGTGTGATAAGCTAGATCAAATGGAGTACCAGCACATAAATGTAAATGGAATGTGTCCAAATTCGACTGTCTTCAGACCTAAGGGCTTTTTCAATATCATCCCATACTAGATCTATAAAATATAATCGTTTGCTGAGCATATTACAAAAATAAAAATGCTCTCTCTCTCTCTCTCTCTCTCTCTCTCTCTCTCTCTCTTTTCTCTCTCTCTCTCTCTCTCTCTCTCTCTCACACACACACACACACACACACACGCACACACACATGTAAATTAATTTTCTGTGTCGCGCCAAATTGCTTTGTGTACATATATTGTATTGTACTGTTTACTATTTTTAGTCACGGCAGGAATTTCAGCTCCGGCAAATTCGGGCTGCTTTCCACGAGAGAGTGCGTCGCCACAAAAGCAGCGCCATTCAGGATTTGGGAGGATTTTTTTTTTAAATTCTATGTGCATTTCCGTTTGCTCCTCTATGAGAGTGGCCTGTCTTTCTTAACAAAGTTTTGGCAGGGAATATTCCTGTGCGGTCCTGTTTTGCTTTGTTTTGGGGTTTGAATTTTTTACATGCACAGAATGTTTGTTGCACACGAGACATCTGCATCCTGTCTTCTTCAAAAAACTTAGCGCACACACACCACACACACACACTGTGTGTGTGTGTGTGTGTGTGTGTGAGTGTGTGCGTGCGCGCGCGCGCGTGTGTGTGTGTGTGAATGTGAGACAAGCAGACAGACAGACAGGCAGAGAAGGACTAACACGGAACTTTATTTTATGAGGGTAATAGCCTCAGTACAAAGACATTGTTTTTAATCCAGCCTTTGAAAAGGTTAAGTATGTAAACATACATGTGAATGAACAACTATTCATGTTGAAGGTATCATAATTGTGTTAAAAACTGTTGTGTATGCGTATGCATTATATATATGTATATATATATATATATATATATATATATATATATATATATATATATATATATATATATTTTATATATATGTATTTGTGTGTGTATAATGCTATTATATATATATATATATATATATAATATATATACAACATTATTATATATGTGTGTGTGTTCCCACCTTTTATTGTGTTATTTAAAAGAAATGGAGAGTATAGAGTACATCGTTTGTAATGATTCTCTATCTTTCTCTCTCTCTCTCTCTTCTCTCTCTCTCTCTCTCTCTCTCTCTCTCTCTCTCTCTCTCTCTCTCTCTCTCTCTCACTCATTCTCCCTCTCCATGATTCAGTCTATAAGACACCCAGGGCTGATAAAGCATTAATTGAGAGAGGAGGGCTCCAACTGCAAAAAGAAGAGAAGAAGAAAAACGATAAGATGGGGAAGCAAGAAAGTCCAGTCAAATCAAACCTAGTAAAACTGATCTTTACGGAAGGTGAAAGAGTGAAATTACTCAGGAGAAGAAGACAAAGAAAAGTGAAAAACAAAAAACAAAAAGAATGAAAGAAGAAAAATAAGAAGCAAAACTAGAAAAAGAAAAACAAAAGAAAGAAGAAACATATACAGATGAAGAAGAAGAGCAACAACAACAACAATGATAGCAAGATGAAGAATACGAAGAACAAGCAAAAGAAGAAAAAAACAAGAAAAAATAAAGCAGCTGCAGAAGAAGAAACAAAACCTGAAGTCCGATCTTTTGGGTATGGGCAAGCCCAACATTCAGAAAGAAAAAGGTGACATGGGAATCGTTTAGATCCCCAGTCAAGATTTTGCCCCAGGGTTTAACTGCACCTCGAAAAAATTCATGTTTTGTCATTTGCATCTGCCACGACTACTGCACTGGGAAAAGCCAGAAAGCGTGTACGTCTGGGAATTTTTTTAGACTCCTAAACAATGTATAACATAAAAATGATGAATTTAAACATGTTTGGTCCTTTTTTTCATCGAAGGTAATATTTGTCACTGTCTTTTATTAGCTTTCTATATTCAGTGCTCCCTATTTTGGGGGTTGCGTGGGAGTTAGTTTTTGTGTGGTGTTTGGGGTATTTTTGTTTTATCTTTTGTGGAGTTTTTCTTTTGTTTTTTGTCTCCTTTCTTTGTTTGTATTTTGTTCTTGATGGTTTTTTGTTGAAGTTGGCAAGCTTCTTTCTCTATTCCTACTCCTTCTGTCATTGTGCAGATAGGAAAAATAACATTAAACTGGCACCGTGCGATGATAAGACACTCTCCTCAGAATTATTAGCCTGAACATAACACATAGAAGCATACATTACTATAAAGTCAATTAGTGCAACGGAACCAACTCGATCCATTCTCGAAGTTGGATTGTGGCTACCTTAAGGATTGTCAAATGGTCGCATACGGAGAAAATAACCATTGAAGAACGAACCTAGGAGCTCTGGCAGAGTAACGAACAGAAAGAAAAAACAATCATATACCGCACTTAATATAGCAGGTTCTTTCTGGGGACATAGTGTCTCTGCAATCCTTCCCGCGCTACTTCGCACTGGAAGAAAGGACGGATTCTGGGCAGTATATAACATCAAGTGTTGAAGCCATGTAATTATCATTCGACAGTGGGAAAATTACTTTAGTCTTTCCCAGGACCCTACATACTCCTGTCTCCTTTAATCAATATTTTGGTTCTAGATGTTTTTGCTTGTCTATTTCACACAAGAGTGAATAGACATCAATGACCAAGGGTAAGAAAGAAAGGAAGGAACAAAGGAAGGAGTGTTTGTAGCTTATGCTGTCTTATCTAAACTGGCTTATGTTCTTCGTTATCAGTCACAAATCATCCAGATATCTGAAACAAGAAAAGAACAAAGGGATAAGTTTACTGAAACTTTGTGCTGTGTATCTGTTACAAAACACTCACATATTTGAAACTAGAAAAAGAAAGGGATAAGTTTACTGAAACTTTGTGCTGTGTATCTGTCACAAAACACTCACATATTTGAAACTAGAAAAAGAACTGAATCTGAACTAAGAAAAGAACAAAGGAATAAGTACTGAACTCTTGTGCTGCTTTCTCTGGACTTCTAGCCTGGAACATTCTTTTTTTCAATCACTAAGACACCAGTATATCTAAAACTAATGTATGTTTGTCCGTCGTGTTCGACGATGACCTCCAAAACAGCAGCGGAGGCAGCTGCTGTTTCGGAAATTGGGCAGAAATTTGATTATAGTGGCGGTGTCTTGCCCATAGTACATCCCCACTCTCTCGGCCAAGTGAGCATAAGGACAGTCAGCTTTGGAGATGTTCTCCAAAGGCCAGCTAGCCCCCAGGGCTGCAGCAAATAAGGACTGTTAATAAAAACACATATTACAGTTTATGTTACTTTTTTTTCTAGATTTCTGAGTTCAAACATTCTTTATTAGATACAAATGCATTCAAATTTCTGAAACTAACAACAAAAAAACCAACTAAAGTTTATGTTTTTTCTCTGGATTTCTAGTTTAAAGCCTTTTTAGAGGTCGCAAATGCACCCAGCTACCTGAAACTGTTCACTGTTCTGAGCTTTTAGGCACTTGCTGTATGTCTGATACCCTTCCTTTGTCCTCTGTTTGCTCTGGTCTGTGTTGATCTTTATGCCAAAGGCTACAGATTTTCAGTCCAGGCACACAACAGTCCTAAAAGCACAGTCTCGGGGCCAGACTGAATGAGTATTCCATTCTTCAGCGCCAATCTCTACGAATCTAAAGACTCTTTTTACTATCGCACGATCTCACTATAAGCCTGGAAGTAGAGAAGAAATCGAAAGTAAGACTGCTATTAGACTGAGGCACTACTGTGGTCATTGCTAACGCTGTGACTTTTTTTTAGGGGGAGGGGGGTGGGGGGAGGGGGGGGGGCTGGGTTCATTGTCTTCCTGCCTGTCGATCTGTCTATCTGCTTGTATGCCTTCTCTGTCTGACTAGTGTTCATTTCCTTCTCCTTTTTTTTCTCTCTTTGCTTTGTAGCAATCGATGACGATGATACGACGTAGATCAATTTCCTTTTCTTTCCTTTTTCCTAGAATGGCGTGATAGCACTTAGGTCAGTTCTTCGTTTTAAACCTAGCACTCGACTATGTAGAGCCAGTCTCCCGTGGAGTCTGTGTCACACTACTGCAGACTATGTAGTGCCAGTCTCCTGTGCAGTCTGTCACACTACTGCAGACTATGTAGTGCCAGTCTCCTGTGCAGTCTGTCACACTATGTAGAGTCAGTCTCCCGTGGAGTCTGTGTCACACTATGTAGAGCCAGTCTCCTGTGCAGTCTGTCACACTACTGCAGACTATGGAGTGCCAGTCTCCTGTGCAGTCTGTGTCACACTACTGCAGACTATGGAGTGCCAGTCTCCTGTGCAGTCTGTGTCACACTACTGCAGACTATATAGTGTGTCACACTACTGCAGACTATGTAGAGCCAGTCTCCTGTGGATTCTGTGTCACACTACTGCAGACTATGTAGTGCTAGTCTCCTGTGCAGTCTGTGTCACACTACTGCAGACTATCTAGAGCCAGTCTCCTGTGCAGTCTGTGTTTACACTACTGCAGACTATCTAGAGCCAGTCTCCTGTGGAGTCTGTGTCACACTACTGCAGACTATGTCTCCCGTGGAGTTTGTGTCACACTACTGCAGACTGGATGTGTCAGCAAGGGCAGAGAGGAATCAAATTGTAGTATGCCTCTGAATGGATTTGAACCGTACCTCCCAAATTGTAGTATGCCTCTGAATGGATTTGAACCGTACCTCCCAGCTGACATTTTCAGGTATGAACCATTGAGCTTACAGTCATCGGTTTGTGCCTCAGAAAGTGACCGACAATGGCCTAGATGTGACACAACTGTCCAGAAAATGAGAAGTTGCAGGGTTGATTTTTGTTTTTAAATCCAAACCTTTTCTTCCAGCTTCTACATCTTGAGTTGTGGTCTGGGTGCTGGTCTTTCGGATGAAATGACAAACCAAAGCCTTATATACAACTCACGAAAAACAAATTCCACGGCAACAAGAGAGTTGTCTCTCTGGCAAAATTTCGTTTAGAAAAAAAAAAACCCAATCTGACAGTGAAATGAATACACACAGAGAGGAAATTAAAAGAAAAACAAATGACTGAAGCAGCGTATGTGATAACGTGCTTTGTCTAGGAAGAGCGGCTTAAATTTCAGGCGGAGAAATGTGGCGGTGAAAGAAAGTTATGTACAATAGAGCACAGCACAATGGGGGCAGGATCTCCCTCTCTCTCTTCAAGCTAAGGCCAAGCAGCGTTGAGTATGGTTACCTCTGGGATGGGAGACCGTTCCCTCGCCTTGGCTCCAGTACAGCCCACCATTTCACCCAGCTGTAAACGGGTACCTGCCCTCTTTAGGGTCAGGGAAGGTAAAGCAGCAAGGGGGAGGAGGTGGGCGCCGCCCTCAATATGCTGGCCTCTAGAGAAAAGCTTTTATCTGACACCTTGTTCCCTAACGAGCACATAATATGTTATGGGAACACCATTAGAGTTCAGTGCAATACAATACAAAACAATACGACACAATACAATAAGTACAACACAATAAGATACAATATATTCCAGCACAATACATCATAAAACGATATCATGTAATACAGTACACGTTGTGGGGAAAGTATTTTATTTCTCTTTTCATTCTATTCCCGATCCATGGCTAGAGCTTTAAGTTTCACCACTGGTGAGGTTCTGCTTACCCACTATTAAGGTAACCACATAACGACTTCTGGGATGACGCTTAAACACGATATTAGTGTGCATGCATTTTTTGAAAATTTGTCTTTCTTCCGAAAGGCGGAAGGAGTTTTAACGTGTGCGCAAGACATTATGCGCGTTCCATCAGACCAACCTTTAGTCTCATGAAAAATACAACTTTTCTGTTTTCATTCAATTCTGTTAAGCCAGGTCTTTTTTTCTTGTCTGTTGTTTTCTCTCAGCATTTAGGTTGTAATCGTTTAGGATCAATCGATCAGGTGTTGGGATGTAATGCTTGAAATGAGATATTGAACTGTACAACATCTGTAATTTGCATAAAACTGTACAGAAAGCTGGCGTTCTCATTTATTGTTTTCATTCGTTCATTTATTGTTTATTTCTCAATTTATGCTCGAAAAATAAAACAGAAGAGAAAAAGGTTAGGGACGTGGTAAGTGTGTGTGTGTGTGTGTGTGTGTGTGTGTGTGTGTGTGTGTGTGTGTGTGTGTGTGTGTGTGTGTGTGTGTGTGTGTGTGTATGTGCACGCGCTATGTTTGTGTGTTTGTAGATGTGTGTGTGCTTTCCGTTCATTCTTCGGCTCGAACGTCTTAAACACTGTGGAATCAGCATCTTAGAACTATTGTGCTTAGAGCACAACTCAACATTATTTGTCGTGCTGGTAATCTTGCTTAAACTTAAACTTTAACACACCCACACACACACACACACACACACACACACACACACACACCACACACCCAACACAACCAAGATAGAGAAAAGCACACAAAACCCCAGCAACAAGTAAACAAAGAAGCAGACAGACAAACACGCAGCTAAACATAATTATTTGCAAGTAATCTTATACCAACAAAAAAGGAGCGAAAAAAACAACAGACAAATAGAAAACAAAACAAGAATACTGTGGTCAAATAACTTGTTTTTGATTTCGATTCGATTGCATTGAGCTTATTTCAAGAAAAAGGCCATCGCCTATTTTGGATTTCATTTTAATCTGTCTAAAAAAAATATACATTTCTGGATAGAAGGTGGAAAAGTCTGAATTTTTGGAGACGGCAAAACGGGTGAGCCATGAAAATGCAGCATCAGTAATGAAAATAGGACCAAAATTACTTACAAAGCCTTTGTATTAAAATTTGATAACAACACCGTATATAAAAACAATACTTATTTATGTAGTCCGCCAGTGTTTATATTACTTTTATAAAGAAACAATCTGACGTTGACACTTGATATCTTAGCCTTTAAAAACATGTTCGCCAAAAACTTTGGCCATTCAAAAAGGAAGAAAAACAAAAATTTGCATCAGTAGAACTCACCGGGTGGATAGAAAGAAGAGAGAGGGAGGGAGAGAGAGAGGAGAGAGAGAGAGAGAGAGAGAGAGAGAGAGAGAGAGAGAGAGAGAGAGAGAGAGAGAGAGAGAGAGAGATATCACAATCGAACAAAGGAAAACATGATGTATTATGCAACAAAGAAGTTTTCTTTAACAAACAAATATTCGCAACATGGATAATACTATGTAGTTTGCTATTGTATAAGGGAAGGCGAAAGGAAACAATAAGCAAACAAGACAATAAAGACGCATGTATTCTCACAGAGCGAACACAGCATGAAGAGAAACATCCGAAAAACAGGAAAGTCACGCTACACTTAATATCTTTCGTTTCTCACCGAAGTAATAATAATAATACATGGAACTTATATAGCGCTATATCTTGAAAAGACAAATCAAAGCGCATGCATTCAACCTAATCTTACACAGTCATGCAATCAATGATAAACGATCAATAGTTTAAACAAACAGATATTTGCAAACATAGTGCGCTGCAGACAAAATCTATGAAATAAAATTTAAATAGTCAAAATTTTTACAAAAGCACACACACACACACTCACTTAGGTCCTATACTTTAGCAGGGTGATTGAACATGGGTTAGTGAGGGTGGGGTAGCTCTGATATGAAACAGGAGGGGGGAAATCTTAGGTTTGAAATTATGTCTTGAGGCTGGATTTAAAAGTGTCATAACTAGGTTTCTGGCGAAGAGAGAGAGGGAGCTCATTCCAGGTCGATGGACCCGAAATAGAGAAAGAGCGGCGGCCAACAGTGGATTGTTTGAATCTAGGTATTCGTAGGCACAAGGTATCTGCAGTAGAGCGGAGGGAACGTGAAGGAGTGTACAGGTTAAGACATTCACAGAGGTAGGAGGGTGCAATTTTGTGGAGACATTTGTAACAGAGGGTACTGATCTTATATTCTACTCTCTGTGGCACAGGCAGCCAGTGGAGAGATCGCAAGAGAGAGGTAATGTGCTCAGATTTTTTCTTTCTGAGAACTAGTCGAAATGCGGAGTTTTGTATATGTTGAAGGGAGTGGATAGATGATGCTGGCAGACCAGTGGGAAGTGGAGAAGTGGGAAAAAACGGTCTCATACACACAAAAATCTCACCATTGGTAAACCTCGGACCTATTGCTGAAGAACGAGAAAGAAATCATATAATGTAATCACGTTTTCCCCCATGATTTTACCCTAAAAAGCAAGAAAGTTCGTCTTGATATCCACATACTTTTAGATAAAGATATCTAAGTTAGAATGGATGGGAGGAGGGAGAAGTGGAGTTTAATAACATGAGAATGCTATTAAAAGGTCAGACACTACACTACACAATTTTTAAAAAAGCGAAAACAGATCTTTCTGACAAAACGGATACTTGCAAATCGCTGGTTTTTTCCCCTTTCAATTTCATGTACGTATAATAGACCTTTACCTTTTTTATAATAAACACCTGCTTTCTATCAGGCTAATGTATTTGAGTTGTGTCCCTTGTGTTCTGACCCGTCAATAAAGACACTAGCGAGTGTTCTCTTTTTATTTCTTTTGATTTGGTTTTGGTCTTTCCTCCTGTGGTTTAAAAAATCGGTCCCTTTGTTTTCTTCTAGCTTTGATTTCAAGAGATATCATATCAGAGCAGGTGTTAGAAACTGGTTTTAGGTGTTCATCTTTCAGGATGTTTTCTCCGCTCGATTGTTTCTATTTTTAGCTATCTACCTGCCTTTTTGTTTGCTTGTCTTTCTGACCTCTGTCTCTATCTATCTACTGTTTCTTTCTGTCTGTCTGTCTGTCTGTGTCTCTCTATGTCTTTCCATTATCCTCGAAATATGAGACCTAAGCTACATTTTAGACTTATACTTCAATCTCGTTGGTCCATGGAATCATTGTTTCCAATCACGGCAGCAGCATCTGGGGAGTTACGAGTAGGGTAGGAGGGGGCAGGGGCTGGGAACTGCTGGGTCAACTTACAGTGCAGACCTACCGGTGCCTTCAGCTATGCAGGAGATTAAACGTGCATGTTATTAAAGTTTCTGCAAATGATGCCACCGTATACCCCCGTGGGGATACCGAGGGTTTGTCAGAATAAAATAACACCGCCATCTTCTGGAAATCCTGTGCTACGAATTCCCTCTTTTCTATCCTTCTCTTTGTTTCTGCCTTGTTCCTTTTCTTCTTGTCACCTCCTTTCTTATCTATTATCTGCCTTCTTGGCCCATTCTCCTGCATTTTTCTTGTCAGAAAGACTTGTGAAATAACAATTCTCTCCCACGCCCAAGTCGGATCCGCTGGGCCTGATTTGCCAAGTGCCTAACGGCAGTGCAACGCGTTTTTGCTCATGTGACAGACAACAATAGTTTCTGCCTGAGCGTTCGACGACGAAGAAGAAGAATTTCATCGTCTGTTGGGTGACAGGAACATTCCGATCATGCACTCTGTACCTGAACCGCTCAGTGCTGTGCCTTAGCTATCCCGTGAGGAGTTATGGGGAAGAAGAGAGAAGATCTGAATAACTTATCTACATGAACATGATAGTTCTTCATGATTATTCAGAACTATTTAGAAAAAAAAAGCATTCCATCACTCGAGGCTTAAAATTCTGATTCCCTTTTCACGCTGAAGTCAGATGCGCTGGACCTGACTTGTCAGGCGCTTAACGGCAGCGCAAAGAAATTTTTTGCTCATGTGACAGAGAACAATAGTTGCTGTCTGAGCGTTCGACGAAGAAGAGAGTTAGCTTTTAACATTTTTTGACAATTTGAAGAGGACTCGGTTGTGATTGTGAAATCTGTTTTGGCTGTTTGGAGATCGTCAAAGACTCGTTCTCTTCTGAAGAAAAATACAAAAATACTGCATGGTATAGGTAAAACACCTGAAAGCGGCGGGATAGCCTGGTGGCGTGAGTGATGGGCGTTGCGCTCATGATCTGCTGACCTGGGTTCGAATCTCGTTTCAAGAGGATTATTCCTCTGGAGTTAACATCCGTACCGACTCCACTCTCCCCAAAAGTCCTTCGGACGAGACTATAAACCGAGGTCCCGAGTTCGAACGCACGCAGAACATCTTGTACACACGTTAAAACCCGTTCCAATTTTCGGGAGAGTAGGCCATTGTGTGCCGGTAGGAACGGATGAACAAAATTACAAAACTGTATACACACGGGGACTGGATGTAAAAAAGCACATGAGTGCTTATTTCATTAACCTCGAAATAAAATAATAATAATTATTAAAAAAAATTATGAAAAAGATCGCCATGGAATTTGAAGACAACTATTTTATTTTCATCTAATGTCCACTATCTCTGCAACAAACACTCAATGGTGCAGATCATGTTGGCGGTTGTGTGTGTGTGTGTGGGGGGGGGGGGGGGGAGTAGCTCTACATATAGCAGCAACAACAACAAAATATCAACAAAACAGCGAACGATCAATCAAAAGATGAAACAGCTTCATTGATTAAAATATTAGTTACCTTGTAAAAACAAAAAAAGTTCCAGCTGACTACACAGAAATGTAATGAGGTTTCAAGGAAAGGGGAGGGGGGTAGGTACTACTGATAGTAAGACATCAAATCTCTTGATGTCTTTGTACGACATATAGCAGATATTAGCTTACCAGAAAAAAAAACCATTCTCAAAGCAGGTCAAATATAGTACAACTGTCTCGTTTTTGGTCATTTATAAGTCTGTAGTTAGTTTTAATGAGTCTGTAGCCAGTCTGTCAAATAGTAATACATTTCTAATGGCTACGTTCCAAGCTGAAATAGTCTCAAGTCTATCCTTAGGTTCAGCTGTTCATAAAGAGGGGAAACGTGTATATGTGTGTTTCTGTGTGTATTTAGTTGTTGTTGTTGTTGTTGCTGCTGCTGCTGTTGTTGTGTGTATGTGTGTATGTAAGTGTGTGTATGTTTAGTTGTTGTTGTGTTGTGTGTGTTTAGTTGTTGTTGTTGCTGTTGTTATTGTTGTTGTGTGTGAGAGAGAGTGTGTGTAATGGCAAGAAATCTTAGGTTTGAACCCAGTTAAACCCAGAGTTTTCCCCTCCACTAGGTGGCCTAGGTGCTAGGCTTTCAGGTGAGACAATAAACCGAGCTCCTGTGGGCAATTCATTAAGCGCATGTAAAAGAACCCATAACAGCCAAAGAAGTAATCCCTGGCAAAAAATCTACGTAAAAAAGACATTTTAAGGAAACAAATGCACATTCAAACAGAAATTACTTTTTTTTTTAATGGGTGGCGCTACTCTTGTGGCAACGTGCTTTTCCCGGAGAGAAAACAGCCCGAACATCTGCCTGTGACTGCATATGGAATATAATACAGGGAATTTTACAAAACAACGCAATGAATACAATACGATAAAATACCCTACAGTGCAGTGCAGTATAATAAAGTTCAATGCAGTACACTACACTACAATGCAATATAACGCAACACAACACATTACAACGCAATATTATCAATACAATACAAGACGATGCAGTGCAATGCTATACAATACAGTGCAACATAATTCAATACACTACAACAGAGTAAATTACATCACAATACAAGAAAATACAGTACAGCACAATACTATTCAGGTATAATGCGAAACGGTGCAGTACAACACAATACCATACAATACAACACAATACAATGACACAGATCATCACACTCCACAATGCACTCTGCCATGCGCTGGTTACTGTCTGAAAATAAAGACGGTTGAACACTGAGGGCGGTACAAGAAGGAAGGTGGCAGGATGGTTAAGACGTTTGCCTGCCAACAAGTAAACCGTGAGGTTCTGGGTTCGATTCCCAGCCTCGCCCTTTCTTCCCAGTTTGAAAAAAAAATCGAATTGAATGTCAGAGTCCTTCAGATGAGACTATAAACCGAGGCCCCGTGAGCGAACGCATGCAGAACATCGTGCGCACACGTTAAATCCTGTTCCGCTTTTCAAAAGAGTAGGCCATTGAGTGCCGGTGGGAACAGATGACAAAGTCAACAAAACCGCATACACACGGGGACTAGATGTAAAAAAGCACATGAGTGCTTAATCCATTATCCTCGATAAAAAAAATTTTAAATGTCATCTGAGCGCTTTGATTTGTTGCTTTACAAGATTCAACGCTATATAAGTTCCATACATTATTATTTTATTATTATTATTATTATTATTATTATTATTATTATTATTATTATTATTATTATTATTATTAAGTACAAAGGACAAGGACAGGAGCCCTTCAGTGCACTACCATACAATGCAATATAACGCAATACAACACAATATTGCGTTATATTGCATTGTATTGTAGTGCACTGCATTGAACTTTATTATACTGCACTACACTCTAGTGTACTTTGTTGCATTGTATTCATCGCATTGTCTTGTAAGGGTCACTGTTGGTGGACCTACCTTTGTCTTGACCGAAAAGTGGTAGCCCGCCGGACAACTGAAAGTACAGTTCTTTGTATGACAACTATGACCTGCACTCCATGACAGAGGGGGACGGGACAGCCTAGTGGATAGAACATTGCGTTCGCAATCTGACAACCCGGGTTCTATTCCCGGTCAAGGGAGATATTTTCCCCTGGAGTTAACATCAGTGCAGACTCCACTCTCCCTAAAAGTCCTTCGGATGAGTCTATAAACCGAGGTCCCGTGTGCGAACGCAAGCAGAACAGCTTGCGCACACGTTAAAGCCTGTTCCGCTTTTCGTAAGAGTAGGCCATTGTGTGCCAGTGGGAACAGATGACAGAATTTACAAAGCCGCATACACACGGGGACTGGATGTGAAAAAAAGGAGATAAGTGCTTATTCAATTATCCTCGATATAAAAGAATAAAAAAAATATATATATAAAACATATATAAATATGTACTCTGCAATGGGCTGGTTACTGTCTGAAAAAAAAAGACCGTTGAACACTGAGGGCGGTACAAGTACTCCCGCCCCATAGGACAAAGACAGGAGCCCCTTCTAATGAAGCGTACAGCTAGCTGTATCACTGTTGGCGCTCGGACCTACCTTTGTCTTGACCGAATAGTGGTAGCCCGCCGGACAACTGAAAGTACATACAGCTCCATGTGTGACAACTATGACCTGCACTCCATGACAGTCCTCAAACTGAACTGTCTTCGTACACTTCAGTTGCTGGTGTTTTGGTGTTTTTTTAACTTTCTTCCGCTACAGCGCTGTGGTTTCACCAAACGATGAGATGTTTGCATAATATGTGGCCGTTTTTGCCCAACATTGAAGGTACCCGCATTCTCATTTCAGGAAAAAACGTGTAAAATGTCCATCTTAGTTCTCCTGTAGTTTTCAGTGTACAGCTTTTTTTTTAGAAAAAAGGTCAACATGATTTTGCTGTCTTAGAAAGCATACAAGATAGGTGATCTTCTACCGGCAGTAATGTAGAGCTGTTTTTTGTGATACTAGAACCTGTTTACAAGTCAAGAGGCACAGACTCGCAGACAGACACGCGCACAAACGCACGCACGCGTACACACACACACACACACACACACTCTCTCTCTCTCTCTCTCTCTCTCCCACTCACACACTCACTCACACGTGCGCGAGCGCGCGTGCACACACATAATACACACACACACACACACAAAGCAGACACACACATATGCACACACACATTTACACACACACACACACCTACACACACACACACACACACACACACGCACGCACGCACGCACGCACGCACATACGCACTCGCGCGCGTGCGCGCTTGCTTTCCCTCCTGTGTACTCTTAAATCTGTCTAAAGCTGGATTTGAAGCATTCCAGCTTTCGAACGTAGCCCTTAGAACTAACTGACTGACCGCTCACATACTCATAAAAGAACAAAAGAGATAGCTGTACCATAGTTGACCTTTTAGGAGTATCTTTTCATAGTACGTTAATGTCTCGGTTAAGCAGCTGCTCATGCTTATGATGAATGTCTTAATGTGTTTGGCTTGAGGACATCAAAAGAGTCGCTTTTTCACTATCGAAACCTCTGCCCTCCCTCTTTTACTGCAGTTTATTTCAAACTCAATTTCCCTTTCTTTTTTTTGAGTTAATGAGATTTTTGTTTAAACTTTAAGACAGAGACTGTAGTCTTCATTTTCAAGTGGGTGGGAGGAGGTAACGTACTATGAAAAGATACTCCAAAAAGGTCAACTATGGTACATCCCCCCCCCCCGGGCGGGATGGCTCGTGATTAGAGCATCGCTCTCGTGATCTGAAGGTTAAAGCCATCACCCAGACGCCCACTCAAAGGGATTTTCCCCCTGGAGTTAGCATCAGCGCCGATTCCATTCCATCCCCCCAGAAAGTAATAATAATAATAATAATAATAATAATAATAATAATAATGATGATAATAATGATAATAATAATAATAATAAAAATAATGTATGGAATTTATATAGCGCCGAATCTTGTAAAGCAACAAATCAAAGCGCTTCAGATGACTTTTTTTTACATCCAGTCCCCGTGTGTATGCGGTTTTGTAAATTTTGTCATCTGTTCCCACCGGCACACAATGGCCCACTCTTTCGAAAAGCGGAACAGGATTTAACGTGTGCGCAAGATGTTCTGCATGCGTTCGCACACGGAGCCTAGGTTTATAGTCTCATCCGAAGGACTTTGACATTCAGTTCGATTTTTTTGTCAAACTAAGAAGAAAGGGTCAGGCTGGGAATCGAACCCACAACCTCACAGTTTACTTGTTGGCAGGCAAATGTCTTGACCATCCTGCCACTTTCTAGTCCTTCGGATGAGATTATAACCGAGGTTCCATGTGCGAACGCTCGCAAAACATATTGTGCACGTATTAAACCTCTTCCGCCTCTCGCATGAATAAGTCATCTGTACCGCTGGGAATGTATGAGAAAATTGACAAAACCACACGCACAGAAAGGGAAACAAAGACAGACAAACAGCCATGCAAACAGACAGACACCCCAAAACACCAACAAAACCCAATCTCACACAAAACCAAAACAAAAAAATCACCCCCAAAAAACAAAACAAAACAAAAACCGAACAAAAGAAAAGTACAATATTCCAGAAACAGTCATACAAAACAGAAAACAACAACAAAACCGAACAAAAGAAAAGTAAAACATTCCAGAAACACACAAAACAGAAAACTGACTTCTAATACCTGCTCTCATAATTATCTCCCTTATTCAAGCTAGCAAGAAACAACGGGACACCTTTTTCCCTCCCAAAAGAAACAGAAAAATCAACGAAAACACAGCTCGCTTTTTTATTTTAATTTTTTTTATCAACCGGTCAGAATTCAAAGGAAGCAGCTGAGATAGATAGCCGTGACAAGAAGCAGATGTCCGTTACTGATGGAATCGGAGCAAAAAAGCACTTGTAAGTGTCCCTCTTATAGTGTTAAGAGTGTGTCTACCTATTTCTATTGTGTATGTTATTGACTACGTGACCTTTCCAGGCATTTTATAGGAATACCGGGGGCTCGTCAGAATAAAATAAACAACCCTAACTTCTGGAAATGCTGTGCTAGGAAGTCCCTCTTATCTATCCCTCTCTTTATTTCTGCCTTGTATCGTTTTTTCCTGCTACCTTCTTCTTTTCTATTGTCTACCTTCATGGTCCATTCTCCTGCATTTTCTTTCCAGACAGACTTAACTATTCTCTCCTTGCCGAAGTCGACTGCACTGAGCACTGACTTGTCAGGCGCTTAACGGCAGTGCAATGCATTTTCGCTCTTATGACAGACAATAGTTGCTGTCTGAGAAGAAGAAGAAGAAGAAGAAGAAGAAGAAGAAGAAGAACAAGAACAAGAACAAGAACAAGAAGAAGAAGTAGAAGAACAAGAAGAACAAGAAGAAGAAGAAAAAGTAGAAGAAGAGTTAAGAGTCAGTCCACGTATGTCTGTTTTGTATCTTATCAACTATGTGATCTTTAAAAGGCATTTTTTGCTGTAACTCCATCATCCACCCACCTACCTTCCGCCACTCCCATCCCTTCTCCAGCAAACCTCACCATTTAAAAAAACCCACCTGGCTGTCTACTTAAGATTTCTGCTGGTGGTCCAGAGGTAACGCACCTACCTGGAAAAGCAAGAAGTCGCTGGTTCCATCCCCGTTTGAACCCAAATTGCCCCCATTCCCCAGACCTTGATTGGTTATCTTTCGGATGAGACAATACACCAAGCTCCTGTGTGCCACACACACGTAATGATAACGCGGGTAAAAGAACCCTACTCTAATAAAGAAGTAAGATATTGTCGAAAAAGTCACTTTCATGGGAAAGCGAATGCATGTACAGAGAGAAACAAACTTAAGAAATGGGTGGCGTTGCTCTTGCGGTGATGCACTTTCCCCAGGTAGAGCAGCCTGAATTTCACGCAAAGAAATCTGCTGTGACTGAAAGTTTGTATTCAGTTCAAGCCAAAATTAGCTCCCTATCAAGACAAAACCTGTCCTTTGGG
This sequence comes from Rapana venosa, assembly GCA_028751875.1. Taxonomy (NCBI): domain Eukaryota; kingdom Metazoa; phylum Mollusca; class Gastropoda; order Neogastropoda; family Muricidae; genus Rapana; species Rapana venosa. The sequence goes on from CM054146.1 coordinate 27,375,736, forward strand.
GTCATGCTGTAAAGTGATAAAAATTGCAAAAACGTATGAAGGTTTTACGGCTACTGATTTTTCTTCATTCACCTTTTCTTAAAGTTAGTGTTTTCATTCGTTTTCACGTTTATATATTTCGTTACTATCGCATTTGCTAGTGGTTTGTTGTTCTTTATTTTTTCATTTACTGATCTATTGATATACATTTACAAAATGTTTTCCTTTCGCATGCTTATGTTTAAAAAATATATAACACGGTGTATTTTGATTTATGTTGTTGCTCTAAAATTATTGGAAAGAAAATGCAATAATATTTTGCGCTTGCACACACATACACGCACATATTTATCGCACGCACGCGCACGCGCGCACATACATACGCACACATTCACGTGCACGCGCACGTATGCATTCACACGCACGCACGCGCGTGCACACGCACGCAGAGATAGAGAGAGAGAGAGAGCGATAGTAAAAGAGAGAGAGAGAGAAACAGAGAGACAGAGAGTGACAGAGAGTGCGCAATCCAAACTTGTTGAATTAAAGCAGAAAAAGCAGAGTTCCTTAGAAAATAGATCGATGAAAGAGAAAGAGATAAAAAAATAATGCGACATAAAGAAAACAAATGGCAAATACAGGGGAAAGGAAAGAAACAAAAGAAAACGACAGAAACTCGAAAAATCCCAGAAAAACATAAAGTGTCGAAAAGGTGACAAGAAAAAAAGGTAAAATGAAAAAGGTGAAAAGAAAAAAGTGAAAAGTAAATGATAAAAAGAAAAAGTGAACAGAAAAAAGATGGAAAAAAGGTGAAAAGAAAAAGGTGAAAAAGGCAACTATTTCAATAATTTGATTTAAAAGGAGACAACATCGGAATACAATAGCAAATGGAGATTTTTTTCAAAGTAAAGGAAAAACAATCAATAACAGAAGCAGCTGAAAGAAGTTTTTGCTTTCCTTCTTATTTTCTTGAAAAAGAAAATATTCAAGCTGAACAAAAAAAAAAAGAAAAGGATTAAAAAATGTTCTGTAAACCTGCCCATAATTGTGAGAAAATGCAAGCATAATGACAAAGAGAGCTGTAGGATAGAATAAACTTGTACAAGAGTGTTCACGAGAGGTGGAACAACCTTAAGCAGCAGAACACAAATATAAAGGAACTAATGGAAGACAGAAAACACAGAAACTAAGAAAAGCAGAGAGGGAATGAAGAATATGTACTTAGGAAGTGAATAAAAAAAAGAACAGAACAGAAAAGCCTGACACCCATAAAGTAAGAAAACATATCTTTTATAATACAGGTACTTTTCCTTTTCCAAAACCCCCCCATGTCAATACATCAACATTTCTGTCACTGAAAACTCATCTACTCCACAGAATAGGTCAAAAACATGACTAACTAAATGGCAAAAGATCTCTTTCTTAATTTCTAGCAAATTAAATTGCCCACGATAAAACAACAACAGGAAGGACCATTTGACAGGTGAGATATTTTAAAGAGAATTACAGATGGCAGCTGAAGTACAACGCACGAATGAATATGCCCTTGGGAGAGCATACCATGACAAAAGCAGCCACATCTGCTTCTCCTCTTGTTTTCATTTTCCCTGTCTGTATGTCTGTATGTCAAAGACAGTCCTGCAGGGAATGGTGGAAGGAGCAATGAGGCAGGGACGACCACGCAAAAGCTGGATATCTAACATCAAGGAGTGGACCGGCCTCACTGTACCAAATCTCCTGAAAGCAGCCCAGGACAGAACAATTTGGCGGTCCACTTGCAGCTTTCGTGCGGGTACGCCAACGGTCGTCCCGACCAAGGGATGAGTGAGTGAGTGAGTGATGTCTTTTTTTGTTTTGTTTTCCTATGCGTTGTTTCTCCACAATTTAGCCAGAGATCATTCTCTTGTTGCTGCAGGCAGCGTCGAGCGAGGTTACCACTCGGGTGACCGTTTGTGCGCTTCGGCTTCAGTACAGTCCCCCCAGTTCACCCAGCTGTAAATGGGTACCTTGCCTCTTTAGGGTCAGGGAAGGTAAAAGCAGCGAGGGAGAGGAGATGGGCGCCGCCCTTAATATGCTGCTCCCCTAGAGAAGCTGAGGTCTCTGATGCCTTGCTCTCCTACGACCACATAGGTTATGGGACACCTTTATCTTTACCTTAAACGTGTGATGCACATGATGTCTCAGTTTACAATCTCTAGCTAGTACCCAGACCACCATTCAAGGTCTTGTGAAGAGGGGGAAAACGTTGGGTCCAACGGGGATACAAATAATTATGGATACGTATACTTTATTAACTTAAAGTAGAGAAATTCATGAAGGTTACAGTCAAGCATTTACACACACACACACACACACACACACACACACACACACACACACACACACACACACACACACACACGCACACACGCACACACGCACGCATGCACGCACGCATGCACGCACACACGTACACACGCACACACACACACACGCACGCACAGACACACACACACACACGCACGCACGCATGCATGCACGCACGCACACACGTACACACGCACGCACGCATGCACACACACACACACACTCACACGCACGCACATACTTCTCCCTCCCTCCTTCTCTCTCTATCTCTCTGTCCATCTGTCTGCCTGTCTATCTGTCTCTCACTGTCTGTCTATCTGTGTCTGTCTGTCTCTTTGTCTCTCTGTCTCTCTCTGTCTCTGTCTCTCTCTGTCTCTTTCTCTGTCTCTGTCTCTCTCTCTGTCTTTGCCTCTTTGCTTCTCTCTGTCTCTGTCTCTGTCTGTCTGCCTGTCTCTCTCTCTGTCTCTGTCTCTCTCTCTGTCTGTCTGTCTCTCTCTCTCTCTCTCTCTCTCTCTCTCTCTCTCTCTCTCTCTCTCCTTCCACAACATAATATCTCCGCCCCGCTCCCAACAAAAAAAAGTGCGATACTTTCACTCTTTGATGTCATCATCACTATTCCATCAGTGCTGTGCAGTGCAGTGATGTTTCAGTGGTTGTTGTCGTTGTTATTGTTGTTGTTGTTGTTGTTGTTGTCTGTCAGCAAGCCATCATTCTGTACTGTAGACAGGGAGTACAGCAACTGTATCTGCACTTAAACATGATAGTTCTGACTTTTCTCTCTCTCTCACTCTCTCTCTCTCTCTCTCTCTCTCTCTCTCTCTCTCTCTCTCTCTCTCTCTCTCTCTTTCTCTCTCTCTCTTATCTCTCTCTTTCTCTCTTCCTTTCTCTCCCCCTCCCTGTCCTTCTCTTTGTCTCCCCCTCTCTCTCCCCTTCTCTCTCTCTACCTCTCTCTCCTTTAATCTCTCTCTCTCTCTCTCTCTCTGTCTCTATCTCTCTGTCTGTCTGCCTGTCTGTCTCTATCTCTCTGTCTGTCT
>CM054146.1:27386594-27389094 GCA_028751875.1 Rapana venosa
TTAATTTTCTTTCTGTATATATCATTCTCTCTTGGTCTTCTTTCTTTCATTTACTATCTTTCTATATTTTTTATATTTTGCTTTGCTTCGGTCTTTGTTCTTTATTTATTCCTTTGCTTCTTTACCTTCCTTTCTTCTTCCTCTCCTTTTGGGTACTGTCAATTAAGGGGTGGACTTTTTGTTGTGTGATTTTGTTTCTTTTTTAATATTTTTTCAATTGTGCCCTGCTTTTTCCATCTTCAATTTTTTTTTTTTCAATTTTAAATCTTTCTTTTAATTTTTTAATTTTAGTTATGTCTTTTCCTTTCCAACAATTTTAATTGATTCGGGACGGGGATTGTTGCGTTGTTTGGTTTGTGTGTTTATTTGTTTCATTTTAAAAATAACATCTATTCCTTTGCTTGCATTGCAATTTCATCTGAAGGTACAAAGAAGCTGCTTAGAAATGGTGTGCTGAAAAGATAATGTTAGAACAATATCAACAACCAAACTGTAAAATGACTTGGGGGCTTCGGGCATGAGTTTTCTTATTGTCGACTGTTTCAGCTTTCCGTACTTTGCTCCTGATGCAGTGCTGCTCTGCTGGTTGGTCCCAGTGCTCTTGTTAGACTAGCCCTTCCAACAGTATGAGTGCTTACACCATTATCCTCCAAATAAAAGAATAAATAAATGATATACGGGCATCCCTGCTTCTTATGGTCTAGAAATAACCGGGATGTGACCCATTGATGCATCGGTCTTGTGGCCTGCAGAAGAAACAGTGACGTCCTGTGTCGCAACTTCTATGCATCTCTAGCAAAGGAGAAAGTTGAAGAGGTTTTAAAGAGATTGCGGTTTCAATCATGAATCCTCATTCTGTCCAGTAGGTCAGAGTTCTCTGCATTTTTCTTGATGCTCTGACTGTTCTGTTGGTGCCAGTATTACTGTCAGACTGGTTAGTTTTAGTCTTCCACCCACTCAATATAAAAAGGGTAGCGGTGTTTCCATCTTATGCGGTCGTTGGGGAACGAGGTGTCAGAGATCTCAGCTTCTCAACGGGCCAGCGTATTGAGGGCGGCGCCCATCTCCTCTCCATCGTTGCCTTACCTTCCCTGTCGCTAGAGAGGGCAGGTCCCCATTGACAACTGGGTGAAGTGAGGGATTGTACTGAAGCCTAGGCGCATGAACGGTCATCCATCCACTTGGTAACCACGCTCAACGCTGCTTAACCTTAACCTGGGAAGAGCACAAAAAAACTAGTGCGAAAAATGATAAATCTTTTCTTGTTTGTTTTTTTGTCTATCCGTCCCCCCCCCCCCCCCCCCCCCCCATGCCTCCCCACACACACACTCTTATGTATTTTTCTTCAGCCTTGGGCAAATCTGCAATATGGCAGAGTCTCGTCAACAGTACACCCTGCTCCAGGCAAAGCTACTTCTTCACTGCTATTCCCCTGGGCAATCAGACGAAAGGTCTGCTGTTCATGCCACCCTGACCAAACCACCCCTCCCTACCAATTCTCCTTTCACAACCCACTTCATTCTACCATCGGAGGAAGCGCTGAGAAGATGGATGTAGAGTATGAGACATAACGATTCACAGCAGATTAACCACCTGTAGTCTAGATAAGGTTAAATTCAGATAGATCCTAAGAAGAAAGTTCACGACAACAAAAGTTGAAGACGCGTAGGAGAAGGGTGTGAAAACTTCTGAAATTTACGCTCAATTTGCCCATCTTTGACTTTGACATGTGCGTCTCAGCAGAACTCACTTTTCCCCCCAGCATTTGACAAGTTCTTTCAGCTGTACTGCAACACCTCCAGGGAAATCACAATGTTCTTGTCTTGGTCTTCACGTCTGTTACGAAGTTACTGCACTTCACCAGCGCTCGACACTCTCCGTTTAGACTTTTTATTTATTTTTGTCATTTTATTCCGTTATATCGAGGATAATGGAATAAGCGCTTATGTGCTTTTTTTTTTAAACATCAAGTCCCCGTGTGTATGCGGTTTTGTAAATTTTTCATCTGTTCCCACCGGCACACAATTTCCTACGCTTGCGAAAAGCGGAACAGGATTTAACGTGTGCGCAAGATGTTCTGCGTGCGTTCGCACACAGGTCCTCGGTTTATAGTCTCATCCGAAGGACTTTTGGGGAGAGTGGAGTCTGCACTAATGTTAACTCCAGAGGAAAATATCTTCTTGAACGGGAATCGAACCCGGGTCGTCAGATTGCGAGCGCAATGTTCTAACTACTAGGCTATCCCGTCCCCCTTTTAGTAGTGTGCAGATTGGATTGAGTACTTCGTGTTGTTCAGACCCCCTACGGTAGCCGGACGGCCTGTACTCTGCTAGGAAACAACATATGGAGCCATGAGAGTTCTGCAGTCAGCTGGGGACATAGTGGTTCATGGTGTCACCATCAGGTTGGATCAGAACAGAGTGTGTTGGCTTTTTTTTCGTTCCTCGGCTACAGCCTCCAGGTTCGCCAATGGTGAGATCTTATATTTTATGTCGTCCGC
>CM054146.1:27394094-27399094 GCA_028751875.1 Rapana venosa
CACTGCAGACAGAGGGAGGGTGGGCAGACAGGCAACAGGGCAACCAGCACAACTAATATCACTTACAGTGAACAGACGTTAATTACAAGAACGAACAGACAGAACAGTACAGCACATCACAGCACAGCACAGAAGAAAAGTAATCATGGCATCAGACATGGAGATTGTCCCCATTCTTCCCTCTACACTGTGTGGGGAGGGACGGAAAAAGAGGGGTGGGGGATAAGGGGAGAGGAGGAGGAGGAGGAGGAGGAGAGAGGGAGAGAGGGGGGTGAGGGAGAGAGACAGAGACAGAAACAGAGGAAAGATAGGGAGATACAGAGTCTTGTTTATTTCTCATAAATCAGCCATATATTTGAAATAAAAATCAAATTGTGTATATAAAATAGATTCATATTTTTTATTGATTTATTCTTTTATTCGAGGATAATGGAATAGATACTCATGTGCTTTTATTCATCCAGTCCCCGTGTGTATGCAGTTTTGTAAATTTTGTCATCCGTTCCCACCGGCACAGAATGGCCTACTCTTCCTATAAGCGCAACGGGATTTAACGTGTGTGCGCAAGATGTTCTGCGTGCGTTTGCACACGGGGCCTCACTTTATAGTTTCATCTGAAGGATGAGAGAGAGAGAGAGCGAGAGACAGAGAGACAAACAGACATACAGAGACAGAGACAGAGGACAGAGAGGGAGATACAGGGTCTTGTTTACTTCTCATAAACCAGCCATAGATTAGAAATAGAATCAAATTATGCAAATAAAACAGATTCAAGCTGTGTGAGTGTGGTAAGAGAAAGCTGCCTTTCTGTTCAACACACACACACACACAAACATATATATATATATATATTATATATATATATATATATATAATATATATATATATATATATATATATATATATATATATATATATATATATATATATATATAAATCAATTAACGTTACTGAGTTATCTGTTATACGTGTGGGTTTATCTATTAGTTGTTCCAGACCAAGCATCATATAGTTGTGATTCCATTTCGGTTTAGGTTTGAGTAAGTCTATGTTAAAATCTCCAAGAATAATAGTTTCACAGTTTAAAAGTGCAACTTCATCCATTAGAGAATTGAATCTATCAAACCAATTAGTGGTTTCTGACGGATTTCTGTATATGAATCCTATCAAAAGTGGACTACTGTGCTTTAATTTGATTTCTACCCAAATCGATTCAATATCATACACATCAAAATTGTATAGCCTTTGACAGCATAATGAAGATGCGAAATATGTTAATAAGCCTGTAGTTTTGGGTTTGTAGGGATCTTGGCGAAATATTTGGTATCCTGGAATGTGCATGTCTGCATCAGTTATATTTGAAGAAAGGCGGAATTCAGCAAAGCCAAATAAATGAAACTCATTCCCATCATTAAATAGTATGCTAGCAATGTCATCTTTTTTATTGGTTGCATTGTTTATGTTGAGGTAGCCTACTCGTAGACCATGTTTTATTGGCCACTTGTCTGAGGTAAGAGACACGACGTAGAGGGAGGAGTGCGGTTAATACACTGTCTTAGAATTTCAGGTTTAAGAGAGCAAACGCACAAAGAAAAAACAAACAAAATAAACATATACAGAATTAAAAAAACCCAAAACAAACACGTAATTGAAATATAAAGACTCACTAAGATATACAGGTGTGATCTTACAATAATTGCTCTGTAACAAAATTAACTAATTAACAAAATAAATGTATACACATACACACACTAATTGAGGATTATTATGTTACAATGCAATGCAAAATCCTATAAAGTTTAACAAAAATATTCAGTACAGGAAAAAAAAAAAAGAGATCAAATGGGAAAAAAATTAAGGTTTGAAAATAGACTTTCGGCTTGGAATAAGTATCCTATTCCGTTTTCGTAGCAGTTAAAAAACTGTTATTGCTCAAAAGTCTCTATCAATATACAATGTTCAATAATCAGCTTGATAATTGAGCAAAAAACGATTTCACTGTGTAAACCTTGTAAAGTATACTGCAGCATGACACCAATATCATTCCTGAGAGAGAAGGAGAGAGGCAGAGGTTGTGACAGAGAGACAGGTAGAAAGACAGTCAGAAAGAGGCTTTTAAAAGAGAAGAATATACTAGATTACATAGAGGTATAGAGGGAGACAACTTGACATGGCCAGTACTGTAACATATCATCAGTAGGTTATGCTCTGTGGTGTGAATGAAAGTCGGTTTCGAAATGTCAGGACATTTATTTGCTTATAATCATACACTTGTGTGTGTATGCTTATAATTTTCAATTGTCAGGGTGCTTGTTTTTAACAATACAAGTTTTACTGCTCTTTTATATAAACGATGAATGAATTTCAAGTTCGTTCCACTGCAGGTATCCCAAATAGTTGACGCATAGTGTGTGCGTGTGTGTGTGTGTGTGTGTGTACAAGTGTGTGAGTGCGTGTGTGTTGTGTAATTGGTTCGATTTTGGTTTTTTACTTTCTTGCTGTTTTGGCCTTTTTATGTTCTTTTGTATTGCACATAAATATGCTGATTTATTTAGTTTTGTCACTGTTAGTTTTCTGGTTCATTGTACTAGATGAGCTAAATTGTTATTGCTGACGTTAGTACTGCTGGGTGGATTTACATTGCCTGAATTTATTCTTTGATCAAAGGATTAACGTTTCTCTGCCTCAAACCAAAAAGCACATGTACATGTGTGTATATGACCCGGGGAAAGGGAGGGAATGGATGCCTTTGTTATACTTCTTTGCTCTGAATCCAATAGCTGTTGGTTATTCTTGTTTTTCTTATATATGAGTATATTATGTGGTGAAGGGGATATGGGTGAGGATGTGTATGTGTATGTAAGTGTTTAAATGATACATCAGTTTCCTCTGTTTATATCCATTTGGTTCTTGTTGTTGTTATTGTTGGTAGTGGTGGGGGTGGGGTTCTGGTTTATTTTGCCTTTTGTTTGTTTTGGGTTTAGGGTGGTTTTCTTGGGGAGGGGGAGGGGATATTTTGGACTCTTTTTCTCGTCTTTTGTTAGTTCTATATTGTTCTTCATTGTCTTGGCTGTTATTCTTGTCCTATGTTAGTTATTGTTGCTGTTGTTGTTGTGTATGTATATTTGTGTTTGTTTGATTGTTTATTTCCTTGTTGTGGTTGTTCTTGTTGATTCATCTTTTTGTTGTTGTTTTATTCAGTTGTTTGTATGGTTGAAGGTTTGTGTGTATATGTGTGTGTGAGGGGGGGGGGGGAAGCAGTTGGTGTAGGTTTTTTATTTTTATTCTGTTTTGTCTTCTTTGTTTGTTTTGGTTTGGTTTTTCTTTGTTGTTTGTTTGTTTGTGTTATGACGGATATTTTTTCAAGATTTTTGAATTATTTGAATTGTATGGTCTCCTATTTTTCTGGGGTTTTTGTTTTGTTTTAATTCCACATATACATATGTTATTGGGTTTTTTGTTTGATTTGTATAGTTTACCATAGATAAGGTTTTTTTTACTCTATGTCTGCATATACATTATCTTTTTTTCTCGCTTTTTTTTCTTTAGATAGATGGCTTAATGAAAAAAAGCAATTGCACTGCTTATTCAATGTACCATCTGAAAATAAAGTTTGACTTGACTTTGACTTTGACACACACTAAAAAGCCAAATGATACTGATGCTAGGAATTTGCATAAGGTAAAACAGATATTCCCATATGCCATCGTTGCAGAGCGAGGTATCAGAGACCTCAGCTTCCTTAAACAGCGAGGTATCAGAGAATTTCGCTATTCTTGGGGCTTAACACGTACACACACACACACACACACACACACACACACACACACACACACACACACACACACACACACACACACACACACACACACACACACACACACACACACACACACACACACACACACACACAACACACACACACACACACACACACACTTCCCCCTCCTCTCCCCTCCTCCACCCCCCCCCCCCCCCCCCCCTGCACACACATATACACGCCCGCTCACAATTCTCCACCAAACTATCTCAGATTCCTAATAATTATGTTCTCCACTTTTTCTTCCTCCAATCCACCCACCCACAGCCCAGCCCACTCCACCTCCCAATTTCCTGCTACACTATAACAACAGTGTCAGTAGGTCTGCTGTCTGACCCCCCCCCCACCCTACCCCCACCCCCACCCACCACCCCCTCTCTTCTTCTTGACCCCCCCCCACCACCCTCTACCCCCCCCCCCCCCCCCAACACCCCTTTTGTCGCCCCATAGTGCCACATCTCTGTCACTGACTCTCTCTGACTGATTTCCGTAGAGAGTCTGAGAGACCCTTGGCTTGACAGCTGTGGACAGGACAGGATGAGTTGTGGCTGTCACAGTCATTGGGGTTGAGAGCTGGACATAGAAAACGAAGGTGAAGACAACACCAGAGACAAGGCACTAGTCTTGAGCTTGAGCTTGAAACTGCGAGGAGTGGAGGAAGCTGGTTGCAAAATATTCACCTTTTCCCTATCCCGTAGTCTTGTAGACTGGGGGGGGGGGGGGGAAGGTACCAATGAAGATTTTTGCAACCCGCTTTCTCCACTCCGCACAGCTCTCTACTTTCCGTAGTAAATTGTTCCACTCAAGGCCAGTCAGTCCACTCTCTGATGTTGTCTCCCCATCGTTTTCTCTGTCTGCCTCTTCGTCTCCCTCCTTGTACTGTTCCCTGTAGGACAGTCTTGGTCAGTCGACATGTTCGTGTGACGTGACCGTACCACTTGAGTTTGCGTGTTTTCATTAAAGTCAGTAACTGTGGTAAACAAACACAAAAACCCGCCGAAATCTTCAGTGGTGCCTAAACAGTTTACTAGACTAAAAGATAAGTGAGGTGTTGGACGTAGTATAGTGTTGTTTCCTGATTTGGGTTTCAGTGTTGGGCATAGTATAGTGCTGTGTCTTGATTTAGGGTTGAGTGTTGGACATAGTATAGTGTTGTTTCCTGATTTGGGTTTCAGTGTTG
>CM054146.1:27404094-27419094 GCA_028751875.1 Rapana venosa
TATTTCTAATCGGGGGGGACGGGATAGCCTAGTGGTCAGAACATTGCATTCGCAATCTGACGACCCGGGTTCGATTCCTGTTCAAGGGGATATTTTCCTCTGGAGCTAACATCAATGCAGACTGCACTCTCCCCCCAAAGTCCTTAGGATGAGACTATAAACCGAGGCCCCGTGTGCGAACGCACGCAGACCATCTTGCGCACACGTTAAATCCTGTTCCGCTTTTCGTAAGAGTAGGCCATTGTGTGCCGTTGGGAACGGATGACAGAATTCAGAAATCCGCATACACATGGGGACTGGATGTAAAAAAGCACATAAATGCTTATTCCATTATCCATGATATAAAAGAATAAAATTTAAAAAAATAAAAAAAATAATATTACACGAATTTGCATGCCTTTGGAACGGGTTTTAATGTGTGCGCAAGATGTTTGGCGTGCGTTTGCACACGGGGCTTGTCGGGGGAGAAGTGGAGTCGGTACTGATGTTCACTCTTCCAAGGGAAACAAAAACTTCTCAAAAGGGTACCTCGGTAAGGTAAAAAGGTAAAGGTGTCCCAAAACCTATAAGGTCGTAGAGGAGTGAGGCATCAGAGATCTAAACTTCTCTAGGAGCCAGAATATTGAGGGCGGCGCCCATCTCCTCTCCCTCGCTGCTTTACCTTCCCTGACCCTAAAGAGGGCAGGTACCCATTTACAGCTGGGTGAACTGGGGGGACTGTACTGAAGACAAGGAGCGCAAACGGTCACCTATCCAAGTGGTAACCACGCTCGATGCTGCTTAACCTTTGCTGGGGGAAAGCGAGCGCTCTGACCACTGAGCTGTCCCCTTCCCTCGTAGGGGGTTCAAACCCGGGCTGTGATATAACGAGCTCAACGCTCTAACCACTAAGCACTTCCATCCTCCCTCTGTTTATATATATTTTTTCAAGTGTTTTCAGCATTGCTTGTTTCCAGCGCTTTTGGAGTTTTATGAAGTTGTTATTTCTTTATGCTATATTTTGATATTGTTTCTGCGTGATTTTTGTTGTCTTAAAATATTGTGATATTTCTTTCCTTAGGGATTTGGGGGATTTTGTTTCTTTCGTTGTCTGTTTGTATGATTTGTTTTGTTTTGGGCATGTGTGTGTATGTTTTAGTTTTCATATTTTTATTTTTGCTCCGTCCTTTCTTCATATTTGTGTCATTTTAACCCTCAACACCTTACTGTGTGTGTGTGTGTGTGTGTGTGTGTGTGTGTGTGTGTATGCATTGCGATTGTATTTTAGCAATGTTGTGAGTGTATGCTAAGACTTGTTTTCCTATTTGAGGATTATTTATCCCGTATTTTAATGACTATTACTAATATTTTTAACGACTATTATGATTTTCTTTCAAGGACTATTGTGATTTTCTTTTAAGACTAATATCCTTCTTTCTCTTTTTTGGACGACTGCATTTTAGAACAATCATGATCATGCTATAGTACTACTGTCGGTCTGTTTTAAGATAAGTGTGATTGAATGTTCAAACTGTCCTGATTATGCTACACACTAGTTGTATTCCTGCTTCGAAACACAAGAGAAACAACATTACGATTTTTATCCATATAGGCCTGTTGAGTCTCTTAGGGCAAAATTCTTAGAAAAAAGCCACTCTGATAGGGAAACAAAAACAGTTGCAGACCAAAAGAAAAAAAAGAAAAAAGGGTGGCGCTGCTCTTGTGGCGACGCGCTCTCCCCGGGGAGAGCAGCCCGAATTTCACGCAGAGAAACCTCGTGACTTTAAGTGGTATAAAAAATATAAAAAAATAGGGAAAAAACCCAGCAGAAGACAGGAGCGACAGGACCAGACACGTCAGCAGTCTAAAGAACCCGTCTTATCTTGCCAAGATTGTTTCAGAAACACAGCACGCGCAATACGATAAGTCTTATCTAGCTGTATGACCTTCATAGTCCTACCTAGCCGTTTTGCCTTCCTTCACGATTTATCGATTTGAGATCATCGTCTGCTTGTTGTGTGATGTAAGCAATCTGTGTACCGTCTTTAGATCAGCGTCTAAGCACACAGTAACTGGGACAGGAGAGTAAAAAAACACGACAACATTCAATATTGAAATACTTTCATCCTCTGAAGTCGGAGTATGGCTGCCTATGTGCCGAGGTACTTGAAAAGAGTCCTACACGCAAAGTACTCATCCGGTGTACTTCCTATCTCACACTGATTCCCAGGTGGGATGATGAGTGAGTCAAGAGTGCACGTTCTGGGTGACCCCCAGGGTGTAAAGCTGGGGAACGCACAACAACAACAAAAACAACAACAAATACTTTCAGGGTGGGGTGGGGTGCGGGGTGGGGGGAGGGAGGTTGGGAGGCCGAATAACCTTATAGCTAGACGTTGTGCTCGGGATTTGACATCCCGGGATCAAGCCATCGCAGAGACGCCAGTTTAAAGGGAGTTTTCCCTTGGAGTTTAACATCAGTACCGATTCCATTAATTTTTCCACGAAAGTCTTTCACAAGAAACTATAAGCCGAAGTTCCTTGTGCGGAACGCTCAGAGAACATCTTGCCCACGCGCTAAACCTGTTTTGCTTTTCGGAAGAGTACGCCATTTGTGCCAATAAAAACGAATGAAAAAACAGCCACCACCACCCAAAACCACAGTCATGCATACTGGTGTCGTGTTTTGACATCATCCCCATCGTCGGAATGCGGCTACCTTAATGATAGGCAAAAACGGTGGCATAGGTATACATCGCACTATTTGTGAGCCTCGGATATCTTGCCAAGGAACGACAAATACAAATGTTAACAGCAAATAGGTAAAGCGTTGTTGAACAAAATAAAAATCCCGTTCGTATGATCTGAAGAAATCTGCTGAGCAAAAGAACGCTGTACTGACAAAGTTATTGCTAACTTAAAATAAGAATTTTAACAACAAATAGGTAAAGCGTTGTTGAACAAAATAAAAAAAACCACCGTTCATATGATCTGAAGAAATCTACTGAACATATAACACTGTAGTGACAAAGTTATGGCTAGCTTAAAGGCAAAACTGGAAAGTATCTCTGACAAATCGTTGTGGGTTTTTTTTCTTCTCGAAATCTGGTATCAAAACCATGTCTCCATATACTCGGCGTTCTAAAAGTATTTGTTGATTTGTCCACAAGTACCAGTGAAAGGATCCTGTCTCTCTTGTCTGCAAGACTTCATTCTAACAGACACACATAACCGCCCCCCCCCCCCCCCCCCCAACAGTTCTGAGTAACATGTCTAGAATACGAAAGGTGGAATCAGTCTGGAACATTTTTTTCATTGGCATAATTCTTCCACTCCCTCCATCCCTCTCCCCCACCCCCCCCTACACACACACAACCCCCGCCTGATGTTGCGTGGATAGGTAAAATAAAACACAGTTTCTGATCCTTCCTCTCTCGTTTCTGCCTGCCTAGCTGTCTGTCTGTCCGGTTGTCTGTCTGCCTGCCTGTCTATCTGTCTATCTGTCTGTCTGCCTGTATATTTCTATCTGTCTGTCTGTCTGTATATGTGCGTGTCTGTTTACCAGTGTGTCTGTCTTTCTGTCTGCTAATCAGTTTATTTATTCATTCCTTTTGTTCTGTGTTATATGTATTTATCTATCTATCTGTTTATCCATTCATAGTTTTGTATTCATTTATTGATCCTTTTGTTTAGTTAGAGATGTTGTGCCATTTTTGCTTTCTTTTCCTTTATATATATATATATATATATATATATATATATATATATATATATATATATGTATATGTATATATATATATATCTATATATCTATGTCTATCTCTGTGTGTGAGTGTGTGTGTGTGTGTGTGTGTGTGTGTGCGTGTGTACAAGCTGATAGTAGACAGAGCACACATACACCCAAGGTATGTATCCTGTAGATATCTTTGAAAGTACAAAAGTTAAGATGTAACCCTAGTAAAAAAAAAAAACCAACTACACAATTTAACTTTTTTTCATTTAGTCTAATTTTTAGTCAAGTCGAATTTGTCTCCAATACCAATAGCAATTTATCACCCCCAAAATCCATATACAATCAAAACTTAAGGCATTAAGTGGCCAACATGTCATTCTTGATTAATTTAATTAAAACTTAATCCCATGAGAGCCAAAAATCCGATTGTTGATTTCCGTAATTCTGAAAGAAATTCCAGAAAACGATCTATGTAATCATTTTTCTTTTCTCTTTTAACCCTAAAACGCCATGTATGCACTGTAGTGCGTGTGCTCTACTGTGCGATGCGAGCCATTTGAAACACTTTTGATCTAAGCTTTGGCCTCAAGAAGGTTGTAAGCTGCGGAATCGAAATGTTACAGCAAAAGTCAATGCAGTTATACATGCTCAAGTCAGCAAAACATAGATTGATGTCAGCAACAAAGTCACAGTGTAAAATGTAACAGTATTGAAATAAAGACAGTATTATTTGAATGAAATCAAATCATAACAACAATTTATGCTAACAATACATTGAATTACAAAAATGGTTTCAATAAGATGGAGATAAATTTTGTTAGTTCAACAAAGTTTTGATATGCCTTTAGTTTCCGTTGAAAAAAATGAATTTTACAGCATTTGGACAATACAGAGAATATTTCTGCAAATAATCAAACATGTTGTTTGAAATAACAGGATGTGAGCAGCATTTAAGTAGGTAATGAAATTCATCTTGAAACCGAGTTAAATAAAGCGCCACGTTGCAGAACTGAATTTAAACAAAATGGGGAGCGGAGAAGCTGCCACCATAACCGTGGAATTGATACAGAGAAGAGAAGATAAAATATATTTTTAAAAAACACGACACAGACTTCAGCAATGTCACCATGACTGGTCAGAAAGATAGTCTTTTATTCCTCCTTACTCTTTCCTTCAGAACCATAAGCCACGAAGAAGAAGAAGAAGAAGAAGAAGAAGAAGAAGAAGAAGAAAAAGAAGAAGAAGAAGAAGAAGAAGAAGAAGAAGGAGGAGGTGGTGGTCGTGGTGGTGGAGGAGGAGGAGGAGACAGAAGGAATCGATAGAATTCGCTGTGTCGTTTTATCACGGAATTTCGCTGAATTTTTCCAGTCTCTAATCCCCTCATTTAAATCAGACCAATTATTACCACCACACTGTCCCCCGCATCCAACAACCGACCCTTCCACCCTCCTCCTCCTAGTCCTCATCGCAAAAGATGCTCTTAACGCTAGTCCTTCTCAAAGTAGAGAGAAAGAAGGGGAAAGTGGCATGAGAAAACAGACAGGAAGGAAGAATGAAGAAGAAGGAAGACAGTACAGAGAACAAGATTGTCAAGGTTTCTTTTTTCTAAAAGATGTCGTTGCGTGATGTCCTGAATTGATGTTTATTCGTCAAACTGTGTGAATATGTTTAATGCTGTGTTTAGTATGCTCTCGCCATTTCCAATACCTTAATAGCGTAACTGAATAAAGAGTATTCGAAGCGTAACTGTGTGATTATTCAGAAGCTGTTGCGTTTCATGATAGTAATTCTTGCTTTCATTTGTATAAAGATCCGTTTTCGTGTTTATGGTAACAACTTTTTTTTTCACAAATGAAAGACTGGCTGTGAAATTAAACACTTTATTACCGTGAAAATAGTTGAATATATTTCAGAAAGCGTCTACTCTAGTTTTGTAGTTGTTGTTGTTGTTGTTGTTTTTTCTGTGTGTGTGTGTATTTTTCTTTTTTCTTTTATTTCGAGGATAATGGAATAAGCACGTATCCACTCCCCGATGTGTATAGTTTTTGTTGTTGTAAATTTTGTCACCCGTGGTGTATATATGTGTATGTTTGTATGTGTATTTGTGTGTGTGTGTGTGTTTGGGGAGGGGAGGTGGTGATTGTTCCTTTAAACAGGAAATAGACCTACATATCTGTGACCTATCTCTTATAACAACAAACCACAGACAAATAAAAAGTCATCATAATGACTCAAGCTGAATCCCCTACACGGAAGTATCTCGACTGCCTCATGCGTAAATCAACACAAATCCACTCTTAGTTTAACGTTATTCTAAAAGAAAAAAATAATAATGATTTACGATAGCAGAATGTCTAGTTTTAACTTCGCTTTATGCAAATCTACAGTATTTCTTTAAAAATCAAAATACAAACGAGATGTTAATATGCCATTAGTCAGTTTTTTTTAATCGATCACTTGAATCGCTCTCTCCCTAACCGTGGAAAAAAATTATGTACACGTAACAAATAATATGTGAAAACAGCTTGCGTTTTCTTAGAACCGCTGAAAAGGAACGAAGTGCCTTAAAGATTGAAAGTGTCTAATGCGAGGTACCTTTCGTCTTTTGGGAGGGAGAGGGAGCGGGAGGGGGGGGTGCAGGTGATTTTGTGAAGAACTATTTCTCTGCGTTGTTGTAATTTTGCCGGCTTAGTCACGTTAAAGTTTCCCCTTGTTTTAGCTGTGATTGCTTGGGTTTTGATCGTTTTTCTTCTTTTCTGCCTCTGTCTGTTTTGTGTGTTGCTCTGTTCTGTTTCTGTCTGTCTGTCTCTCTTCTTCTTCTGCCTCCTCCTGCCTCTGCTCTGCTTCTGTCTGTCTGTCTTCTTCTGTCTCTCTCTCTTCTCCCCCTCTCTCCTCCCTCCCCCTCGCCTCTCTTTGCTCTGTCTTCTTCTCTCTTCTCTGCTCTTTCTCCTCCTCCTCCCCCCTCCTCTCTCTCTCTTCCTCTCCTCTCTCTCTCTCTCTTCTCTCTTTTTCTCTTCCTCTCTCTTCTTTGTCCTCTCTCGTGTCTTCTCCTCTCCCCTCTCTCTCTCTTCTCTCTCTCGCTTCTTTCTCATTCTTGTCTCTGTGCTGTCCTCTCTCCTCTCTCTCTCTCTCTCTCTCTCTCCTCTCTCCTCTCCTCTCTCTCTCTCTCTCTCTCTCCTCTCCGCTCGCTCCTTGTCTTTTTCTCACTCTTTGTCTCTGTGTCTGTCCTCCTCTTCTTCCTCCTCCTCCTCTCTCTCTTTCTCTCACTCTCTGTCTTTCTTCCGACTTTTTAACACATAACTTTTTAACAGCATGACAAATAGTTTTTACGCACTCATTGGTACTTTGATTACGTCAGTCTAATACACACAAACACTCACGCGCGAACTTATGTACACACACACACACACACACACACACACACACACACACACACACACACACACACACACACACACACACATACACACACACATACCCACACAAACAAACAAACAAACAAGGAAATATGCAAGCGTATGCATACAATATTCTGGCGTCACACACATAAAAACACATACTAACACATACACACACATACACCATACAGAGTACACCCACACCCACACCTACCCACCCACACCAACACTCTCGCCCACATCAAAATACTTACATTCGTCAGGTATTTATAAGCCTGGTCGGCATGGAAACGATCGAGATCTGAGATCAAAAAAACAATAACACCATCATTGACAGCTGGGAAGTAGTATTGTAATCAACAGACAGGCGTCTACTACTACTACTACTACTACTACTCCTTTTCGTCCTCCTCCTCCTCCTCCTCCTCCTACTCCTCCTCCTACTACTACAGATAATAATAATGTATTGAATCTATATAGGGCTGAATCTTGTAAAGGAAAGAAATCAAAGTGCTTGCATTCAAATTATGTACACACATGCAACCGTTCACAAAATAAGAGGATTATTAAGTATCAAATCTACATACAAGCACGCACGCACGCACGCATGCACGCACACACACACACACTGTCTTTGTCTCTATCTCTCTCTTTTACTGTACTCCTCCCACTCCCTACATACACCCCCCCCTACCCCCCCCCCCCCCCACACACACACACACACGTTTCCCATCTGCATACACATCTCCCCTCCAACACCCCACTCACACACACAAACACAACCCACACCCACCATACACACCACCACTATCAACACACCCACACTACACACTCACACCCACCCCCCACCCCCCCAACCACCACCACCACCCACCCACCCACCACCACCCACCCACACCAAACCCCCCCACCCCCACCCAACCATCACCAGCACCACCCACCCACCCACACCAAACCACCACCCACAACACCCACCCACCCCACCCAACCATCCACCCACACACCCACCCACCACAATCAATCAATCGATCTATTTCAAATACACCCCCAAAAAAACCCAACAAAACTAACCTAAACCTAAAACCTCAAACTCAAACAAACTAAACTAAACTAGACAAACAAGACACAAACAATGCTTCTGCTTCTGCTTGCTTGCTTGCTTGCTTGCTTGCTTGCCTGCTTGCTTGATTGATTACTTGCTTGCTTGCTATTAAACACCCGTTAAACTTAAACTGACGTTCAAGGAAGCCGAAGATGGGCCCATAGCCGTGCGTGTGGACGTAGTCGGTGAGGTTGTGAGCCTGTGCGGCACTGGTGAGGTCGTGGTAGATCTGTCGCTCCTCCTCTGGAAGATGCTCGTAGTACTGCGAGTTCAACTGGTGCGCACCACCACGACCACGATGACCACGATGACCACGACCACGACCACGACCACGACGACCACGGCAACCAACCAACAACAGAACCGTCACATTCAGGTTTTGAGTTTTTGAGAGTAGGGAATCAATCGGTCCGTACGATAGTTATAATTATGACTGTTAAGAGTTGAGTGTGTAGTTTGTGTTGAATGTGTGTGGGGTTGGGGGTTAGGTGTGTGGGTGTGGGGTGGGGAGGGGGGGGGGTGGGAGGGGGAGGGTGTGTGTGGGGGTGTGTGGGGGTGGGTGTGTGTGTGTGGGTGGGTGGGTGGGGGGTAGGGGGTTGTGTGTGTGTATGTGTGTGTGTGCGTGTGTGTGTGTGTGTGTGCGTGTGTGTGTGTGTGTGTGTGTGTGTGCGGTGTGTGTGTGTGTGGGTGGGTGTGTGGGTGGGTGGGTGGGTTTGGATGTGGGGGTGAGTTTGGGTGAGGGCGTAGGTGTGTGTGTGGGGTGTGGAGGGGTGGGTGGAGGTCAAGTCAACTCAAGTTATTTTTTATTTCCAGATGGTACATTGAATAAGCAATTCATTTGCTTTTTCTTCTTCCATCAAGCCATCTATATCTAAGAACAAAATCTTAATAATGTCGATTTTTTCTTTTCCGTCTCTTCACTGAAATGTGATATTAGACACAAAAAGGCTAGGGGTGGGGGGATGGGAGGATCTGGGAGTTGGTTAGAGGGTTAATTTACTAAAATCTACTATAAACAAGTAAGAACATGTTAAATGTAAAGTAACTCTTTAAGTACAGAACAGTAAAAATTCCTAACAGAATCTAACCCCCCAAAAAGTAATAGAATAATATTTTAAAACTTTAATGAACAAGAGAAAATATAATCCCACAGAAAGGATCGTGTCTTTTAGAGTCCATAATAATCATAACAATGGCCCAATTGGTGTGTGCAATAACGATTTGAAAAAAAAACACAACTCCTCCTCCTCTCTAGGTTAAAGATCACTGAATGTCGCCGATGACGTTGATGTGGTAAAGAACAGGTATGCGACTTTTGAGCATGCTGCAAACCAAGATAGGATCAGCAGAAACTTGATGGCCACATAATTATACAAGAGACATGTCCAACATAATTATCTTGTCTTAAAATGTCTGAATCTGAAGATGTGCCTGCGTGCGTGCGTGCATGCGTGTGTGTGTGTGTTTATATGTGTGCTTATGTGTGTGTGTGTTTTTATGTGTATTTATGTGTGTGTGTGTTTGAGTGTGTGTGAGTGTGTGTATGTGTGTGTTTGTGTATGTGCTTATGTGTGTATATGTGTGTGTGCGCGCGCACTCTCGCGTGTGTGTGCGATTTTTTTTTACCACTGGCCATTGACCTCAGAATAAATGAAGAAAACTGAACAAAAAACCTTCAGTAAAAAAAAAAAACAACGTTAAAAAAAGAAACCTTGGACAGGGATGGTCCAGAAAGGTTTAAAAAAAAGGGGGGGTTTAATGTATTTTATTTTATTTTTTATTTTATTTTAATATTTTATATCTAGGATAATGGAATAAGCACTGATGTGCTTTTTTTTCCATCCAGTATCAAGAAGGCAGAACAGAGAGAGGAATGGAGGGAACTGGTTGTTGAGTCTTTGAGGGTGCCCCCACGGTCGTCAGACTACGGGACAGATAGATAGATAGATCAAGAAGTGTACTTACGTTCTGCAGATAGTCGTAGAAGTCGGAGTGGTGATGTGAAAACTGCCGCTTTACGGGCCCAGTGGAGGCTGCTTCAGCAGTCAGGGCGTTCTGTGCACAGACAACAACAGACAGCAGATGTTGTTAGTGGTGTTGTTCGTGGTGGATCACATGTTGTTGTTCGTGTTGGATCAGATGTTGTTGTTCGTGTTGGATCAGATGTTGTTTCAGATGTTGTTAATGTTGGATCAGATGTTGTTGTTAGTGGTGGATCAGATGTTGTTTCAGATGTTGTTAATGTTGGATCAGATGTTGTTAATGTTGGATTAGATGTTGTTAATGTTGGATCAGATGTTGTTAATGTTGGATCAGATGTTGTTAATGTTGGATCACATATTGTTAATGTTGGATCACATGTTGTTAATGTTGGATTAGATGTTGTTAATGTTGGATCAGATGTTGCTAATGTTGGATCACATGTTGTTAATGTTGGATCAGATATTGTTAATGTTGGATCAGATGTTGTTTCAGATGTTGTTAATGTTGGATTAGATGTTGTTAATGTTGGATCAGATGTTGTTAATGTTGGATCAGATGTTGTTAATGTTGGATCACATATTGTTAATGTTGGATCACATGTTGTTAATGTTGGATCACATGTTGTTAATGTTGTATCAGATGTTGCTAATGCTGGATCAGATGTTATTAATGTTGGATCAGATGTTGTTAAAGTTGTTTCAGATGTTGTTAATGTTGGATCAGATGTTGTAAATGTTGGATCACATGTTGTAAATGTTGGATCACATGTTGCTAATGTTGGATCAGATGTTGCTAATGTTGGATCACATGTTGTTAATGTTGTATCAGATGTTGTTAATGTTGGATCAGATGTTGCTAATGTTGGATCACATGTTGTAAATGTTGGATCAGATGTTGCTAATGTTGGATCACATGTTGCTAATGTTGGATCAGATGTTGCTAATGTTGGATCAGATGTTGTTAATGTTGGATCAGATGTTGCTAATGTTGGATCAGATGTTGTAAATGTTGGATCAGATGTTGTAAATGTTGGATCAGATGTTGTTAATGTTGGATCAGATGTTGTTAATGTTGGATCAGATGTTGCTAATGTTGGATCAGATGTTGTTAATGTTGGATCAGATGTTGCTAATGTTGGATCAGATGTTGTAAATGTTGGATCAGATGTTGTAAATGTTGGATCAGATGTTGTTAATGTTGGATCAGATGTTGCTAATGTCGGATAAGATGTTGCTAATGTCGGGCGTTCCCCACTTTTACACCTAAGGGGGTCACACACAGTATAATGCGCTTTGTCTCACTCGTACGTGAAGGTGAAATCATCAGAGTTGAACTAAATGAGAAGCTTATGCGTATGACTGTTTTCATGTTCCTCACTCTATTTGCAGCCATACTCCGACTTCAGAGGATTTTTTCCCCTTCTTTAATGAAGAAAACAGGCTGTTTTGGGAAGAGCTCGTCATGGCAGAAGACCATCTCAACATAACATTTCCAAGCGTGATGAACATTTTCATATAGGCTTTGATGCTTAGCCTTCGGATGAGACTATAAACCGAGGCCCCGTGTGCGAACGCACGCAAAACATCTTGCGCACGCGTAAAATCCTGTTCCGCTTTTCGAAAGAGTAGGCCATTGTGTGCCGGTGGGAACAGATGACAAAATTGACAAAACCGCATACACACGGGGACTGGATTTTAAAAAAAGCGCATGAGTGGTTATTCCATTATCTTCGATATAAAGGAATATATAATATAAAAGAATAAATAATCAATAATAATAACTAACTGACCCCACTTTTGGCAGAACCTGTTCACTCGACCAGTTTGCCATATTTGTCACTTTGCCATTTTTGTTCAAGTTGTGGCAGAGAGAAGAGACAGGACCAAGCACAAACAAGATGACTACAGCACTGGGCAAGATTTTTTGTTGTTGTACGAGAATGACTTTCTCAATATCGGTCATTATCTTCATTATTTTCATAGTCATCATCATCATCATCATCATCATCACATCGCAATCTTCTTTGTCACTGTTGTAGTTGTCATCACCATTATTGGTAATTATCATCATGATCATCATCATTATCATCTTCATCATAGCCATCTTTGTCCTCCTCTTCCTTCTTTTTACTATTGTCGTTGTTTGTGGCAGCAGCAGCAGCAGCAGCAACAACAGCAACAATAGTAGTAGTAGTTGTTGTTATCATGTGTGTATCTATCTATCTATCTGTCTGTGTCTGTCTGTCTGTCTGTCTGTCTGTCTCTCTCTATCTATCTACGTCTCTCTCTATCTATCTATCTATCTATCTATCTATCTATCTATCTATCTATCTATCTATCTATCTATCTACACACACGTGTGTGTGTCTGTGTGTGTAGGTGCGTGTATGTGTGCGCGAGCGCGCATGTATTTTTACTCACCTCAATCAATTGGTGGACTTCAAACGCGTGATTGTCATCCAGATCTAAAAAAAAAATTTGAAAATGCAAAACAAAACAGAAATCAATCAAGTCAAAGAATGATAGAGCAAGGAATAATTCTTGTAAAAAATCTTTTTTTGTTCTAATGCCAACTTGTGTTGGTATATATAGGGCTTTTCGATTCTTTTCCCGTTAGTTCATATGTCTCTGCTCTAAAAAATACATCCCGTCCTTGACATATGTATATCTACTTGGTTCTATTTTCAAACCTTTATGTCGCGTAATTTTATCCAGGCTACAGATTCCATTTGTACAACCCGTTTCTCACCACCTCCAGCAAAAAAAAAAAGATAAAAAAAACCCCACAAAGACAAAAAACCGGCCAAGCAGCCAATCAAGAACAAATGAACAATGAACAAATGAACACATCTTATCTATAGATGTTTATAGAATAAGCATAACAATAGCTTTTTTTTTTTTTTACATCCAGCCCTCTGCGAAAAAAGAAAAGCAAAAAGAAAACGAAAGTAAATTAACGTGCAATACATAGCATGAAGAATAATAGAAAGAAAGAAAGAAAAAACAACAACATATATTGATGATGGATTTTCCATGCAAATTCACCCCAATGTAATCAAGCAATTAATGAGCCAACTAACCAAAAACGCAAGCAAGCTGACAAGTAGCAAACCAACCAACCAAACCACCCACCAAAATTAAACCCAGCCCACCAAGCAGCCAGTCAAACAAATTCAAGCCACCCTGTCCCCCAACCCACCACCCCTACCCCCCCCCCCCCCCCCCCCCCCCTCCATAAATCAAAAACGCCAAATCTATCAACGATGCTGATTGTAAGAAAAAAAGAAAAACGGTGTGAAAAATTCTTATTTGCTGGAGGTGCGCGCGTGCGTGGGGCGCGCGCGCACACACACACACACACATGCACGGACGCACGCGCACAGATACACACACACACACGGACACACACACAGAGAACATGCACACCCACAGAGACACAGACACCCACCCACATCCACCCACTACACAGCCACTACACGCACACGCACACACAACAATAGGAGGGGGAAGAGAGAGAGAGAGAGAGAGAGAGAGAGAGAGAGAGAGGGGGGGGGGGGGGAGAGCGAGAGAGAGAGGGGGGGGGGGGAGAGCGAGAGGAGAGAGAGAGAGAGAGAGAGAAAAGAGAGATACAAACAGACAGACAGGGACAGAGACAAAGAGACAGACAGACAGAGAATAAGAGAGAGACAGAAAGAGAGTAATTAAAAATCTGTGTGTATAATATATATATATATATATATGTGTGTGTGTGTGTATATATATATATGTGTGTATATGTATATATATGTATATATATATATTTATGTATGTATGTGTGTGTTTCATTTATTTATTCTTTTATATCGAGGATAATGGAATAAGCATACATGTGCCTTCTTTACATCCTGTCCCCGTGTGTATGCGGTTTTGTAAATTCTGTCATCTGCTTCCACCAGCACACAATGGCCTACTCTTCCGAAAAGCGGAACAGGATTTAACGTGTGCGCAAGATGTTCTTGCATGCGTTCGAACACGGGGCCTCGGTTTACAGTCTCATCCGACCACACCCTAGAGCACACCCCTCACCCCCACCCTCCCCAGCCTTCCAATCCACTCCACTCCCCTCCACTCCACTCCACCCCACTCCAGCCCACTCCACTCCACTCCCCTCCCCTCCACCCCACCCCACACCCCCACCCTCCCCAGCCTTCCACCCCACCCCACTCCACCCCACCCCACTCCACTCCACCCCACCCCACAACCCCACCCTCCCCAGCCTTCCACTCCACCCCACTCCATACCCACACCACACTCCACACTCCACTCCACCCCACTCCACCCCACACCACACTCCACACTCCACTCCACCCCACTCCACCCCACACCACACTCCACACCACACTCCACACCCCACTCCTCCACTCCACTCCACTGCACGTACGTTCCAGCAGGCCGAAGACAGGGCCATAGCCAATGGTGGTCAGGTAGGCCGTGAGCTGCTTGTTGGCCGCTGCCTGCACCAGGCCGTTGAACGTCTGCTTCTCTTGCTCCGGCAGATGCTGGTAGTAAGGGCTGTGCAGCTGGTGGGCGCCCGCAAAGATGGATAGTAGTAGAGGAGTAGTAGTAGTGGTAGTAGGAGTAGTAGTAGTGGTAGTAGTAGTAGTTGTGGTGGTAGTGGTAGTAGTGGTAGTAGTAGGAGTGGTAGGAGTAGTAGTAGTAGTGGTAGTGGTAGTAGTAGGAGGAGGAGGAGGAGCAGCAGTAGTAGTAGTAGTAGTGGTGGTAGTAGGAGTAGTTAGTAGATGGTGGTAGTAGTAGTGGTAGTGTGAG
>CM054146.1:27424094-27441594 GCA_028751875.1 Rapana venosa
CATTTATGATTACACGCATCTGTACACACAGACGAAAGTTGTACTCCCTCTCTGTCTGTCTGTTTCTGTCTGTCTGTCTGTCTATCTGTCTGTCTGTCTCTGCCTTTGTATCTGTCTCTATCTCTCTCTATATATGTATCTCTCTGAATGCTTATCTGTCTGTCTGTTTATATGTCTCTGTCTCTATTTTTCTGTGTATGTGTGTGCGTGTGTCTGTTTGTCTGTCTATCTGTCTCTCACTCTCTCTCTCTCTCACAGACACAGACACACACACTCACTCACTCACACACAAAACACATACACATACACTCTCTCTCTCTCGCTCGCTCTCTCTCTCTCTCTCTCTCTCTCTCTCTCTCTCTCTCTCTCTCTCTCGCACACACACACACACACACACACGCGCGCGCGCGCACGCACACACACACACACAGAACATTTACCTCTGCCAGGTAAGCAGCAAATTTCTCAGCATCATAGCTGCTCATATCTGAAACAGAATCAATTAATCAATCAGTTAGTCAATCAGTTAGTTAGTTAGTCAATCATTCAATTTTTTTTTTAATCTATCTTTAATCTTTTATTTCGAGGATAATGGAATGAGCACTCTTACGCTTTTTTTTTTTTATCCAGTCCCCACTTGTACGCAGTTTTTGTAATTCTTTTTATCAACCATTCCCACCGGCACACAATGTCCTACTCCTCCGAAAGAGCGAATAGGTTTTAACGAGCGCGCAAGATAGTCTGCGTGCGTTTGCACAGGGGACCTCGCTTTATATTCTCATCCGAAGGATTTTTGAAGGAGTGGAGTCGGCATTGATATTAGCTTCAGGGAGAAAAAGTCCGCTTGAACGGGATTTGAAACCCGGCTCACCTGGGTCAGCAAATCACAAGTGCAATGCGCAACGCTCTAATCACCTGGCTATCCCGTCTCCACAGTAAATGAGTGAGTGAGTGAGTCAGTCAGCCACCCACCCAAGCAACCAATCAGCCAGCCAACCAATCCCCCCAGTCAGACTGAATGGCTGACCGACAGCACAGACCGAGTGAGTTAGCTTGCAAGATGTGCCAATTGACTGACTGACTAGCTGAACTCACTAACTGATACATTACTCAGAGTTGTGCTAATTGACTGACTGACTAGCTGACTCGTTCAATGACAGATGAATCGGTGCTATACTAATTGACTAACTATAACACTCACCCCCATCCCATCCCCACCAAACCCCAACCCTACCCACCCCAACCCCAATCTAACCCCAACCCAACCCAAACCCCACACCCCAACCCCAAACCCCAACCCCAAACCTCACACCCCACCCTCAAAATCCACCCCAAACCCACCCCAAACCCCAAACCCAACCCCAAAACCCAACCCAACCCTTCCCCACCCCACCCAGCTCACACCCCAGCCCGACCCAACCAAAACCCCACCCCCAACATCCTCACCAACCCCAACCCCTCACCAACCCCAAACCCCACCCCCACCCCAACCCAAACCCAAACCCAAACCCCAAACCCCAACCAACCCCAAACCCCACCCCAACCCAACCCTTCTCCACCCCACCCAGCTCACACCCCAGTCCCACCCAACAGAAACCCCACCCCCACCATCCCCACCAACCTCACCCCAACCAACCCAACCTCAAACCCCAACCAAAACCCCGCTCCCCCCCCCCCCCAAAAAAAAAAGACACAACAAAAAACCACACACAACAAAACAACAACATTAACAAAACCCTACAACCCACCCAACAAGTCCAAAAAAAAAACCCCACCAACAAAAAAAACACTAACTACCACCTAGCTAGCCACAGGAACTCACGGTCCATCATCTTGAGGACGGGCACCAGACCCACTCTGTCGATGAACTCGGTCAGTTCATTGTTCTCGGCAGCCACCACCAGCTGCCCAAACAGCAGCTTATCTCCCTCCGGCAGCCTCTGGAAGGAGTGATGGGACTGGATGGACACCAGAAAGTCCACGAAGGTGCCGCTGGCCACCGCCAACAGAAGACCCAGCACGAAGAACTTCATCGCGGATGATGGAGAAAAAGAAGTTGGGTTTTTTTTTGTTTCTCTTTCCTTCTTCTTTCAAGAAACCTGGGGTACACAAAGAGAGAGAAGAAGAGAGAGGGGGAGGGAGGGGGAGAGGGGGGAGAGGGGAGAGAGAGAGAGAGAGAGGGGGAGAGAGAGAGGGAGAGAGAGTTGTATGAGTTTTGTTGTAAAGGTTGTGAACCTTGGAACTTAAGCCGAGGCATGACCCAAAAAATTAATATGATGAACGGAAAAAAACATGACCAAAAAGGACAAAAACAGGACAAAACCGAAGAAAAAGGACCAAAAAGTACAAAAACGAAGACAAATGACATAAAAAGGACAAAATGACAAAAAAGGACAAAAATGACCAAAAAAGGACAAAAATGACAAAAAAGGACAAAAACAAAAAAAAAGACAAAAATGACAAAAAAGGACCAAAAAGAAAAAAAGGGCTAAAATAGAATGAAGCAGCTGGAATGGTGAGCCAACAAAAAAAAAAGAACAAACAAAGAACCCCCCCCCCAAAAAAAAAAAAACAACAACAAAACCCCAACACAACCCACCCCGAGCACAGATTCACAAGAAAAAGAAAAACGTATTACGTAATCAAAACCAATGAATTTTCATAAAAAGATTTTTTTTTTAAATCCTGATATTTCAAAGATGTCTTTCTTACGTTTTATCGCCTAGGGTAACGGAAAGGAAAATAAGAAAACAATTCTATCTTCAAATAATAACAGCAACAACAAAAAAGAACAAATCGTATCGTTATAAATAAATAAAATAGACTGCAAAGCTTAGATATACAATGGACTAAAAGATACCCCCCCAAAAAAAATTCCTGGAAAATGAGTTACCCAAGTTACAAAAAACCCACACCAAACAGTACAGAAATGTTTACGTCAGAAACAAAACCGAAACCAAAAAAGAAAATGAAGAAACCAACAAACCAGACAAACAAAACAACGAATCTAAATGAACACAGAAACAAACGAGTTTCCGCAAATACCAAACAAAGGCCGCACAAACTTTTTTGTTAAGTATCATGTCACCGATATAAGCAGTAACGAAAGTCATTGAAAACGCAGAGAATACCGTTTTAAAAGCAAACTGGAATGTGAAAACGATTATTACGTGTAACGTTAGCGTTTGAAGATTGGAAAAAGAGACTGCATACTTGGTATTTCTGTTCACATAAAAGTAACAAGCGCTTATTTATTATCGAAGAAAAGAGAACATCGCAGGTGCACAGTCCGATACATGATTAGACCAACAACAAGTCTTGGAAATTATATCGTGCTCTTTTACCGTAATGCACAAAACTCGGTGGACTAGAGGTAACGCGCCTGCCTAGAAAACGAAAAGTCCGGGTCGGAAGTGAAGTGAGGGTTGGTGCGATTCCTGTTTGGGCCCGGAACTTTTATCCCCCCCCCTTCCCCGACCATTAGACCATGAGTGTGGTCTTGGTGCTAGCCTTTCGGATGAGACTATAAATCGAGGTCCCGTGAGTTACATATAATTATTTAGCGCACGTAAACGAACCCACGGCAGCAAGAGAGTTGTCCCTGGAAAAATTCTGTAGAAAAAAGCCACTCTGATAGGGAAACAAATACAGTTGCACACAGGAAAAGAAAAACAAACTAATGGGTGGCGCTGCTCTTGTGGCGCTGCACTCTCCACGAGGAGAGCAGCCCGAATTTTACGCAGAGAAATCTGTCGTGACTTAAGGTGGTATACAATAAAAGAAAACTGATTCATGCTATGATAAAAAAGAGATAAAAATTGTCATTTACAAGGCAAAATTTAACGATTGATAGATATATGCATTTAGTTCCTGTGGTACAGGTATTTCAAGTTTGTATTTTTGATTTTTTTTTATAGAAAATGTGTTTTATTTTATTTAGTTTTATGAAATCTAGGGTGGCGGGGTGAAATTATTTCACCAACAGGAGAAGTAAGGTGCCTCCTTCCCTCCGCTAGCCTGTGGGAGATCCTTGGGCAAGATCGGGTACCCACTTAGCCTCCCAATCAGGGTTACGTGAAGTCATGGAAGGCAGGTGACGGATGATGTGTTGAGCAGCCGAATAGTTTTTGGGAACTGGTCAGCACTTCAATGTGTTAGGCAGATGATACTATATGAGTACAATGGCTAAGACAATCCGCT
Organism: Rapana venosa; assembly: GCA_028751875.1. NCBI lineage: Eukaryota > Metazoa > Mollusca > Gastropoda > Neogastropoda > Muricidae > Rapana > Rapana venosa. The sequence continues at coordinate 27,428,295 of CM054146.1, forward strand.
CAGTACGAGCACTGCTCCTATAGAAAGTAATTGCAGCCTACTATAGGTATACTTCTGCAAAGAATGTCATGGTAATCAGAAAGAAACAGAATACAGATAACAGCGTGAAGGGGGCTTCCAGTTTATCTGGAAGTTCCTCGCTCGGTAGGGTGGATTATGTGCGACAGGTAACCCTCGATCGTCATCCAGCGACTGTCCGCATCAGAAAACCTCTCCGAATGGGTACATGGAACGTACGGACTATGCTACAAAAAGGAAAATTGGAAAATCTCAAACAAGAAATGGAAAGAATGACCTCAATATACTAGGACTTTCAGAAGTGAGATGAAAGGAGCAGGCTGCATAACATCCGACAACTACACCATTCTTTACTCAGGAGGAGATCAACACCAGAAAGGAGTTGGCATGATTCTAGATCAAGAAACCTCAAAGACCATCAAGGTTTCTGGACTGTAAATGACAGAGTCCTGATAGTAAAAAACTTAAGGGCACACCTTTCGACATTGGAATAGTACAAGTATATGCACCAACAGCTGATAAAGATGACGCAGAAATTGAGGAGTTTTATGAAAATATCGAAAAGGCAATGAAGCAACTGAAGTCTCAAGATATCAGAATAATAATGGGTGACCTCAATTCAAAGGTGGGAAAAGGGAAAGATGAAACCACAGTTGGCCCATTTGGAATAGGAGTGAGAAATGAAAGAGGGGAGCGGCTCACGGAATGGTGCAAGGAACAAAAGCTGGCTGTTATGAACACATGGTTTGAAAACCATCCAAGAAGATGCTGGACATGGAAAAGCCCTGGCGACAGAACCAGGAATCAAATAGATTACATCCTGATTCAAGAACGCTTCCGTAACTCTATAACATCTTGTAAGTCCATGCCAGGTGCAGACTGTGGAAGTGATCATGTCCCAGTTATCGGGACAATGCGACTAAAATTGAAAAAGTTGTCAAAGCAAAAAGAACACCAAAACTGCAATGAACATGCTACAAACTGACGAAGAAATCAAAGAAAAATACAAGATCAAAGTTGGAAACAAATTCGATGGCCTAGATCAACTCACCACTACAGAGGAAAAATGGCAGATGATGAAAGATAGCATCAGCGAGGCAGCAAAAGAATATATACCAGTCATAAATAGAAAGGAAAATAAGAAGTGGATGAGCTCCGAGATTTTAAACCTAATGGAAAACAGGAGAAAGGCAAAAGTAGATGAAAAGAAGTATTAAGAACTCGACAAACTGGTTAAGAAAAGTGTAATGAAGCCAAGGAAGAATGGATCAATATGCAGTGCAAGGAAATTGAAATGAATGCAAATTTTGATAGCAAACTTATGCATGAAAAAATAAAAGATGTGACAGGGAAGAAATCATCTGCAAAAACAGGTTGTATAAAGTCGAGAGATGGAGATATACTCATGGAAAAAGAAGATATTCTTAACAGGTGGTCAGAATACATCGAAGAGTTATACCACGACGACAGAGGTCCACCTCATATTAGCAACGAAGATGGCCACATAATCATGGAAGACGAAGTGAGACATGCACTCAGCAAGATGAAAAGTGGTAAGGCGCCAGGACCTGATGATATCCCATCTGAATTGATAACAGCCCTGGATGAAGTGGGAATTAAGGCGGTCACAAAACTACTAAACAATATATATGACACAGGAGAGATTCCGACAGATATGAAGATGTCCATCTACATTGCGATCCCTAAGAAACTGGGTACAGCTGAATGTGACCAACATCGTACAATCAGCCTGATGAGTCACCTCACCAAAGTTCTTTTACGAATACTCATGAAGAGAATGAGAAATAAAATACTCCAGAAATATCAGAAACGCAATTTGGATTCATGGCAGACAAAGGCACCAGAAATGCAATCTTCGCATTGAAAACTCTCATGGAAAGATCCATCGAGGTCCAGAAAGACCTGTACCTCTGCTTCATTGACTACTCAAAAGCGTTCGACAAAGTACGACACTCCGACTTGTTTGATATTCTGGCAGGGCTATACATCGACGGGAAAGATCTTCGAGTCCTCAGAAACATATATTTGGGAACAGGAGGCAGCCATTAGAGTCGACAATAACATCAGTCAATATAGACCAATCTGCAGGGTGTGAGGGAGGGCTGCGTGTTCTCGCCTGATTTATTTAATGTATATAGTGAAATAATTCTACGAAATATTGAGAATCATGAGGGAATTAGTGTAGGTGGCCACAACATCAACAACCTGAGATATGCAGATGAACACAGTCCTTATCGCCGACTCTGAAGAAAAACTGCAAAAGATTTTAACAACAGTAACAGACGAAAGCGAAAAGAAAGGATTACAGCTCAATGCAAAGAAGACAGAATGCATGGTGATCTCGAAAAAAGCTGTTTACCACAATGCAACATAGCCTGTAAAGGAGAGAGAATCAGACAAGTAAACACCTTTAAATACCTTGGTTGTACTATCACCCCGGACGGCAAGTGTGACACAGAAATCAAGAAGAGAATCGGTCAATCTAAGGCAACTTTTAACAACATGAAATGCATTTTTACCAACAGTAAGATAAGCCTCAAGACAAAGATCCATGTTTTGAGAGCCTACGTATGGTCCATTCTTCTGTACGGATGTGAGTGCTGGACCCTAGCCAAAGACACAGAACAGCGACTAGAAGCAGTGGAAATGTGGTTCATCCGGAGAATCATGAAAATCTCATGGACAAAAAGAAAAACTAATGCAGAAGTAATGGAAATGGCTGGGTACAAGAGATCCCTTCTCAACACCATCAGAGAAAGACAGCTCAAATTTTTCGGCCATATAATCAGGGCTGACGGACTAGAGAAACTGTTATGGAGTGGCAAAATCTGTGGAAACAAGAGCAGAGGAAGACAACGCACAAAATTCACAGACAGCTTAAACAAATTCGCAACGAATAAAGAGGGCACTAACAATGAGCTCATGAGAGGGACCGAGAACAGGGAAGAATGGAGAGCCATGATCGTCGATGTCTGCAGGACCAGACCGGACACTTGAAGAAGAAGAAGAAGAAATCTGTTAAAGCAAACACGAACAAACGTGCACTCATGCGCGCACAAACACACACACACAGACACACACACACACACACACACACCACACACACACACACACACACACACACACACACACACATTATCCTCGATATAAAAGAATAAGGTAAAGGAATAAGATAAGAATAAGACACACAGAGATATATACACACACACACACACACACACACACACACACACACACACAAACACACACACACACAGACACACACACACACACACACTACGCATAATTATGCACACACATTTGCTTTCTTTTTCATATAACTTTTTTTTTAAAATGCAGGATAGCATAGTGGTTAGAGTACATGGTCGTGATCTGAGTGCCCGGGATGGAACCACACACCCGTGGTACCCGTTCAGAGGACTGTTCCCCCTAGAGTGATGATTAGCACCCGAGATCATGTGATCGAATACACGCAGAACATCTTACGCAATAATTAAAACCTGGTTCGCTGTTCGGAAGAGTAGGTCATGGAGTGGCGGTAGGAACGGATGACAACATTTCAAACACCTGCATGCACACTGGCGCTGTATTTAGACACTACCCGAAGCTGGAATGCAGACGTCTCAATGGTAGGCAACAACGGTTGCATACGCATATATAGTTATAGTTTCATAATAAAAATAATAATAAAGGGTGGCGCTGCTCGTGTGGCGATGTGGGGGGGAGGGGGGGGGGGGGACGGGATAGCCTAGTGGTTAGAACATTGCGCTCACAATGTGACGACCCGGGTTCGATTCCCGTTCATGGGGATATTTTCACCCAGGAGTTTACATCAGCGCAGACTCCACTCTCCCCAAAAGTCCTTCGGATGAGACTATAAACCGAGGCCCCGTGTGCGAACGCACGCAGAACATCTTGCGCACACGTTAAATCCTGTTCCGCTTTTCGTAAGAGTAGGCCATTGTGTGCCGGTGGGAAGAGATGACAGAATTTACAAAACCGCATACGCAGGGGGGACAGGATGTAAAAAAGCACAAAAGTGTTTATTCCATTATCCTCGATATAAAAGAATGAAATAAATAAAAAAAATGCATGCCCTCTTCCCAGGGAGAGCAGCCCGAATTCCACGCAGAGAAATCTCCCGTGACTTAAAGTGGTATGAAATAAAATACAAAGATATAAAAAAAAATGCGCAAAATTCTCACAACTGGTCAACTTTGGTCATAAAAAAGCAACAACACAAATCAGACAAAAAGAAAGAAAGCATGGAAGTGCTTCAGCTTGCAACGGTGCTAGGAGAGTGGAAAATGCAAAACTTTATGATAGAAACTGAAGATTATTTTTGGGTCGATATTTCAAAAACTAATATTGAATACAATAAAACGACACAGACAACTTTACAAATATAAGAGAAAGAACAAAATTGCGATAAATAATGGAATTCAGAAAGAAATAGAAACAAATAATACAACTTGGATTATCATGCATTCCAATTATGTAAAAATGATCCTGCAATGAAACTGAACACAGAAGAAGGAAAAAAACATACATGCAAAAATAATACAATAGAAAAAAAACACTTTTGAGAATTTCTTGCGTATATAAGAGAGAGGTTGAAAAGATTTGCTTGTCGCTTTAGATGCTGTTTATTTGTAAGTTTCCTAGAAATGTTTGTTTCTATGTCTCTTACTGGAAAGATTTTAAAAAATTCTTTAAAAAATATTCAAAATGTTTCAGCTGCTGTAAAAAAAAAATCAATGTTCACAGAGACAATACAGGAAAGACAACAAAATTAAAGCAAGAATGGACTCTGTATCTTAAAAGCGAAAAGTAGATTGATCAAACAACTGATCTAAACAAACAACAAACTCCAGCGGGAAAAAAACCTAATATCAATAACGTAAAAAAATGAACTTAAAAGTCTTGTTCTTTTTGTTTTAGTTGAGATAATTCATAAAGACTGACTGCATACATTGGATTTAGCTTCATAATAGGTAGTTACCAGAAAACCTGTAACATAGTCATTACTCAAATGGGATAATTAAAAAAAAAAGAAAAGCAGCTTTGAATGAAACACCGAGCATTTGTCTATTTTTGTGTTAGGCCAACAATCTTGTAAGGTTTGTTATGTTTGGTTTTATTCTTTTGTTCTTTGGCTAGAGCTCCCAGGTTTACCAACAGTAAGATTTCTGCCTGTGCCACCGTTGTTGCCCACCTATTAAGATAACCACATTCCAACTTTTGCGATTCATTAGGTTTTTAATTTTTTGTAGATAAGCACTAAACTCTACATTTAATGTTGTTATGGCTTCGAGATGGTATACTGAGGTTGCATTTAAGTTATGACAAGCTCTTAGAACAGCAACCTGTATAATCCTTAATAAAAGATATATTTTTAAAATCCTTTTAAGTCGGAGTATGGCTTTCAAAACTAAACGAAACATACACACAAATTCCTCTTCCAGATTGTAAGAAATAAGATCTCTCAGTGATTCGCTGCTATGAGTGAGTGGTACAGAGTACATAATATAGTAGGTAATCCCCAGAGTGTTAAGCTGAGGAACACCCAACAACAACAGTATTAGAGCATGGTGTTATATGGCCAGCTGCTTAACATTCTGCCAAGCAGATTTCATGGCAGATAAATGTTAATTCTCAATGAGTATCTTGCAGGCTATGAAATGAAATCTCAAGAAGCTAGACGAAGAGAAAAACACACCCCCCCCCCCCCCCTTAAAAAAAACCTCCACACAACAACAACAAACAAGAAGTAGTATTTTGGTTTCTAAAAAGCACAATACAAAATAATGAAAAACAAGTTCCACACCCTACCTAGTCTCTGAAAAAAAATCATACACAAACTTAATGATAACTTCCAAATTCAGTCAATCACAATAGCATCATTATATCTTAAAGCTTACAAACATATCGTGACCAAAAAAAAGAAATTTTACCAAACGACCAAAAAATCACCAAAATTTTTCTACGAATCCACTAGCCTCTAGATCCCAAGACAAAAGAGTCCTCACCTCTGACTTTTCGGCTCCAAATGTCCAAGAATACTCTAGATTAATAGTTCAAGTAGGTTACTTCTATTTTTAGAATACCACTTATGCAAATCATTTCTTTACGAATTGGCCAATCAGATGATCGTCTCGCACGTGCATTGGGGGTCACGGAAAGCTTATCTGGAGAAACAAGGTATTACATAGAAGTAAGGTATTACATTACAACGTGACTTGGCCTGACCCATTTCGAATGAACACTGGACTGGTTTAGAGAAAAGGTAATCGTTGGTTACCACACAGATTGCTAAATGACACACCCTGTCAAATGGTGAATTATTTCACTGGGGTTTTGTTGTTGTTCTGGAGGGGTTTTCTTGGTCTGGTTAGAGCTCCCAAGGATCTCCATTGGTGAGATTCTTTTTTTATATATAACTGATTTAGTACCCCACCACGCCCTGCACAGGTGTGTGAGTGTATGTGTGCACCAATGCAGGTGATCAATGTTTAACAAAATAAAATAAAATCCAACCTGATCAGAAAGAACGAGCTCAATTCGATTTGGAAGCAAAGGATGAAGAGAGAGCCACCTGCTTTTAATTAAAAAGCTGTCGTAGTGATTTTGAAACAGACTTGGAAAGAGAAGAAGATGAAGGGCTCTGCTTTTCTCTGCTGATTCCAATGCATACTGCACTGTCAGTCAAACATAGGTTTTGTGCAGACAAACCTTAAAGTGGGCAATCTAATGGTGCAACCATGCAACGCTGGTTAGCTTTAACAACAACAAAAATAAAACTGATTCCCAATTGAGTCGAGGTTTGAATCTTATTAGCTTGCATCCATTGTTGCACAACAGTAGTTCGATGGTTTAGAAGTAATGGGCCTGCCTAGAAAGTGAAAAGTGCGGGTTTCACGTGTGTAGTGGTTTGATCCCCGTTTGTGCCCGAAACTTTTCCTTTATCCGTGAGTAGTGGTCTGGGTGCTAGTCGTTTGGATGAGACAATAAACCGAGGTCTCGTGTGCCATACTCATTTCGTGCATGTAAAAGAACCCACAGCAACAAGTGAGTTGTCCCAGGCAAAATTATGTATAAAAAAACCACTCTAATAGGAAAACAAATACATAATTTTATTTAGACAGGGGAAAAAATGGGTGGCGCTGCTCATGTGGTTACGCGCTCTCACTGGGAATAGCGGCCGGGAGTTCACACAGAGAAAATAATCTGCCGTGACTTAAAGTAGTATACAATATACTTGTTCTTAACTGCAGTTAAACTCATGTGGGGAAAGGGGGGCGTAGGTTAGTCTAGTGGTTAGAGCATTGTGCTTACAATTTGACAGGCTGGCATTGAGCCCGGGTTCGAGCCACCACCGAGACGCTGTTCAAGAGGATCCCCCACCCCCACCCCACCCCCCAGGAGTTAGCATCAGTATTGACTCCATTCCCCTGAAAGTCCTTCAGATGAGAGTATAGATTGCGGCCCTCTGAGTAGGAACGCATGCAAGGAACCTGTTAGAACCCGTTTTGCCTTTCGGAAGAGTAGGCCATTCATTTGTGAGTACGACTCTTTTCAAGCTTCTCACCACAACACTTATACTCCGATTTCAGATGGGTGTTTTGGGGAGGGTTAAGTTCTCCTTTAAAGGAACATGTAAGACTGTTATACTATAAGCTAGTCATGGCTTAAGACAGTCTCAACATGAATCTTTTTTTTAATTTTTATTTTTATTTTTTACAAAAATCACAACATGGTAATGTTGACCTTTAGTACTTAGCTTACATTAGGAACTGATAAAGCTCTGAGCCTGGGCTAGGCTTAACAGCGACATGGCGACTGACGAGCCTTTCCAAACGAATGATCGGGGAGACAGGAGCGAAAATTTGATAGATCCGAAACGGAATGTCCTTGTCTCCAAAATCGTAATGTGGCTACCTTCAAGGAAAGTAAAGTAAAAACAAAACCAAAAAAACCCGGTCGCATACGCAAAATCTCACCGTTGGTGAACTTCGGAGCTTTAACTAAGGAACAACAAAAATAATTCTGTAAATATAGGTCTCAAACTGTCTGCTGTTAATAAAATTCTGTGCGACTGATCATTCACATTAAAGTGATCATTTTGATACAAGCAACGTAATCTCTTTTCAGCCAGTCAGTTATCAGCATTGAAATTACATTGTGTGTATGTGTGTGTGTTTTATTTATTTAGTTTCGTTTATTCTTTTATATCGAGGACAATGGATTAAGGACTTATGTGCTTTTTTTTACATCCAGTCCCCGTGTGTGTGCGGGTGTGTGTTCTCTTGAATGGGTGTCTTGGAGGAGGCTGAAAACCAGGCTCAAACCTGAGCCATCAAAATGCGAGCGCAACGCTCTAACCAGAAGGATACCACACACACACACACACACACACACACACACACACACACACACACACACACACACACACACACACACACACACACACCACACACCACACACACACTTCACACACACACACACACACACACACACATACATACACACGCATACACACACACACGACACACAACACACACACGCATACATACACACACACAACACACAGCACACACACAACACACAACACACATACATACACACACACACATGCACGCACCCACCCACTCACCCACCCACCTACACACACACACATACACACACACACACACACACACACACACACACACACACACACACCACACACACACACACACACACACACACACCACACCACACAAAACACACAGCCCAGAACACACAACAACACACACATCAAATACAACTTTAACTAAGGAATGACATAAAAGAAAAGCAACAATGCCCATGACTTTGAAATGGCTTTCTTTCTCTTTGTGAATTCAAAAACTGCCCATTCGTTCTTTGCTCTATAAATGCTCTTGCTGACAAAATTAATGGACTGTCGATGGTTAATTATAGAATTGCAATGACTTTTCTTTCATTTATTCTGACTGGCTTGTATATATCTCCCAACCTCCGTTTTTTGATAGTAACACTGCATGAGAAAGTTTGATTGATCTTTTCTCTCTTAACAACTAGATCCTCATCTTCTCTTTAAAAAAAATCTTTTTCTTCTTTCTTTCTTTCTTTCTGTCTTTCTTTCTGTCTTTCTTTCTTTCTGTCTTTCTTTCTTTCTTTCTTTCTTTCTTTCTTTCTTTTCTTTCTTTCTTTCTGTCTATGCAATTCTTCTTCTTTGCAATTTGTCTAAACTGTGTAAAAAGCGAGTACTGAGCTGAAAATCTGTGAACTAACGTCCTTTATTTTTTATGACAGTTGTGTGCCAACGCCTGAATCTCTCCAAATTGGTACATACTGACCTTATCACTGACAAACCCATGTGCCAAACCATCAGAAGGCATATCGATCTACACAAAGATCTACCAAAAGATGTACATTCTGTCCAAATAAAAATAATCAGTCCAAATATTACTTGTGGCTTTGTGTGTTTTTCCTCCCAGCTCTTTTTTTTTAGGAAGGTAGTATAAATAATGTTGAGGATTCAATTTGAAACACGCTCAAATGTAAAAAAAAGACATAGAACCAGTACTATTCGAAAATCATGTCACACATGCAGATGATATCTTTCAGCAGATTATTTGGCATTCCAAACATTTTTGTTTCTAAATGCAGAAATACTGAGAAAAGAAACTAAATATCTTGCTGCACTTTCTGGATGAAATAAGAAATATACTCATATAGAATAGAAGAAGATAACACGTTCTGTTGAACAAACTTCTGCAACTTTTATCAGTGAAATGTATCCATAGAACTTCTGAAAACTCACCAGTAACTTTGTTAAATCGGTGAACTAATTATGATATAACGGTGAATTGCATTGTAATTGTACGTAGGATGCTTTATATTCACGCGCGCGTACACACACGCACGCACGCACGCACATACGCACGCACACACGCACGCACACACACAGAGTATAAGTGAATAAGTGCTTATTCCATTATCCTTGATATAAAAAAATAAAATAAATAAAAATAAATAAATAAAACAACTACACACATTGAGAGAGAGAGAGGATGACCTGGTGATTAGAGTGATGCGCTCGTGATCTGCTGACCCGGGTTCGAATCTCATTCAAGAGGAGTTTTCCTCTGGAGTTAACATCAGTGTCGACTCCACTTCCCTTAAAAAGTCCTTCGGATGAGACTACAAACCAAGGTCTCGTGTGCGAACGCACGCAGAACATCTTGTGCACACGTTAAAACCACTTCCGCTTTTCGGAAGAGTAGGCCATATTGTACCGGTAGGAACAGATGACAAAATTTACAAAAACTGCATACACACGGGGACAGGATGTAAAAATGCACATGAATGCTTATTTCATTATCCTCGAAATAAAAGAATAAATAAAATAAATAAACACACACGCGCGCGCGTGCACGCACACACAGACTCACGCGAGCACACGTACGCACACACACACATACCCTAAGGATAAAACCAAGAGAAAGGCCTCTAACACACTAAATGTTCAACGTTTTCTTTCAAATCGATCAGGGTCAGAACAGTTCACAACTTACTGGACCAAAAAAAAACACACAAAAAAAACCCAACCGGAAAACCTCTGGCTATCTTTAAAATAGAATCCTCTTCCTCTTCCGGTTTGAGCGGACATGCGGTAACTTTAAAGATTTTCGTCAACAGAAGAGCAAAAAGGGAGAGAAGCACATATGATGAAGCAGAAAGGTGAAGTAAAAATGGCACAGCAATTCTAAGACGTTTTTTGTTTTTTTGTTTTGCTCCTTTAAGGGACGTTTTTGGTCAATTTTTCTGGCGAATACTTCACAAACGAAGGAAGAGGAGACTATCCGCGTGTGCAAGATTGTGTTTAACATGTATTGAAATTTGTTTTCTTTTACTGCTAGTAATGTACAGTTTGTCAGTGTGACAATCCACTGAGAGTAGTTGACAGCTTTCGTGGTTCTGCTCCTGACTTCCTACTTTTTGAGAGGGTTTTTTTGTTGTTTTTTCTTCGGCATTGTTCAAACATGAAGTGTGCTCTTGGGAGTTGCTTTGTCAGTTATTATTACAGTCTAAATGCTCAAGGTAAAGGTGTTCCCATAACCTATGTGGTCGTAGGGGAGTGAGGCAGAGACCTCAGCTTCTCCAGGAGCTAGCATATTGAGAGCTAGGGCGGCACCCATCTCCTCTCCCTCGCTGCTTTATCTTCCCTGCCCCTTAAAAGGGCAGGCATTCATTTACAGCTGGGTGAAACTGGGGGACTGTACTGAAGACAAGGCATGAAAACGGTCGCCTATCTAATTGGTAAGCACGCTCGACGCTGCTTAACTTTGGCTAGGGGAAAGCGAGTGCTCTGACCACTGAGCTATCCCGTCCCCACATCATCATCATCATTAGCCATTACACCCAGCGGTGTGTAGGGCAGCAACAAAGCGCTTCCACTCCTGCCTATTCTGGGCCAACCTAGTCACTGATCCCCAAGAGTGCTGCATGGCCTTCATCTCACTTTCTATAGATCTTCTCCACGTTGCTTTTGGTCTTCCTTTCTTTCTTCTTCCTTCTGGGGTCCAGTGCAATGCTGTTCTTGCGATTGACTGTGGGTCTCTTCGGAGGATGTGCCCAATCCACTTCCACCGTCGTCTGGTGATGATGGTTCCCATGTCTTCTTGCCTGCATCTCCGTAGTAGGTCTTCATTGGAGATCTTCTCTGGCCAAAAGATCCGGAGAATTCTTCGGAGGCATATGGTGTGAAAGGATCGAAGTTTGGTAAGATCCACTTCCGTCATCCTCCAGCACTCAGAACCGTACAGGAGCGTAGACACAACACAGCTCTGGTATAGCTTCAGCTTGGTGTTGGTGCTGTACTGAGTTGATCTCCAGATATTGTTCATCTCCCTAAACACATTCCTGGCCATGCCCAGTCTGTTGTGGATGTCTTCTTTTGTGCCGCCCTCTGGTTTGATGCTGCTGCCAAGGTATGTGAACTTGTCTGTCTGGCGCAGGTCAGTTCCATTCACTTTCACAGGGGCTGGTGTGTTCACATTGAGCGACATTGTCTCTGTTTTCTTGGTGCTAATACGAAGCCCCACTTGCTGTCCGAATGTTTGGAGTCTGCTGGTCTTCTCCTGCATATGTCTCTCATAGTCGGTGTTGTCACTTCCGACCTTGGCATTTAGGTCCCCCATGATGACGATGAGGTCATGGCGTGGGGCTTTCTCTGTCTCTGTCTGCAGCTGGTGGTAAAAGTCATCTTTGCTCTCATTACTGCTGTTGTTGGTTGGTGCGTAGCACTGGATGATGGTGATGTTGATGTGCCTTCCCTTCAGTCTCGCACTCATTAGTCTGCTGTTGATGGGCTTCCACTCCATAAGGCATCGCTCAACGCCTTTCTTGAGGATGATGGCAACTCCCTCGTGGTGCTGGTCATCATCTCTCCCAGAGTAGAGGACGGTTTCTCTGGTGGTGGTTCTCACTCTCCCAGATCCAGTCCATATACTCTCGCTTACTCCTAGGACATGGAGGTTGAATCTTCTCATCTCTAATGTTACCTGTGCCAGCTTGCCCCTCTCATACATCGTCCTCACATTCCAATGTCCTAGTCTGATCTTAGTTTTGGTGGTGTTCAGGTCTTCCCTTATCCTGCTGGTAGCTTCCTCTCGGCTTTGGCCATCAGCATTCATACGAGTCTCACTGGACCCGGGAGGTCCTTCGCACGCAAAAGTATAAGTTTTCTCTGTTGCTGTTTCTGTAACTGCTCTTTTTTTACGGGACAAGGTTGTTAGCCCTGTGCCCAACACCCAACCTGGAGGAAGGGTTCCACCTTAGTCGCCTCTTACGACATGCCTGGTTGGAGGGCAGGGATCCTATTCTTGCAATGCTCACTTTGTAAGCATACCCCGGGAGTCCCACGGGGGCGTCCCCACAGGATACATAAAAATATGCCAAGCTGTATTATCAAATACTGTTATGCTTTTACCCCAGTTCCTCGGCTAGAGCTCTGAGGTTCACCAATTGGTGAGATTTTACGTATGCGACCGTTTCTGTCCACCATGGAGGCAGCGGCACTCCGACTTCGGGACGTATTCTTTTCAAGGGTTTGTTGACATTGTTGTTAGCCATACCAAGCTCTAAGCATAGCAACTTCAACTCTTTTTTTAAAGTAGAATTTTAAAAAGCTCCATTCGTATCATGGTCACTATTCGGCGAAGCAGTTAAAAGACATTACTCGCGAAGTCAGAGT
>CM054146.1:27449094-27459094 GCA_028751875.1 Rapana venosa
TCATTTATTTCATTTATACCACTTTAAGTCACGAGATTTCTCTGCGTGAAATTCAGGCTGCTCTCCCCGGGGAGAGCACGTCGCCACAAGAGCAGTTCAATGTTTAAAGGTGTTTTTTTTCTAGTTTCATTGTGTTTTCTAACTTTGTGTTACTATTTTTCTCGGGTTTTTTTTGGGTGGTGGAGAGAGGGGAGGGAGGCGCGAGGGGCGACAGTTGTTATTTGCGCTTCGATTTGTTTGTTTTTAATAAGATTCAGCGCTATATAGATTCCATATATTATCATTATATTATTATTAATTATTTATTATTATTATTATTATATTATATTTGTTATACCTCTTTATTGTTCTGGGAATGGTAACAATTATTTTTGATAATTTTCTTTTAATTGATTGTACTGTATACCACTTTAAGTCAGGCAGATTTCTCTGCGTAAATTTGGGCTGCTCTCCTTGGAGAGAGCTCGTCGCCACAAGAGCAGACCCACCCACTAATTTTAAATTTTCTTTTTCTTTTCCTGTCTTCGAACTGCATCTGTTTCCCTATCAGAGTGGCATTTTTTAAAAACAGAATTTTGCTAGAGACATTTCCTTTGTTGCCGTGTGTTCTTTTACCTGCGCTAAATATGTGACATGGATACAAATAATAATTTGTTAAATTAAGAAAAAATTGATCCACTACACCATGCAATCGTTCCGCTCTCTTAATTATCACAAAAAGGAAAGTGATGTAATATTTTGATTCTCAAGCTGGGTTCGAGCCACTCACTCACTCAGCTCACGTACCCGTTCTAGGCGATTTTTCCCCTGGAGTTTACACCAGTGCCGTACATCTTGCTCACACGTTAAAACCCATTCTGCTTTTCGGAAGATATGCCATGATGGTAAGGAATGATTTTAAAATCATTTTATTATATTATTTATTTATTCTTTTATATCGAGGATAATGGAATAAGCACTCATGTGTGTTTTTTTACATCCAGTCCCCGTGTGTATGCGGTTTTGTCAATTTTGTCATCTGTTCCCACCGGCACACAATGGCCTACTCTTCCGAAAAGCGAAACAGGATTTAACGTGTGCGCAAGATGTTCTGCATGCGTTCGCACACGGGGCCTCGGTTTCATAGTCTCATCCGAAGGTCTTTGACATTCAGTTCGATTTTTTATGTCAAACTGGGAAAAAACAGGCGAGGCTGGGAATCGAACCCAGAACCTCACGGTTTACTTGTTGGCGGGCGAACGTCTTAACCATCCTGCCACCTTCCTTCCTTATATGCCATTGAGTGCTGGTAAGGAATGGATTTTAAAATAAAAACTTTGATGCACACTGGTGTTGTGTTAAGACATCATCCCTGAAGACCGGATACAGCTGCCTTAAGAGTGGGTCAGAACTGTTGCGTACGCATAATCTCATCATCCGGGAATGTCGAAGCGCTAGGTGATGAATGGAAGAAGAAAACAAGTTTGGAAGTGTTGTTGTTGATGTTGTTGTTGTTTTTTGTGATTTTTTTTTTTAGCAGGTTGGTCAGACTCAAGCTTGGAAATGTTGGGAGTGGATAATTTTATTTTACTTCGATTTTCTTTTTGTGTTGATGGATTTGTGTATTTTTGGGTGTATATGTGTGTCTTTCTCTTCTTCTTTTTTATATTATGGTGTTTCTGTTCGGTTTTTGTTGGTGGAAGGCGTTGGGTTTTTGGGTTTTTTTTGTTCGTTAGAGTTTGGCCTGTGTGTTCAATTTCGTGCAAACACTCCACACAGAATCGACAGAGGAACACTGGGAGTTCTGGTTGTGGGGTTTTTTAATATCGATTTTTGTTGTCTTTTTTAAAAAAGGTTTTTCCCCCCTTGTTCTTTCTCTAATCGCCTCTGCTTTGACATTTCAGTTTTTGCTTGTGTTTTTGTTTTGTGCTTCTGAAATAAGGTTGTTGTTGTTGGTTTTTTTAGGGGGGTTGTTCTCTCTGTTATTTTTTTTCGTGTTTGTGTGTGTGTGTGTGTGTGTGTTTGTATGTGTGTGCTTGTGTGTGTTGTGTGTGTGTGTTTGTGTGCGTGTGTTTGTGTGTGTGTTTGTGTGTGTTTGTGTGTGTATGTGTTTGTTCGTTCGTTCGTTCTTGTATTTAACGTCTGTTCACTATAAGTAATATTAGACGGTATGTGTGTGTGTGTGTTTGTGTGTGTTTGTGTGTGTTTGTGTGTGTGGTATGTGTGTGTTTTGTGTGTGTGTATTTGTGTGTGTGTTTGTGTGTTTGTGTGTGTGTATGTGTGTGTTTGTGTGATGTTTGTTCGTTCATTCGTTCTTGCATTTAACGTCTGTTCACTATAAGTGATATTAGACGGTATGTGTGTGTTTGTGTGTGTGTGTGTATGTGTGTTTGTGTGTGTGTGTGTTTGTGTGTGTATGTGTGTGTTTGTGTTGTGTGTTTGTGTGTGGGTGTGTTTGTGTGTGTGTTTGTGTGTGTGTGTGTGTGTGTGTGTTTGTGTGTGTTTCATGCGCGCGTGTGTGTATTTCATCTTTCTTTGACTCACTCACACTATTGCAGCCAACAAAAACACACTGCCTTTATCATCTTTCTGCGTTAAGTCGTGTTTGAATATTTCAATAATGAAAACTTGCTGTTCCGAGCAGCGTGACCCATTCTGTATTGCTGTACTGGAAAGGTGTACTAAAAACCCATGATCCTGCACTGTTGCACGCAAGGTCTTTCTATTTTCGTGAATGAATTAAGTTTTTGGCTGACCAGTTGGTTAGTTGGATGGTTGGTTAGTTGGAGCATCGGTACGTTGGCTGAATATTAATTGTATTGGCTGGTATGTTGTTTGATCGGCTGGTTTCTTGGTTGGCTGGTCGGTTGAGGGTTTCTTTTTTGTTTCAGGGATTTTGTTGTTGTTGTCATTGTCGTGTTTTTTGCTGATTTTTTATATCTTGACTTATCAAAAATAGAATTGCTAACAACTCCCATGATAAAGACTAAAAAAAACAACAACACCAAAGTGCCATCGATGTGTGGGATGTTAAACTTTTTTCTGAGCTGCTGGACTGAATACGTAAGAGAAATTGTACTTTGCCATACTGGACACCTGAGTCTACCAGAAGTTGTTAGTGACCAGACTTCAAGTAACACAGGGAAGCTTCCAGCAACTGTCAACACCACAGGTAGCTTTAAGCCTGTCCCTCCAATGCAATGCGTCTGATTGACAAGAACCCAACATCATTTGCTGAGGGTTTTTTTTATTCGTAAGAAACCATCTCTTCACAAACTACGACATTCTCTTCCTGCAAGGAAACGGCACGTTTTAGGGCACGTTGTTGCGCTTGTTTAAACTGGGTCACACACAGGAAATAAAAAAACGTGACCAGCTCAACACACACACACAAAAAACCGGTGACCTTTCATTCAAGGCTGGGCCTTTTCATCAAACACTAGGTTCTTCTATATTTGTCTTGGTCTCTGTATCATTACTGACTCGCTTTTAGGGAGTTGTCCTAATCTCTGAAGATTGATAACATCAGAGGCGTGGTGGAAGATGGGCGTTTTACATGAATTTGGCTTAGGTTCGTGCTGTGCTTTCTCATTCGCTGAAATCTACCAGCAGGTAGAGGTTTGCTCCTGAGAAGAAAATGGGGCAAGTTGGGAATTTAGGCTGAAACTTAACAGCTTAAAGCAACGAAGCTCAGAGCTGTAATTAAAAGCTTTGAATTTTGTTATGCAGATGTCTGGTAAAGTATGCTAGCTGGTTTCCTTTATTGTACTCCCATTTTTATCAATTTTTTTTAACCTTCGGTAGAGCTCATTAGGGGAAGGGATAGCTCAGTGGTCGGAGCACTCGCTTTCCCCCAGCCAAGTTAAGCAGTGTCGAGCATGGTTACCAGTTGAATGGGTTACCGTTTGCGCGCCTTGGCTTCAGTACAGTTCCCCCAGTTCACCCAGCTGTAAATGGGTACCTGCCCTCTTTAGGGTCAGGGAAGGTAAAGTAGCAAGGGAGAGGAGATGGGCGCCGCCCTCAATATGCTGACCCCTAGAGAAGTGAGGTCTCTGACGCCTCACTCCCCTACAACCTTATAGGTTATGGGACTCCTTTACCTTTTTTTTTTCTTAGAGCTCACTTATGCAACTGCGTTTGCCCTCCTTTAGGGAGTTACAATGGAACTCCTGGGAGGATGTCAGTTTGCGTACCATTTTTGAAATTTGTCATCCATTCTTGTTGGCATTCATTGGCCTACACTTCACAAAGCAGAACCGGTTTTTTGCATGTGCGCAGGTGGTCTGCATGTGTTCAGACTTCCAAGAAATGGAATCGTTACTGATGTTAACTCCAGGGGAGAAAAAATCCCTTTCGGTGGTGGCTCGAACCCAGGCTATCAGAGCACAAGCTCAACGCTCTAACCACTAGGCTATCCTGATTTCCCTAAAATACTTTATACAAAAAGGCCTCTACCAAAAATTCCGAACTGTGCCACAGATGATCCAGGGAGCAGCTATCTTGTTTTCATAGTCCAGCTTGACCACAACAGCGTATTACGGCTAACACCACGTCAAGACAGAACAACTTTTTGGGGGTTTTTTTGCTGCCTCATAGTTCTGGTTATGCCCTTTCCAAGCTGTTCATATTGATCTTACTACCCTAGTCATACCGTAGACTCTGATCTGCTGACCGGTGTTCGATTCCCGTTCGAGAGGATTTTTCCTCTGGAGTTAACATCAGTGCCGACTCCACTCTTGCCAAAAGTCCTTCAGATCAGACTATAAACCGAGGTTCCGTGTGCGAACGCTCGCAGAACATCTTGCGCACACGTTAAAATCCGTTCCGCTTTTCGGAAGAGTAGGCCATTGTGTGCTCGGTGGGAACGGATGACAAAATTTACAAAACTGCATACACACAGGGAGTGGATGGAAAAAAAGCACATGAGTGCTTATTCAATTATCCTCGAAATAAAAGAATGAAATAAATGAGTAAATAAATAAATAAGTAGACTCATCATGCATGCCCAGGACTGGAAGCCCATGTGATAGTTTTGTGATAGATTTGAGTGCAAGCGCTTCGATTTGTTTGTTTTACAAGATTCAGCACTAGATAAATTTCATATATTATTATTATTATCATCATTATTATTAATTTTATTATTATTATTATTATTATTATTATTATTCAGGTAACCATGTTAAGCCGCATAAAGACTACCAGACTACATTTTGGAATGTTTTCACCAACATGAAATATAGTTTTTTTTGTGTCTTTCGAGATTTTTGATGCCTATCAATCTGCCTGTCAGTATTGTAATTGCCCTTCATGGGATGATTAAAGTTTTTTTGACTTGTCTTGACTTGACTTGACAGCCAGAAATGGGTCCTGCACTGCTCTGGGCTCAGTTTGGTGCTATTCCGCGGTGATTGTTCTGGTCCAACATTATGCAGGACACGCTCGCTGAGTCTCCTTTTGATGACCTTACCTCTTCGTATCATGCACTGAATTACGGTGATAAGACACGGCTATCCTTTCCAATATGGCGTCTGTGAATATGTGGGAAAGTCTCTTCTGGATCCTCTCATTCATTTCAAGAGCAACAACTCAAGCCATCACAACTGCAACTGTCACACTCTTTTAACACATTTCTAAAGAGATTATATAATGACGCCAACGGTGTGAAAACATCGACAAGGGTGTGAATGTGTGAGAAACTGTTATTTGTGTTTTGTTTTAAATTTTTTAATAGTTTTTAAAAATTCTTTTATATCGAGGATAGAAGACTAAGCACTTATGTGCTTTTTTTTTTTACATCCAGTCCACGTGTGTATGCACTTTTATCAATTCTGTCATCTGTTCCAACCGGAACACAATATCCTTCTCTTACGAAAAGTGGAACAGGATTTTAACGTGTGCGCAAGATGTTCTGCGTGCGTTCGCACGGGGCCTCGGTTTATAGTCTCATCCCAAGGACTTTTGGGAGAGTGGAGTCTGCACTGATGTTAACTCCAGGGGAAAATACCCCCCTTGAACGGGAATCGAACCCGGGTCGTTAGATTGCGAGCACAATGTTCTGACCACTAGGCTATCCCGCCCCCCAAGATGTTATAACACTGGAGCAGCTTTTCTCCACAGAGAAAGTTCTGGGCTGACAACCTGACAGAAGCTATCTCTTGGGACCATCCGAGCTGAATGGCTGACAGGCCAGGTCTATACACTAAGCAAGCTTTGAAAAAACTTAGTCTTGATTGAGTGAGCGAATCAGTTAGTAAGTAGATTTGTGATTGGTCGGTAGGTTGTTTGATTTGATTGGGTTGGTTGACTGATGTATTGTTTGAGTGATTTATTTGGTTGGGTTGTTTGGCTGGTTGGTTGGTTGATTAGCTTGTTGATTGGTTGAGGAATTGATTTGATAGATTTGAGTAAGTGAGTGCTTTGATTTGTTTGGTTGCAAGATATAGCGCTATATAAATTCCATGTACTAATATTGTTATTATTATTATTACTATCATCATCATCATCATTATTGTTATTATTATTATTATTATTATTATTATTATTATTATCATTTAGTAAGTGAGTAGTTTGCTGAGTGATTATTAGATCGATTGTTTAGTCGCTTGGTTGATTGATTGATTGGTTAATGGGTTGATCTATCTTATTTTGGGCCCAAGCCAAGTCATTCCCCAAGCTTTTAGCGAAGCAACCTACATTCTCCATTTTTATTCATTGATTTATTCTATTGTACATCACTTTAAACCACTGGCAGATTTCTCTGCGTGAAAATTCGGGCTGCTCTCTCCGGGGAGAGCTCTTATGAGCAGCGCCACCCATTATGGGTTTTTTTGTTCTCCATCGTAAGGAGAAAAGCAACATCTGAAGTCGGAATATGGCTGCCTTTAGGGCGAGGTACTTGAAGAACCAGCCAAAAACATGCTAACTTCTCATCCAGTATGTATCTGCAATCTCGCAGTGATTCCCAAGTGGGATGAGATAGATAGATAGAGTACATATTCTGCCTGACCTTCAGATTGATTGTTAAGCAGTATAGAGCCCAGTACCAACAACTCTCTCTTCCCCTCCCCCCCCCCCCCTCTCTCTCTCTCTCTCTCTCTCTCGCTCGTGCTCTCTCTCTCTCTCTCTCTCTCTCTCTCTCTCTCTCTCTCTCTCTCTCTCTCTCTCTTCTCTCTCTCTCTCTCTCTCTCTCTCTCTCTCTCTCTCTTTTAAAAAGAATTGTAGCAAATGATCACTCGGCCCATTTCTTTCTTTTGTTTTTCGTTCCTCCGCTAGAGCTTCCAGGTTCACCAATATGGTGAGATTTGTGTGTGTGTTGTTGTTGTTGTCTTCAATTTAACGTCTGTTCACTCTAAGTGATATTAGACGTGTGTGTGTGTGTGTGTGTGTGTGTGTGTGTGTGTGTGTGTGTGTGTGTGTGTGTGTGTGTGTGTGTGTGTTGTTGTTGTTGTCCTCAAATTTAACGTCTGTTCACTCTAAGTGATATTAGACTAGTGTGTGTGTGTGTGTGTTGTTGTTGTTGTTGTCTTCAATTTAACGTCTGTTCACTCTAAGTGATATTAGACGAGTGTGTGTGTGTGTGTGTGTGTGTGTGTGTGTGTGTGTGTGTGTTGTTGTTGTTGTTGTCTTCAATTTAACGTCTGTTCACTCTAAGTGATATTAGACGAGTGTGTGTGTGTGTTGTTGTTGTTGTTGTTGTTGTCTTCAATTTAACGTCTGTTCACTCTAAGTGATATTAGACGAGTGTGTGTGTGTGTATGTATGTGTGTGTGTTTGTGTGTGTGTGTGTGTGTGTGCGTGCGCGCGCGCGCGCGTATTCGACCGTTTTTGCCCACCATTAAGGCTGCCACATTTCGACTTCAGAGGATGATGTCTAAACACGACAGCAGTGTGAATACCGTTGATTTAAAATAAAAAAAGTGTTTAATCATCTTTCTTACTGGCACAAATAGCCTACTCTTCTGAAAGGCACAACAGGTTTTCATGTTTGCGCACAATTTTCTACGTGTGTTCTACGTGCCATCGTGTACCGGTGAGAACAGGATGACATCATGTACAAAAACTGCATGCGCGCGGGGACTGGATATAAAAAGAAAAAGTTCACGAGTACTTATTCCACTATCTCCGAAAAATAATAAAGAATCTTAATCAATTTCTTTTTTAAACTGACAGAGATTTGGGCCTAAGATGAGATGCTTGCTTGTTGGTGTTTTTTTGGTGTTTTTTGTTTTAATGTGTCCACCACAGATTGAATGCTGACATAAATCGTGGGATCTTTAACGTGCACGATTGACCTTCTAACGCGTATATAATTATTTTAAAAAATAGGTCAGTGCTAGATCTGTATCCTATGTTGACTTAGGAAACATAATTGTTTGTAAGCATGGGGAAGAAGCACGACATCTTTGGTAATTTTCTGAGAAAACAAAAGCAAAACGAAAATAGCTGTAACACTTAAAAAAAAAAAGAAAAAGCGTTTATTTGGATGATTATTTTCATGGACGTGACAGCAAGACGTGACTTGTCGCTCGCCTAAACTAAAGAACAAAACAAAACAAAAAGATGAAACAAAATTCACAGCTCATAGCAAAACAACAGCAGCAGCAACAATTACAACAAAAACAACTACATGAAAACTCCAGATAAAAAGGAACACGAGTCAATATGAAAGAAAAATAATACACAAAAGAAAGAATACTGCACGCTTGCTGTTCACCGAAAGAGTAATGACAGTTTTTGCTTTTCATTTATTTATTTATTTATTCATTTATTTGTTTGTTTGTGTGCGTGCTTGTTTGTTTGTTTGTTTGTCTATGGGGGATTTATTTCTGGTTTCTTTGTATTTCGGGTTTATTTCCTCCCTTATATCGTAGACATTTTTTCCACTTCCATTTTTGTTGTTGTTGAAGATTTTTGATGGTGGCGATGATGGATACAAATATTGAGATGATGGACAGAAAAACTAATCGTTAGGTTTTGGTTTGTTTTCTGATGCTGTTGCTGCTGTTGTTGTTGTTGTTCTTGTTGTTTTTGTTGTTGGTGTTTTTGTTCTTTTTTATGTTTTGTTTTCCTGCGTTCTAGTTTCTATTGCTTTTAAGGTTCAGGAAGTGTTGTTGGTTTGTTGTTGTTTTTTGGTTGTTGTTGTGGTGTTGTTTTTTGTGGTTGTTGTTGTTGTTGTGTTTTTTGTGGGGGTGTGTCTTTTTCTATCTTATCTAATCAGTGTGTCGCCTTCTCTCCAGAGCATATAGGCTACTGCTATTCTCTTTCACAATCTGTTTTTTACCTTTGCGTGTTCGTGGAAGAATTCACTGTTCATTTCTTTATTTCTAGGTGTGTGTGTGTTGTGTTGTGTGTGTGTGTGTGTGTGTGTGTGTGTGTGTGTGTGTGTGTGTGTGTGTGTGTGTTGTGTGTGTGTTGTGTGTGTGTTTGTGTTTGTGTGTGTGAGAGAGAGAGAGAGAATCTGTGTGTAAATGTTTGTGTGTGTGTGTTTGTGTTTGTGTGTGTGTGTGTGTGTGTGAGAGAGAGAGAGAGAGAATCTGTGTGTAAATGTTTGTATGTGTGTATTTGTGTGTGTGTGTGTGTGTATTATGAGTGTGTGTTTGTGTGTATATGTGTATGTGTGTGTGAGAGAGAGTGTGTGTATGTGTATGTGTATGTGTGTGTGTGTGATTTTTTCAAACAGTTTTCTTTTGCCCCTGCCAACATCCTGTCAGCCCAAAAACTAAAAACAAAAAAAGGACAAAACTATGAACAAAATATTGAAGATAGAAAGTTTCACGAGTGCTTCTCTCTCTCTCTCACTCTCTCTGTGCGTGTGAGTGTGTGTGTTTGTGTGTGTGTGTGTGTGTGTGTCTTATTCTTTTATCTTATTCTTTTGTCTTATTCTTTTATATCGAGGACAATGGAATAAGCACTTATGTGCTTTTTTTACATCCAGTCCCCGTGTGTATGCAGTTTTGTAAATTCTGGCACCCGTTCCCGTCGGCACACAGCGGGGGAAAAAAAGGAAAAAAAAAGAACCACC
>CM054146.1:27461594-27484094 GCA_028751875.1 Rapana venosa
CTACTCTACCACTACTACTATCTACTACTACTACTACTATACTACTACTACTACTACTACTACTACCACTACTACTAATACTACCACCACCACCACCACTACTACTACTACTACTACTACTCTACTACTACTACTACTACTACTACTTACTACTACTACTCTACTGCTCATCTCTACTAACTACTACTACTACTACTCTACTACTACTACTCACTACTACTACACTACTCTACTACTACTACTCTACTACTCATTCTACTGCTACTACTTACTACTCACTACTACTACTACTACTACTCTACTTACTACTACTATTACTACTGCTACTACTACTTACGTACTGCTTTCTCTGCTACTACTACTACTGCGCTACTACTACTACTATCTACTTCTACTACTACTACTACTTACTTACCTACTACTACTACTACTGCTTTCACTACTACTACTACACTACTACTGCTTCTACTGCTAACTACTACTTACTACTACTGCTGACTATACTACTACTACTACTACTTTCTACTCACTACCACCACTACTCTACTACTGCTACTTACTCCTCTACTACTACTACTACTACTGCTTTCTACTGCTAACTACTACTACTACGCTACTACTACTCTACATACTCTACTACTATACTACTGCTACTACTGCTTTCTACTGCTATACTACTACTTACTACTGCTATTTCTGCTACTACTACTACTACTTCGACTACTACTACTACTACTACTACTACTACTACTACTACTACTACTACTACTACTACTACTACTACTACTACTACTACTACTACCACCACCACTACTACTACCACTACTACTACTACTACTACTACTACTACTACTACTACTACTACTACTACTGCTGCTGCTGCTGCTGCTGCTGCTGCTGCTGCTGCTACTACTGCTTTCTACTGCTACTACGACTACTGCGACTACTGCGACTACTACTACTACTACTACTACTACTACTACTACTACTACCACCACCACCACTACTACTACCACCACTACTACTACTACTACTACTACTACTACTACTACTACTACTACTACTACTGCTACTACGACTAAAACTAATACTGTTGTTCCTATGGTTTTAAAATGATTTTTTTTACCTAGTTTTAACTACTTGCTTTGTTTCTAGTTGCTCAACAGTAAATATTGTTTTGCATCGTAGTACTTGGTGATTACGGAAGCATACCTGCTGTTTTGCATCTGGAAATTTCCAAACTGTCTCTTTCTGTGCCTATTTCCCTGTAGCTGTCTGCTACACACTGTGGCAGCCAGCCAGACAGACAGACAGCCAGCCAGACAGACAGCCATCCAGACAGACAGCCAGACAGACAGCCAGACAGCCAGACATGCAGACAGCCAGACAGACAGAAGAGCAGATATCTATTTATTCTGTTTTATTCTTTCTTTAATTTCGAGGATAATGGAATAAGCACCCATGTGCTTTTTTTTCTTCAACCAGTCCCCGTGTGAATGCAGTTGTGTAAATTTTGTCATCCGCTCCCACCGGCGCGCACACAATGGCCTACTCTTCCGAAAAGCGGAACGGGTTTTAACGTACGCGCAAGATGTTCTGCGTGCATTCGCACACGGGACCTCGGTTTATAGTCTCTTCGGAAGGACTTTTGGGGAGAGTGGAGTTGGCTCTTATGTTATAGGCTAGCTCCAGAGGAAAAATCCTCTTGAACGGCAATCAAACCCGGGTCAGCAGATCACGAATGCATCACTCTAACCACCAGGCTATAGATAGAAACAAAGAGGCAGAGAAACATTGACAGACACTTGAGACAGAGAGAGAGAGAGAGAGAGAGAGAGAGAGAGAGAGAGACAGAGAGACAGAGACACACACACACACACACACACACACACACACACGCACGCACGCACGCACGCACGCACACTCGCACGCACGCACACACGCACGCACGCGCGCGCGCACACACACACACACACGCACGCGCGCACACACCCACATGCCTGTGAGAACAAATGACAAAATTGACAAAACTGCATACACACGGGAACTGGATGTAAAAAAGCACATAAGTGCTTATTCCATTATCTTCGATATAAAAGAATAAAATAAAATAAATAAATAAATAAATGATAAGACTGTGAGAGAAACAGGGGGGGTTGTTGTTGTAGATTGTATTACAGTCCCAGTGGCGTTATCCGATTTAGGGTCTGTGACATTCGAAAAAAAAAAGAGTTTCTTCCCTCTCACTCACCCACACGGCAAAGCCAAGCGGTGGGTCCAAGTATAAAAAGAGTGGAGATTGATTAAAGAAACGTAAATAAAGGTGTAAGGGACGCAACGTCGACTTGCGGTAAAACATATCCTAGTTATTTCCCTTGCCACTTCTTCCGTTTCGTCTTTAATCAGTTCCATTTTGTTTTTGTTTCTTTTGTTGGTACTGTTCTTTCATTTAAAAAAAAAATATTGCTTTATTTCGAAAATAATGGAATAAGCACTTGTTGATATCCTTTCTATTGGTAGGTAGGGTTGTAAATTTGTTTTAAGGGCATTTGCTTGCTTGTTTGTTTGTTGTTTAATTTGGCTTCTTTTTAAAAAAAAAATTCTTTTAAATCGAGGATAATGGAATAAGCACTTGTGTGCCTTTTTACATCCAGTCCCCGTGTGTATGCAGTTTTGTCAATTTTGTCATCCGTGCCCACCGACACACAATGGCCTACTCTTCCGAAAAGCGGAACGGGTTTTAACGTGTGTGCAAGATGTTTTGTGTGCATTCGCACATGGTTTATAGTTTCATTCCAAGGAGACACACACACGGGATAGCCTAGTGGTTAGAACATTGCACTCGCAATCTCATTTTTCCCTGGAGTTAACATCAGGGCAGACTCAACTCTCCCCAAAAGTCCTTCGGATGAGACTATAAACCGAGGCCCCGTGTGCAAACGCACGCAGAACATCTTGCGGACACCTTAAATCCTGTTCCGCTTTTCGTAAGAGTAGGCCATTGTGTGGTGGTGGGGACAGACGACAATTTACAAAACCGCATACACACGGGGCTATTTTGAATCGACTCAAGAAGGAGGCAGAAGAACACCTTGCAGAGGAACAAGCTGGGTTCAGGGCAGGCAGGAGCACAATCGAACAGATTTTTAACTGCCACATCATGATGGAAAAACATCTTCAACATCAGAGAGACCTGTTCCACAACTTCATCGACTTCAAGAAGGCTTTCGACAGAGTATGGCACGAAGGCCTGTGGCAGTTCCTCAGAATGTTTGGCATTGAAGAAGGACTAGTGCAAACCATTCAAGCACTATACAACACCGCAAGCAGTGCAGTCCTTCTGAACAGTCAGGTCGGAGACTACTTCAAAACCACAGTTGGGGTCCGACAAGGATGCCTGTTATCTCCAGTCCTGTTTAATCTGTTCTTGGAAAACATTATGAGAGAGACCCTCCATGACTTCCACTCTACCATCTCCATTGGCGGCAGACCCCTCAACAACTTACGGTTTGCCGATGACATTGACCTCATGGGCGGAAGTAACAGAGCTGCAAGATCTTACGACCAGACTTGAGAACAGAGCTAGAGCATATGGGATGGAGGTGAGCTCGGAGAAAAGTAAAGTACTTGTGAACAGCACGAGCAACGCCACTGCTAAAATTTACATGAACGGCCAACAACTGGAGGAGGTAGACGCTTTTAAATACCTTGGCGCTACACTCACAAAGGACGGGCGATCGACGACAGAAATCAAAGTCAGAATAGCCATGGCAACATCTTCCATGACAAAACTCACCACCATATGGAAAAGTAAAGAGATCAGTTTCCCAATCAAACTAAAGCTCTACAAAGCCCTAATTCAGACGATCCTGCTGTACGGAAGTGAAACCTGGACATTGACTGCTGAAACAGCAAAGCGAATCCAGTCATTCGAAACAAAATGCCATAGAAAACTACTGAGCATATCCTGGAGAGAACGAAAGACCAATGAATTTGTCAAGACTCAAATAACACGGCTGGCAGGTCCACAGGAACCCCTTCTCACCATCGTCAAGAAGAAAAAGCTGACATGGTTCGGCCACGTCACCCGCCACAACACTCTGCCAAAAACAGTACTGCAGGGAACACTCGAAGGTGGCAGAAAGAGGGGAAGACAGAACAAGTCATGGATGGACAACATCAGATAATGGACCAGGATGAATGACTCGGCACTACTGCGCAGAGCCGAGGACCGAGATGGACGGAGGAGGCTTACCACGGCATCATCTTTCGTGTTCCCCCCCCCCCCCCCCCCCTCCACGACCGCCAAGGTCACGGGTCTGATGATGATGATGATGATGATGATACACACGGGGATTGGATGTAAAAACAGCACATAAGTACTTATTCCATTATCCTCGATATAAAAGAATTAAATAAAATTTAAAAAAAACACAACACACACACACACACACACACACACACACACACACACACACACACACACACACGCGCGCGCGTGTATAGACAGCAAGAAGGGACGCAACCGCTACATGAGACAACATACAACAGTTGTTTCCCTTATAACGAATTTAAAGGTCTGCAGGTTTGGCATGGCAGATTATTGGAGCTTTCTTTCAGTCTTATTTTTCAAAAGCGTTTCAAATCAGTCTCTACATTCGAAAAGGCTTCGATTTCTCATTTATTCATTCTATCACTTGAACTGTTTGTTGGTTGTTTTCTTTCTGTCTGTCTTTCTCTCTTTCTTTTTTTTTTTTTAAAACTCGGATAGAGCTCTGAGATTCACCAATGGCATGATTAATTTTATTTATTTTTTATTTTATTTTATTTTATTCTTTCATATCGAGGATAATGGAATAAGCACTTACACGCTGTTTTACATCCAGTGCTCGTGTGTATGCGGTTTTGTAAATTGTCATCTGTTCCCACCGACACACAATGGCCTACTCTTACGAAAAGCGGAACAGGATTTAACGTGTGCGCAAGATGTTCTGCGTGCGTCCGCACAGGGGGCCTCGGTTTATAGCCTCATCCGAAGGACTTTGGGGGAGAGTGGAGTCTGCACTGATGTTAACTCCAGAGGAAAATATCCCCTTGAAAGGGAATCGAACCCGGGTCGTCAGATTGCGAGCGCAATGTTCTGACTACTAGGCTATCCCGTCCCCCTTAGTAGTACATGCAGAACGAAGCAAAGAGAGCGAGAAGAAAGGCTGACAGCCCAGTATCAGACTTCATCTGTGTCCTCTGCCATAGGGACTGTCTGCCATTCCCGTGTGGGACTGGCCAGCCACACCCGACGCTGTACCAGAGTTAATATCTATAGCGTAACTCCACAGTCTTCCGAGACTGAAGGATGCCAAAAAGAAAAATCCAAAACAAAAAAGAAAACATGCGGTGTAAATGCAAGAGTGATAATAATCATAGGAAAACAAGAAGAAAAAGTGTCAAAAATTAAAGGTGGTGTGTAGCCGTATAATTATGATTTTGAGGGTGCTCAGCGTAGTGTGGCCTATCTAAAACCAACCACGCTAGTTTAATGGCTATGACCCGGTCAGAACGAGTTATAAGCTGGTCTGACTGAAACATTCATGAATTATAAATGTGAATCTGTATAGTGTGTGTGTTGTGTGTGTGTGTGTGTGTGTGTATGTGTGTTTTGTGTGTGTATGTGTGTGTGTTTGTGTGTGTGTATGTGTGTGTATGTGTGTGTGTGTGTGTGTGGATGTTTAATCCATTCTCATCTAGCCCCAAGATACAAGGCTAAGCCATTGAGCGAGCAAGCCAGCGCGCGCGCGAAGAGAGAGAGAGAGAGCCAGAGAGAGAGAGAGAGAGAGAGAGAGGGAGGGGGAGAGAGAGAGTAAAAGAGAGAGAGAGGGCAAATCAGATCAGATCAAATCAAATCAAATTCTTTAATTTCGAAGATAATGAGTAAGCACTCATGTGCTTTTTTTTTTACATCCAGTCCCCGCCCTTAGGGCTACATCCTCATGATACTAAAATAAGCCCAATATCCATACACTGCACAGTATTTTTTTTTTAAAAAACCAACAACAAAAAACAACATCGCCAACAACAAAAAAACAACATCAACAACAACAAAAACAACAGTACCAACAAAAAAAACCCAAGACTTGCATTATGATAAAGGAAAAAAACCCCATATAAATAGTACCATTTGGGAGCGGAGCAGAGAGAGAAGAGAGAGAGAGAGAGAGAGAGAGAGAGAGAGACAGAGACAGAGAGAGACAGACGGACAGAGACAGAGACACAGACAGACAGAGTACTAGCAGACACTACTGTTCACGAACAGTGCTATGAAACCTCTTTGCCGACACTCCCTCCCCCACCCTTCAGCCCTCACCCCCTACCCAAACAAACCCACACCCTTCAGCTCTGTTCCCACCATTTTGAGTACATAGGTACCAGTGACCGTTACCTTCCACACTCCACTATACTGACCAGTGTGGCCAGAGGACATCCTCAAGAACAAGGTGTGCCACAACCAGGTCACACTCAGGTGATCTCCCTTTTGTCTCCTCCCCCCTCCTTTCCCCCCCCCCCCCAAAACCCACCCCCCCCCACAACAAACAATAAACAAAGCTCACACATGCTGCGTACGGCTGATATCCCTTAATAAGTGGAAAGACGTTTGAAACGAAGATACACACAACCACACACTCACACACACTTCCACCACACCACCACACCACCACACACACAACACACCACCACCACACCACAACAACACACACACACACAACACCACACCTGCGGCTAATATCACTTAATTAGTGAAGGACGTTAAACTGAAAAACTAACACAACCAACTAACACACACACACAACACACACACCAACAACCTACACAACCAACACACACACACACACACACACACACACACACACACACACACACACACACACACACACACCACACACACCCACACACACACACACACACGGGATAGCCTAGTGGTTAGAACATTACGCTCGCAATCTGACGACCCGGGCTCGATTCCCGTTCAAGCGGATACTTTCCCCTGGAGTTAACATCAGTGCAGACTCCACTCTCCTCAAAAGTCCTTCGGATGAGACTATAAACCGAGGCCCCGTGTGTGAACGCACGCAGAACATCTTGCGCACACGTTAAATCCTGTTCCGCTTTTTGTAAGAGTAGGCCATTGTGTGCACGTGGGAACAGATGACAGAATTTACAAAACCGCATACACACGGGGACTGAATGTAAAAAAAGCACATAAGTGCTTATTCCATTATCCCCGATATAAAAGAATAAATAAATTAATAAATAAATAAAATAAATATATATATATATATATATACACACACACACATTCACACACACACACACACACGCACACACACACGCGCGCACGCACACACACACACACACACCATGCATACACACAGCCACACCCCTTCTCCCCTCACAAGTACTGAAGTAAGCTACACTATTCTTGTGTTGGCTGTGTCCAGTCGGCTTTAACTCGATCAACGTTTTCCCCCATGGCGATGCCAGGGGCCTTTCAGTGTGAATAGCTGTCCCACCTGCTGGAAATGCTGTGCTAGGAATCTCCTCTTTTCTGTCCCCCTCTTTGTTTTCTGCCTTGTTCCTTTTCTTCCTGTCAACCTCCTTCTTGTCTATTTTCTGCCTTCTTGGTCTATTCTTCTGCCTCTCTCTCTCAATCTCTCTCTCTCTCTCTCTCTCTCTCCTCCTCTTCTCTCTCTCTCCTCTCTCTCTTCTCTCTCTCTCCTCTCTCCCAGAAAGGCTTATTTAAAAGATAACAATTCTCTTCCACGCCAAGTCGGATGCGCTGGGCCTGACTTGTCAGGCGCTTAATGGCAACACAACACATTTTCCCCTCATATGACAGACAACAATTATTGCTGAGCGTTCGATGAACAACATTAACTTCTACTTGTGTCTGTTTTGTTTGGTCTTGCTGTATTCTGTTGTAAAATGATAAATGCAAAATACATGTGTTATAAAAGTAAAAAGTAAAGTAAAGGTGTCCCACAACCTATGTGGTCGTAGGGGAGTGAGGCGTCAGGGACCTCAACTTCTCCAGGGGCCAGCATATTGAGGGCGGTGCCCATCTCCTCTCCCTCGCTGCTTCACATTCCCTGACCCTTAAGAGGCAGGTACCTATTTACAGCTGGGTGAACTTGGGGAACTGTACTGAAGCCAAGGCGCGCAAACGGTCACCCATCCACTTGGTAACCACGCTCGATGCTGCCACTTGCATGCGCGTAAATGATTTGAGTGCAAGCGCTTCGATTTGTTTGTTTTATAAGATTCAGCGCTATATAAATTCCATATATTATTATTATTATTGTTATTATTATTATTATTATTATTATTACATTGGCTTCAGGAAAGCGAACGCTCTGACCTCTGAGCTATCCCGTCCCCATTTTCACACATGTAAGTAGATAAAGGGGGCAAAAACCCCCTAGAACAGCATAGAAGCAAGTACATGTGGACTGACAGTAGTTATAGCCACCGTGCGCCCTGAGGGGATCAATACAACATTCATTGTATGTCATTGCACAAGGTGTCACAGCTGTGACACGATCCCACGGTAGGGACTTGTGCTTATCGGTGGTCTAGAGGTTAACGCGTAGCACCTGCCTTGAAAGCGAAAACGTCCGGGCTCAAAGTGTGTAGTGGTAGTTCGATTCCCCGTTTTGGGCCAGAAAATGTCCCCACATCCACTACACCGTGAGTGCTGGTCTAGATTCTAGTCTTTCGGATGAGACGTGAAACCAAGATCCAGTGTGTTTTTAGCTCGCATTGAAGAATCTAAGGCAGTTGTCCTTGGCAAAAATTCTGTAGATGAATGAAAGCCACGCTGTGATAGGGAAACAAATAAGTTGTAGACAGGAAAAAGAAAAAAAAATAGGTGGCGCTGCTCCTGTGGCGAATTGCTCTTCCCCGGGGGTAGAGCAGCCCGAATTTGACGCAAAGAAATATGCCGTCACTTAAAGTGGTATGGTTTAGATAGTTCTTTTTATTCAGAAATGAATATAAGCATTGAAAACAAACAGCATTTTGGAATCATAGCAACAGCAAGCTTGTAGCTTATGGTGTGCTCAATTAAACAATGAAAATTAACATGAACATAACGGCTGCTGAGCTGCAAAATGTAAACCAACAGCAACAAACATTTTCATCAATTGCAATCTTTGCTAAAGTAAGAAAAAGGAAAGTGGTATATGACACAATACAATACAATACAGCACAACAATACAATGCAATGCAATACAACACAATACATTGCAATGTAATGCAATGCAATGCATTACAATGTAATACAATACATTGCAATGTAATAAATACAACACAATACATTGCAATGCAATGCAACAATATAATGCAATGCAACGCAACACATTGCAATGTAATGTAATTCAATACAACACATTGCAATACAATAAAACACAACACATTGCAATGTAATGTAATTCAATACAACACATTGCAATACAATAAAACACAACACATTGCAATGTAATGCAATACAACACAACACAATACAATACATTGCAATTTAATGCAAAGCAATACAACACAATACAGTGTTCTGCATTGCAATACAATACAACGCAATACAATACATTGCAATGTGATGTAATACAGCACAATACATTGCAATGTAATACAATACAACACAATACATTGCAATATAACACAATACAACACAATACATTGCAATGTAATGCAAAAAATACAACACAATACATTGCAATGTAATGAAAAACAATACAACACATTGCAATGCAATGCAGTACAACGCAACACATTGCAATGTAATGCAATACAACACAACACAATACATTGCAATGTAATGCAATGCAATACAACACAATAGAAATACAATGTTTAGCTGTATGAGCCTATTCCTTTCTGTATATTTTCTTATTATTTGACAGGAGGGCAGCGCTATTCGTCTTCTGGGTTTTGTTGCAGTTGTTGGGCGTTCGCTAGCTTAACCACACACCAAACAAGATCAAACTCTTGTCAAGCAAATATTGATCACACCCCCCCCCCTTTCCTCCCAAAAATCCTTCCCATGAAAAACTATGAATCAGGTCCCGTTTTGCGAACGCACGCTGAACATCTTGCGCACACGTTAAAACCTGTTCCGGTTTTTGCAAGAGTATTGTGTGCTGGTTGGAATGGATGACAAAACTGACAAAACTGCATAAACACAGGGACTGGATGTTTAAAAAAGTGAACGATGCTTATTCCATTATCTTTAAAGTAAAGAATGAATAATAATAGAATAAGTGGAGGCATCGGATCATCTCTCTTATTATGTTGTTAAGAAAGTTTATTGGCAAAAAAACCCTCAATAATTTATCAACCAGTTGGTTGTTGGTTTTTTTAAACAATTGTGAACAATTGTAGCCAAAATTATTCAGATGTGGTTGTTGTTAAGTCTTCTTAAATGAGTTCACTCCCTTTCTAATGAAAATGAAAGGCTGGTTTATGTAACTGTATGTCATTAAAATGTTTTAAAATAGCTGTAGAGGCTAGAAAACTGTTTCTTTTCTTGAAGAAAATACAGCAACCATGTTTGCAATTGGATAATAAGCCTTGTAAACATGAACCATGAGTTAAAGTTAATCTTATGTAAGAATAAAATAATTTTGATCTAACACTTCTTATTCCATGATACAAAGACACCTGTAAATTGTAGAATTGCTTCCTTTACTAAATAGCTCAGATGTATTCGTCAACAATAAGTCAGAAAGTGAGTTCGGAAAGATCTCTGAGGAGATCGCCAGCTCAATTGTTAACCTGTTGTCTTTGGAGGCTATGTGTTTTCTGCCTGTCTTGTGATCGCCAGCTTAACCTCTCTTGTCTTTGGAGGCTATGTGTTGTCTGTTTGTCTTTTTTGTGATCACCAGCTCAACTTCTTAACCTCTTGTGTTTGGAGGCTATGTGCTGTTTGTCTTCTTGCGATTGTTTTTATGTGTTTTTTTTACATCCAGTCCCCGTGTGTATGCGGTTTTGTAAATTCTGTTCCCACCTGCACACAATGGCCAACTCTAACCAAAAGCAGAACAGGATTTAACGTGTGCGCAAGATATTCTGTGTGCGTTTGCACACGGGACCTCGGTTTATAGTCTCAGCCAAAGGACTTTTGGGGAGAGTGGAGTCTGCACTGATGTTAAGTACAGGGGAAAATATCCCCCCCTTGAACGGGAATCGAACCCGGGTCGTCAGATTGCTGGCGCAATGTTCTAACCACTAGGCTATCCCGTCCCTCATTGTGTTCTAGCAATGTAACTTTAGGAAAACAAAAGCATCAGCTTAAAAAGAGGCATACACTTTTGTGGATTTGCCCACCCTCCTTTTGGGTATGTTGTAAAAAAAAGTGTTTAGCTGTGGTGGGGAATGAATGAAAGAAAGTAAAGGTCACCAGGATAAGTAAGGTGTGGGGGTTAGGTAGCGGTGAGACAGGGAATAGATAAGGGTAGAAAAGGGTTAGATTGAGGAGGGGTGAGAGAGATGGGGATTAAGTGGAGTGGGGGGGGGGGGGGATAGATAAAGGTATTTGAACAGAGAATTAGTGTTTTTTTTTAAAAAAGAAGTGGGGGTAATTTGGAGGGGGTGGAGGTGGTGTGTGTACTCTTTATAACTTTAAACATTTATTCCCTGAGATAATGGATCTTTCTTCCAATTTGGAAGGAGAGGGACATTTACCACTGTCTCATTCAAAGTTGATCAATTTCTTTTCCTGCACAAATCATTGCAGCTCTCTCTCTCTCTCTCTCTCTCTCTCTCTCGCTCTTCTCTCGCTCGCTCGCTCTCTCTCGCTGTCTCTCTCTCTCTCTCTCTCTCGCTCTCTCTCTCTCTCTCTCTCTCTCTCTCTCTCTGTCTGTCTGTCTGTCTGTCTGTCTGTTTCTATCTCTACCCCCATTCCCTCCTCCCTCTTTGTCTTCCTCTTTGGCTGTCTGTATCTCTCTCTCTCATCCTTACACACACACACACACACACGTACACATACACAGCAATGCAGCAGCAATTTCAGCATTACCTGTAAACATTGTTGACGTCAATCTAGCTTTATCAAACCTTATTTAGGCATGTTTTGCATCACCCCTCCAAAAACAAAAGTAACACAAACTAATGTTTCTACAGATATGTATACATAATTAGGAAGGTGGTAGGATGGTTAAGACGTTTGCCTGCCAACAAGTAAACCGTGAGGTTCTGGGTTCGATTCCCAGCCTCGCCCTTTCTTACCAGTTTGACAAAAAAATCGAACTGAATGTCAAAGTCCTTCGGATGAGACTATAAACTGAGGCCCCGTGTGCGAACGCATGTAGACATCTTGCGCACACGTTAAATCCTGTTCCGCTTTTCGAAAGAGTAGGGCATTGTGTGCCGGTGGGAACAGATGACAAAATTTACAAAACCGCATAAACACTGGGACTGGATGTAATAAAAAGCACCTGAGTGCTTATTTCATTATCCTCGAAAAAAAAAGTCATCTGAGCGCTTTGATTTGTTGCTTTACAAGATTCAGCGCTATATTAATTCCATACATTATTATTATTATTATTATTATTACAAACTAATGAACATCAAAGTATATATTCCCCCCCCCCCAACCCCACCCCGTGTATACATGAGGTTACAAATACAAAACACAAGGGGAAAATACATCTGTATCAGAGATAATGCAAATATAAAAATACAGCTGACAAATAGAGAAGTCAGGCAATGATGCTGATTTGGCTGACATTTGTGCCCGTAAAAAGCTCATAAGTCGGTCCTCAGGTTGCATGTACGTACAACTTCAAGTGTTGTCTCTTGGAAAATAAAAAAGCTTTGAACTTCATCCTCGATATAGTCCCATTCTCATTCATGGACAGACAGGAGAACAGACTGACACTGTTAGAGAGAGAGAGAGAGAGAGAGAGAAGAGAGAGAATGACGGTGGTTTATTGTGGTAAGCTTTCAAGCCCATTCACAAGGGGGACAGTGGGAAGGGGGATGGGCACGAATACATAATTAATCAACTAAGAGGAGAAACCAATTCACAACAGCTTAGAGAGAGACAGAGACAGACAGATAGAGAAAAATAGACAGAGAAAGACAAACAAAGAGAGAGAGAGAGAGAGAGAGAGAGAGAGAGAGAAGGGTGGGGGCAGACAGAGAGAGACACACGTACATAGAGACAAACAGAGACACATACATACAAACAGAGACACATACATACAGACAAACAGACAGAGGTACAAACACACAAACAAATAGACAGACAGACAGGCAGGCAGACAGACAGACAGACAGACAAGAGGGCAACTGAGGCAGGTCGGAAAACCCAGCAGGAAAGACAAGTACAGGCATACGGGAAAACAATCGTGATATTCTTTGGCTGTGAAGTGATCAATAAAGCCAAAGCATACCTTATGCATGCGTCAACCACATGATTTATCGATTACGGTTGTTGTTGATGCTGTTGTTGCTGTTGATGATGTTGTTGTGATGGTGACGAGAGGTAAGAGTGGATCGTTTATCGATTTTTAAAAAAATCGTCCCTCCCTTAAAACTTAGAGGTTCACCAATGGTGAAATAGATGGTTCGACAGAGTGCCAAGTACCGACCTGTGGATGAGGGCGAACCAACAGCCTATGGATGTCCAAGTAAGGCGGCGAAAGTGGCGTTGGGTCGGCCACACCCTACGGAAGGAGCCTTGCAACATCACCCGACAAGCGCTCGAGTGGAACCCGCAGGGGAAAAGGAAGAGAGGGCGCCCCAAACAGACCTGGAGGAGAAGCCTGCATAGTGAACTGAGAGACTCCAGCCTGACATGGGAAGAGGCCAAGACCCTTGCCAGAGACAGGAGAAGGTGGAGGGACGCTGTTGAGGCCCTATTTTCCGCTAGGAGCTTTAAGGACTAAGAAGAAGAAGAAGAAGAAGAAGAAGAATGGTGAAATATTGCGTACGCGACCGTTATTATCCACCAGTAAGGCAGCTGCAATCCTTCTTCCAGGATGGTGTCCAAAAAAAAAATCTGTGTGCATGTGTGGGCCTTCTTTATCTTAGTAATTATTATTATGGTCATCCATTCTTACCAGCACGCAATGGCCTACTCTTTCGAAAGGCGGAACATGTTTTTTTTTTTTTAACGTGTGCGCAGGTTCTGCGTTCGTTCGCACAAGGGGGCTTTTGCTTTCAGTCTGATCCGAAGGACACTTTGAGTCTCTACTAGTGTTAGTTAGCTCCATGCTAAGATTTTCTACAATAAACCCCGGGTGCTTCAATGATGGGTGGTTCAATCCCAGCTTGTCAGATCATGAGTGCTATGCTCTGACCACTAGGCTACAAACCGTCTCTCCCACCTCCCACCTTTAAAAAAATATCTTTAACTGTTTCTGTCTGTTCTGTCTGTTTGTTTGGTGTCAACGGAAATTGTATTTGAAAAACACGTTTCGAAGCGTGAGAGAAAGAACACGAACAGTACTGCAACAACTACCTTGAAGCTTATAATTATCCTGTAATTCTAATACCACTTGGAGTGAGCAGACGTAAAACTGAAGCAACATCTTCGTGTAATTGTCATTCACTTTTAAGTGATTCCACTAATGACTAGGAACTAGAAAGACGTAAAACTCTATCAATTAGAATAGCAGCATGACAATAAACCGTTTATAGTTAAAATGTAGATCGATAAACTATATTAATAATAATAATAATAATATAATAATATTAATATATGGAATTTATATAGCGCTGAATCTTGTAAAAAAACAAACAAATCGAAGCAATGTTTCTAGTTTTAAAACCCCCCACAAATCTTAAGAAATCATGTTGTGTCTCTCTCTATAGCTCGCAAATTCCTTAATGGAATATGTTTTAAAAAATGAACAATTAATAGATAGACAACACATAGATTCAAGCATTAAAGCCACAACCAGCAAAATAAGCAGAACAAACCTTAAAGAAAAGAAAATAACTGGACCAACGCAGCAAAAGGTTAAAAAAAAGTTTTTTGAACTTGTAAACGCGTAGAGAGTTGAAGAAAAAGAAAAATGAAACAAAAGAAAGAGCAGAACAATATAGGGCAGTCAACAAAAGAATCAGGAAGTCCATGACGGAGGCAAAAGAGAAATGGATCGGTGAACAGTGCCAAGACATTGAAGAGAACATCAAGAAAAACAATAGCAAGAAAGCATATCAGCTGGTGAAAGACCTGACTAGCACAAAACAGGGAAAAGGTTTAACAATCCAAGACAAAAATTGGAAGTGTCTCACTGACGACCAGGATATTCTGAACAGATGGACAGAATACTGCTCCGACCTGTATAACTATAGAACCGCGGGAGATCCAGATGTCCTTAATGTACCAGCAAGCAAAGACACAGACAGTCACCCTATCCTCCGAGAAGAAGTGGAAACAGCAGTCAGATCGCTGAAAAAGGGAAAGTCAGCAGGGGCTGACAACATTCCAGCTGAGTTGGTTCAAGCTGGAGGGGAAGCCATGATCAGCGCCCTACTAAGAATCTGCAACAAGATCTGGCAGACAGGAAAATGGCCAACACCATGGACACAGTCACTCATCATCACCCTCCCCAAGAAAGGAAATCTACAACAATGCCATAATTACCGCACAATCAGCCTCATATGCCACCCAAGCAAGGTCATGCTGCAGATAATATTGAATAGACTGAAGCCACAAGCAGAGACCATCATTGCTGAGGAACAAGCAGGTTTCAGAGCAGGGCGCAGCACAACCGAACAGATATTCAACCTCAGAATACTATGTGAGCGGTACCTTCAACATCAACAAGACCTTTACCACGTATTTATCGATTTTAAGAAGGCATTTGACAGGGTGTGGCATGCAGCTTTGTGGGCAACCATGAATTTGTACAGCATCAATGCAAACCTGATCAGAGTCATCAAACAGCTGTTCAGCGAGGCCACCAGTGCAGTGTACTACAACAACAACATTGGAGAATGGTTTCGAACAACAGTTGGAGTAAGGCAGGGCTGTCTACTCTCACCCACTCTTTTCAACATCTTCCTTGACAGAATCATGGCTTATGCACTGGAACATCATGAAGGATCAGTCAGCATTGGTGGCAGAACGATCACAAACCTCCGCTTTGCAGATGACATTGATGGAATAGCAGGATCAGAAAAAGAGCTTGCCAGCCTAACAGAACACTTGAATAAGGCCTCCAAAACATACGGCATGGAAATCAGTGCAGAGAAGACCAAACTGATGACTAATAACACCAACGGCATTAGCACTGATATCAGGGTTAATGACCAGAAGCTGGAAACAGTTCAAAGCTTCAAGTACCTGGGAGCCATTGTATCAGACCAGGGATCTAAGCCAGAAGTAGTATGCAGGACTGCACAGACAATAACAGCTTTGTCAAAACTAAACACCATCTGGAGAGATAAAAATATCTCACTTATCTCCAAGATCAGACTAATGCGCTCCCTTGTCATATCCATATTTCTGTATGCCTGTGAATCATGGACCCTGACTGCAGATTTGGAGAGAAGAGTACAGGCAGTGGAGATGAGATGCTTTCGGAGACTCCTTGGCATCTCCTACAAAGACCACATAAGCAACGAAAGCGTGCATAACAGAATCCAGCAAACCATTGGACCCTATGAGAACCTTCTATCGATCGTGAAAAAACGTAAACTTAAATGGTATGGGCATGTCACAAGATCCAAAGGACTTGCAAAGACAGTTTTACAAGGCACTGTCCAGGGAGGAAGAAGAAGAGGCAGACCAAGGAAGAGATGGGAGGATAACATCAGCGAATGGACAGGCCTAGAACTCAACAAAACCCTGAGAAAGGCAGAACAGAGAGAGGAATGGAGGGAACTGGTTGTTGAGTCTTTGAGGGTGCCCCCACGGTCGTCAGACTACGGGACAGATAGATAAATAGAAACGCCTAAGGGTTTGTCTTCATGATATGAGGCGTGCTAACTATTCTCTGTTATCACTTTAAGTGTGTGTGTGTGTGTGTGTGTGTGGGTGGGGGGGGGGGGGGGGGGGGGGGGGGGAACGGAGGGGGGGAGACAACCATTGCCGTTTTATCCACCACCGCCACCCCTAAATAAAAGAGAAAAATTAAAACAATTTTTTCTTTCCTCCCTCAGGTTCACCCATGGTGAACTTTTTGCGCACACGTTAAAAACCCTTTCTACCTTTTGAAAGAGTAGGCCCTCTCGTGCCAGTAGGAACGGTGGAATTTTTCAAAACAAACCCAAACCAACCAGCATGCATTCAATACACATGTATCGTGCTCACACACCAATCGGAATACGACTACCAAATATGCTTGGGTAAAAACCCCCACAAAAAACCGGTCGTAGATACGCAAAATCTCACCTTTTGGTGAACCTGGAGCTCTCATCAACAACAGAAGGCAGGCTACAGGAGGACAATGAGAACAGACGGGGGTGGGGGGCAGGGGGGTGGCAGGGTATGGCAGGCATTCTACATTGCAGGTAGGGGGGGGGGGGGTGAGGTGAAGTGCAGTTTGGGTGAGCAAACAAACCGGTTTTGCCCAACTCTCTGGTGCCTTCCTATTAATAAATTTCCTGAGGCTACGCCCCACCTCTAAATTCTGTGCCACTTTTCTTCCTGTTTTCCTATAATTAGCACGTCTTTGCAATGTTTTTTTGTTACCGCAAGTGTTGAGGCATCTACAGAAATTTAAAAAAATACTTGTTTTTTTTAGGTCAAAGATTAGTTGCCGCTGGCTCAAAACTCGTGTGTGGTTTTATACAAGTTTGGTAGGTTTGATTTTGGTGGTGGTTGGGCAGGGGGGGGGGGGAGTGATTGTCGTCTGCTAGCTTTCTAACCCCATAGTTACCCATGCACGCGCAGGGTCAACACTGTAGGAATACAAGCAATCCTCATTTTCATAATAATAATTTCCTGCCATCTCATAAAAATTTAGTACTTCTCTATGTCCTCAATCCCCCCCAAAAAAACA
Organism: Rapana venosa; assembly: GCA_028751875.1. NCBI lineage: Eukaryota > Metazoa > Mollusca > Gastropoda > Neogastropoda > Muricidae > Rapana > Rapana venosa. The sequence continues at coordinate 27,479,600 of CM054146.1, forward strand.
ACAACAAAACAACAAGTCCACGGTGCTATTTTTTTCTTTTTTAATTTAAAAAGTCTATTAAAAAAAACAACAAACAAACATTCTTAATGCTGTATAGATGTACTACTTCACCTAAAAAGTAAAAGTGGAGCGTAGCCTTACCCAAGGGGTTGTGCCTGGCTTCTTCCTCAAGAAAGACAATGGGTACAGCCCTTATGGCAATAAAACACACACACACACACACACCCAAAACCATAGACAAAGAAAGAAGTGCTGGTTTTAAACTATTTATTAGTGTGGAATAGCCCAGCGACAAGAAGAGGCTTTAGTGTGCTCACCATTCTGACTTTGTTGGCCTGGGGTTGAACCCTGGTGTGTATTGAGCAATCCTCATCTGACGATCCTTTTCAACTTTATCTGACTGCCTGGTATTGTTCTATGTCCTCAACAACCCCGCCCCTAAACAAGTACTGGGTGCACTTTAAAAAAAAAACACCTGTAAAAATCAGCACACATTTTATTTTATTTATACCACTTTAAGTCACGAGATTTCTCTGGGTGAAATTCGGGCTGCTCTCCCCGGGAAGAGCACGTGCCACAAGAGCAGCGCCACCCTTTTTTTTTACTTTTGGTCTGCAACTGTTTATTTCCCTTATCAGAGTGGCTTTTTTCTAAGAATTTTGCCAGGGACCACTCTCTTGTTGCTGTGCGTGGGTTCTTTTACGTGCGCTGAATAATTTTGTGTAACACACACGGGACCTACCTCGGGTTTATCATCAAAAGACTAGAGCCCAGACCACCGCTCATGGTCTAATGGATGGGGGGAAAAGTTTCGGGCCCAAATGGGATTTTGTTCTAAACAGATGGTTCGAAGCATCACCAAGACACTCTTTTATTGTTTTGTCTGATATTCTAGAAAAGAAAAGAGAACAGACATAAACTCAAAAACAACAACCAGAGCACCTGCACAAGGAGATTTTTCCCCCTGGGGTTAACAGCAGTACTGACGGGATAGCCTAGTTGTCAGAATATTGCGCTCGCAATCTGACGACCCGGGTTTGATTCCCGTTCAAGGGGGATATTTTCCTCTAGAGTTAACATCAGTGCAGACTCCACTCTCCCCAAAAGTCCTTCGGATAAGACTATAAACCGAGGTCCCGTGTGTGAACGCATGCAGAACATCTTGCGCACACGTTAAATCCTGTTCCGCTTTTCGTAAGAGAAGGCCATTGTGTGCTGGTGGGAACAGATGACAGAATTCACAAATCCGCATACACACGGGGACTGGATGTAGAAAAGCACCTAAGTGCTCGATATAAAAAAACAAAATAAAATTTTAAAAACTCTACCTCCCCGAGTTCTGTGGTTGAGACTAGAAACCAAGGGGGCTCCGTGTGCTGTGCATGGGAACGCACGCAGAACATCTTGGGAACACGTGAAAACCTGTTCTGCCTTTTGGAAGAGTAGGTCAGTCATGGCGGTAAAAATATAATTATGACAATTTTTTTAATTAAAAACGCCATCACACTTGTGTCATGTTTAAACATCATTCCCGAAGTCGGAGTAGGGTTACCTTAATGGTGGTCAAAAAATGGTGGTCAGATACACAAACAATCTTACCACCATTATAAAACATTAACAAATCTGTAATCAGCTGTGTGGACAAGTGAGTGTGTGTGTCCTGTGTACATGTAAATGAATACACATTAATTAGGGGTGGATGAGGGTGGATCAGTAGTAACCCGCCTGTCTAGAAAGCAAAAAATCCAGGTTGGAAGTGTGCGATGATGGTTCGAATCCCGTTTAGGCCCGAAACTTTTCCCCCATCCATTAGACCATGAGGCAAACTGGTTTCACAATTATAGAACTATCAAAATCAGATGACTGGATAACTCGTGATGGTGACAAGAAAGGGCGTGTGTTTGGTTTTTTTGTTTTTGTTTTTTTAAAGTCTATTTTGGTCAGGATAGGTGGTCTGACCCAAAAAGATTTTTTAAAAACAAAAACAAAAAAACACACGCCCTCTCTTGTCACCATCAGAGTTATCCAGTCACCTGATTTTGATAGTAACATCATTGTGAAACCAGTTTGCCCATTACTTTCCTGCTTTCAGTATGTCGTCATCGCCATTTTTCTTTTACCTGTATATCACTTACAAGGGGGGGGGGGGGAGGGGGGGGGTGGAGGGGGAGGGGTGGAGTGGTGGGGGCGGGGTGGGGGGAGACACCACTGAACCAAAAAACAGAAAGGATTATGTTGTAGGGGCCATGTAGGCCAGATACGATCTAACAAACCTGGTGTAACAAGGCTTTCATTCAGAAAGCATAGCTGTCTGCCCTGCGTCTGTAGTTTTAACTCAGTAAATACCAACACTGTCTGTGTGTTTGCGTGTATAATTTTATATCTGTTTCGGTCTCTGTCTCTGTCCCTTTACTGTCTGTCTGTCTGTCTGTCTGTTTCTTCCCATAAAATCCGCTATGGGATAAAGATTAGATGAAGAAAAATAAAATACTGTTAAACTGCTACCCTTGGAAATAAAGACTCTGTCTCTCACACACACTTACACACTATTGCAAATAAAGACTCTCTCTCTCACACACACACACACACAAACAAAGCCTGTTATAAAACCGTTCAACAGTTGTATTCCTTTATTAGGGCTTTTAGTTTCTTAAATTTTCTTTCATTTTGTTTTGAGTTTGTTTGTTTGGGAGTTGTATGTTTGTTTATTGGTGTGTGTGTGTGTGTGTGTGTGTGTGTGTGTGTGTGTTGTGTGTGTGTGTGTGTGTGTGTTCGTGTGTAATGTGTGTGTGTGTGTGTGTAAGTGTAGGTGTGGGCATTAACATTTTGTTGGGTTTTATTTTTGTTTGATTACTTTTTTTTTTTTGGGGGGGGGATAAGGTTGTTGTTATTGTATTGTTGTTGTGGGTGTGGTTTTTTTTTTTAAAAAAGATGATATTGCATCGTTTCTTCTTTTATCCCACAGATTTCGTTTCTGATCACTTGAAATGATCATTAAAGAGACTTTAGTGATCATTTCTACAACATTCAAAAACTACGTGAGAGTGGGGGGGGAGGAGGAGGGAGGGGGGGGGACAAGGAAGGAAGGGGGGAGGGGAGAAGGGGGGAGGAGGGGAGGGGGGTATTGTCTGCACACACATACACACACAACAACAACAACACCACCACACACCACCTCGCCAACTCCCTCACCCACCCACCCCCACACACACCCCCCCCCCCCCACACACACACACACACATACACACACCATCCTACCCTACCACAACACACACACACACACACACAACACATACACACACCACTTACCCACACCACACTCACCCACACCACAACACACACACACAACACCCCCCACACCCACACCCCCCCCCCCCACCACCCCACCACCACTAATATAATAAAGGAATACAACCGTTGAACGTTTTATAATAGGGCTTTGTTGTGTGTGTGTGTGTTGTTGTTGTGTGTGCGCGCGCGCACGCGCGCCTGAGAGAGTGAGAGAGAGTCTTTATTTCCAATTGTCTGTGTGTGTGTGTGTGTGTGTGTGTGTGTGCGCGCGCACCTGAGAGAGTGATAGAGAGTCTTTATTTCCAATTGTGGTTGTGTGTGTGTGTGTGCGCGCCCTGCGCGCGCGCCTGAGAGAGTGAGAGAGAGAGTCTTTATTTCCAATTGTGTGTGTGTGTGTGTGTGTGTGTGTGTGTTTTGTATTTGTATTTGTCGGACACAGGCAGGCAATAGAAGTGTCAGTATCAGGGGCAAGGGAAGGGGTCTTCAGCCAACACGGAGAGGCCAGAGGATATACAAGCCTGCCCTCTCCACTGCCTCTTCACAGAGGCCCTTGGACGGGGAGGTTGGGTGTGTGTGTGTGAGTGTGTGTGTGTGGGTGGGTGGGTGGGTGTGGGTGGGTGTGAGGGGGGAGGAGGGAGTTGGCGAGGGTGGGTGGTGGTGGTGGGGGGGTGGGGTTGTTTTGTGTGTGTGTGTGTGTGTTTGTGTGTGTGGTGGTGTAGGTTGGTGTGTGTGGGTGTGGGTGTGTGGGTGGGTGGGGGTGGGTGGGGGAGGAGGGAGTTGGCGAGGGTGGTGGTGGTGGTGTTGGTGTTGTTGTTGTTGTTGTGTGTGTGTGTTTGTGGTGTGGGTAAGTTGGTGTGTGTGGGGGTGGGGGGGTGGGGGGGGAGGGTGTGAGTGTGTGTGTGAGGGTGTGTGTGTGTGTGGGTGGGTGGGGGGAGGGAGTTGGCGAGGGGTGGTGTTGGTGGTGTGTGTGTGTGTGTGTGTTTGTTTGTGTTTGTTTGTGTGTGTGTGGGTAGGTTTGTGTGTGTGGGTGTGGGTGTGTGGGGTGTGGGGGTGGGTGGGGGTAGGGAGTTGGCGAGGGTGGTGGTGGTGTTGGTGTGTGTGTATGTGTGTGTGTGTTTGTGATGTGGGTAGGTTGGTGTGTGTGTGTGGGTGGGTGGGTGTGGGTGAGGGTAGGGGGGAGGAGGGAGTTGGCGAGGGTGGGTGG
>CM054146.1:27491594-27529094 GCA_028751875.1 Rapana venosa
TCTCTCTGCTTTTTAACCACACGCGCGCGCACGCGTGTGTGTGTATGTGTGTGTGTGTGTGTTGCCAAGTAGTGTGTGTGTGTGTGTGTTGTGTGTGCGTGTGCCTGCGTGCGTGGGTGTGTGTGCGTTTGTTGAAATGTACTGTGCGTGTGTGTTTGTTCGTTTGTTGTAATGTACTGTGTGTGTGTGTGTGTGTGTTTGTTTAAATGTACTGTGTGTGTGTGTGTGTGTTGTTTGTAATGTACTCTGTGTGTGTGTGTGTGTGTGTGTGTGTGTGTGTATGTGTGTGTGTGTGTGTGTTGTAATGTACTCTGTGTGTGTGTGTGTGTGTGTGTGTGTGTGTGTGTGTGTGTGTGTGTGTGTGTGTGTGTGTTCGCGTGTGAGCGCAGGTGGGTGGGGATAGACAAAATATTTGTTGTTACCAGCCAACAATTAATAATTATCGTATGATTCTCACATTGATGCAATGTTTCCTGACTGTCGTCAGTAAGTCCACTGACCCAGTTTTACCGGTAGGGGGGCTGGGGGTTAGGGGGTGGGAAATGTCAAACCTTTTTTTCTTCTTTCGGTTTTTTTTTTAGGTGTGTGTGTGTTTTCTCTTTATTTATTATTATTATTATTATTATTATTATTATTATTATTATTATTATTTATTCTTTTATTCCGAGGATAATGGAATAAGCGCTCTTGTGCTCTTTAAACATTCAGTCCCCGAGTGTATGCGGTTTTTGTAAATTTTGTCATCCCTTCCCACCAGCGACCTACTCTTCCGAAATGTGGAACAGGTTTTAACGTGTGCCAAGATGTTCCGCGTGCGTTCGCACCCGGGACCTCGGTTTATATAATATGTAGTCTCATTTGAAGATCTTTTAGGGGTTTGTGGAGTGGGCACTGATGTTAACTCCAAGGAAGGGGGGAAGCACTGGATTCGAGCAGGGTCAGTAGATCACATGCAAGCGTGTGTTTTATTTTTTTTAATTCTTTTTTTTTTCTATTCTTATTTTTTATTTTATTCTTTTATTTCGAGGATAATGGAATAAGCACTCATGTGCTTTTTTCCCCCATCCCGTCCCTGGTGTGTATGCAGTTTGGAAAATTTGTCACCCGTTCCCAACGGCACAGAATGGCCTACTCTGCGGAAAAGCGGATCGGGTTTTAACGTGTGCGCAAGATGTTCCGCGTGCGTTCGCACAGGGTACCTCGGTTTATAGTCTTATCCAAAGGACTTTTAAGGGGAGTGGAGTCTGCACTGATGTTAACTCCGGGGGAAAATATCCCCGTTGAACGGGAATCGAACCCGGGTCGTCAGATTGCGAGCGCAATGTTCTAACCACTAGGCCATCCCATAATGTAGTCGTGCGTGTGTGTGTGTGTGTGTGTGTTTGCGCGGGCGCGGGGCGTGGGGGGAGGGGGGGGGGTTGGGAAGTGGGGGGAGGGGGTGGGGCGCAGGGACATGCAAAAGATGTTGTTGCTGCAATCGATTCCCCCAACCGTTACACCTTTCGCCCTCTCAGCCATGAAACGTTTCGTAACTCTGTGATCGATTTGCTGGAGACAGACAGAAACTGTCATTCCAGCTCCTGGTTGTTGTTTTTAAATCATAGATGTGTGTGTGTGTGTGTGTGTGTGTGTGTGTGTGTGTGTGTGTGTGTGTGTGTGTGGGTGGGTGGGTGGGTGAGAGAGAGAGAGAGTGAGAGAGAGAGGGAAGGAAAATATTTTTTTGGGGTGTGTGTGTGTGGGTGTGGGTGTGGGTGAGTGTCTGTATGGTAGTGTGTGTGTGTGTGTCTGTGTCTGTGTGTGTCTGTGTGTGCAGTAATGTAGTGCGTGTGTGTGTGTTGTGTGTGTGTGTGTGTGTTGTGTGTGTCTGCGACTGTGTGTGTGTGTGTGTGACGGAAGGAAAATGTTTTTTTGAGTGTGTGTGTGTTGTAGTGTGTGTGTGTGTGTTGTAGTGTGTGTGTGCTCTGTAATGTAGTATGTGTGTCTGTGTCTGTGTCTGTGTGTGTGTCTCTGTGTGCGCAGTAATGTAGTGTGTGTGTGTGTGTGTGTGTGTGTGTGTGTGCGTGCGTGCGAGTGCGCATGTGGGTCTATGCCTATTGAGCTAAACTACAGTCACATGAGACAATCACAATGTGCAGAACGTTCCTTCATGCAGAACATGCCAGTAGTCCACAGGCGTTTGAAAAAAAAATGTATTCGGTCTGTGCGATTGACAGACTGATCCCATTCGACGTGATGCGACACGATAATTACGATTCAAGAGGATATGATAAGGAACCAGACAAAGCATGGTGTTTTCTTTGCTTAAAAAATTAAATTAAGAAATGGTTGTAAGCGCCAGTGCTCAACTACCTTATAACGTGTAGGTTGTATCCCAAAATCTTCACAAATTTCTGTGTCTGGTATTTTTTTTTGTGATGAGAATTTGTTTTTATTTTGTTGTTAATAAAGAAAAACCTTTGATACTCTATCATCAATACAGGAAAAAAAATCCTCTTACACTCTGTCATCAATACAGGAAAAAAAAAGCGTTTTACACTCTGCCATCAATACAGAAAAAAAAAGCGTTTTACACTCTGCCATCAATACAGAAAAAAGCCTTTTACACTCTGTCATCAATACATAAAAAAGCCTTTTACGCTCTGTCATCAATACAAGGTAAAAAAGCCTCTTACACTCTGTCATCAATACAAGGGAAAAAAGCCTTTTACACTCTGTCATCAATACAGGAAAAAACCTCTTACACTCTGTCATCAATACAGGAAAAAAGCTTTTACACTCTGTCGTCAATACAGAAAAAAGCCTTTTACACTCTGCATAAATACAGAAAAAAGCCTTTTACACTCTGTCATCAATATAGAAAAAAACCTCTTACACTGTGTCATCAATACATAAAAAAGCCTTTTACACTCTGTCATCAATACAGGAAAAAACCTCTTACACTGTGTCATCAATACAGGAAAAAACCTCTTACACTCTGTCATCAATACAGAAAAAAACCCTGTTACACTCTGTCATCAATACAGACAAAAACCTCTTACACTCTGTCATCAATACAGAAAAAACCTCTTACACTCTGTCATCAATACAGAAAAACCCCTCTTACACTCTGTCATCAATACAGAAAAAATCTTACACTCTGCCATCAATACAACCCTCGGATGAGACCATAACCGATGTCCCGTGTGCGAACGCACGCAGAACATCTTGCACACACGTTAAATCTTGTTCTGCCTTTCAGAAATGCAAGCCATTGTGTGCTGGTAAGAACGGATGATATTTTTGAAACAAACATGCACACCGATGTCGTGTTTTTAGACAAACCTGATGTCGGAATGTGGCTACCTGCATGGTAGGCAAAAACGGTCGCATATACAAAAATCTCACCGTTGCTGAACCTCGGACCTCTTCTTGCCCTAGGAAAGAAAAAAAAAGAGACAAAAGAAACAAAATAAAGATGACGAATCTGTAGCCAATGTCGATATCTACTTTAATCTGTGTACATCTGCTTGGCACCAGCCTAAAGGCTTTGTCAGTAGTTAATGAAGTAAGCAAAGTGCCAAGGCTTACTTACATTAAAACGTTATGATGTTTCAAAATGGTATGTTGATTCAAACAAATGTTTGCTCAGAACAGAAAAAACACTGTACACAAATCCATTGGGAGCAGCAACAAGGTAACACCTGACAGTTCACTCCACCATCAAACAAAGCGAAACTCGTTATTTGGAAGCTGGAAATGGCTCTGTCACAACAAAACAGTCCTTTTGAACCAAGTGTCTGTGATCAAGAATCTCGTGATATAATTCTTAAACTTTGCTGCCTTTACACTTGTCAACACTTTGAAACCTCATCTTTTTCCTTCGGATGAGACTATAAACCAAGTCCCCGCTTGCGAACGTACAAAGAACATCTTGCGCACACGTTAAAATCCTGTTCCGCTTTTCGTAAGAGTAGGCCATTATGTGCCGGTGGGAACATATGACAATTTATAAAACCGCATACACACGGGGACTGAACGTAAAAAAGCATATAAATGCTTATTCCGTTATCCTCGATATAAAAGAATAAAATAAAATAAAATGAATAAAGTAAATGATATTTTTATGTCGGAAATAAAAGAAAAATAATAGAACGACCATGTAAGTAAAAGAGAAAAAGAAATAACAACAAGGTAACGTCGAGAGACACGGACGACGTATCAGTTTATCACAGGTAGTGTTATCTTTTCAGATTATAATACAGAGTACATGTTGTATACTGGAAATATTTCTCAATACCTACATCAAATCACACCTCTTTTAGATGTCAGTTTACAAGGAGTAAGAGACCAACAACATAACTTTTGAAAAAGAAAAAAAAACACCTCTTAAAATCTTATTGAAAGACAAATGAATCTGTGGACAAATTGAAATACCAAGATATTCATTCGAGTCCACACGGAAATCCGGAACTCTCTTTGAAGAGGTGTACTTTAAAACAATACAGTGGTAGTTGTAGTACAGTAATTTCTCGTGGAAAGTTGAAATAATGGCATGGTAACAAATAATGTTCTGCCATTTCTCTTACTTTGCCAGAAAGACACTGAGGACTGGCAGCTAAGAGCCGATGAAACAAATCGATTTTTATAATTGCTGACTGTCGAGGGAGTCTAAGGTAAAAGGAAGGTAAAGGAGTCCCATAACCTATAAGGTCGTAGGGGAGCGAGGCGTCAGAGACCTCACTTCTCTAGGGCCAGCATATTGAAGGCGGCGCCCATCTCCTCTCCCTCGCTGCTTTACCTTCCCTGACCCTAAAGAGGGCAGGTACCCATTTACAGCTGGGTGAACTGGGGGAACTGTACTGAAGCCAAGGCGCGCAAACGGTCACCCATCCAACTGGTAACCACGCTCGACGCTGCTTAACTTGGCTGGGGGAAAGCGAGTGCTCCGACCACTGAGCTATCCCGTCCACAATGAAGTCTACAATGAATTATTTGTTCATTCCTCTCACCAATACAGAAATATGAGGGATATAATAGGGTCATCATCAGACAAACAGCTTTTATTAAGCGCACCGAGGGAGTTGGTAGTTTTTTTTTTCTGTTATCAGGGAGAAAATTCCAGAATACAGCAGTAGCTGAGGGGAGAACAGATTTCTGATAGATTTCGGTGTTACTATTTTGTATTTTACGTTCCAAAGGTCTACGTCTGTAGTAATGGGCTGGCTTTCTGAAAACCAGGTCTGGAACAAGATTTTGACATATTAATTGGACACAGGCCATTCATCATTCTCTGAAAATATAGATTTTTTCAAATGTTATGTTGAGATTGTCTTTGTCCATGACAAGCTCAATTATGACAAGCTCTTAGCATCATTATGACAAGCTCTTAGCATCATTATGACAAGCTCTTAGCATCATTATGACAATCCCTTAGCATAATTATGACAAGCCATTAGCATCATTATGACAATCCATTAGCATAAGAAGATAACAAGACCTTATCATCATTATGACAAGCTCTTAGCATACGTGTGACAAGCTCTTAGCATCATTATGACAAGCCCTTAGCATAATATGACAAACTCTTAGCATAATTATGACAAACTCTTAGCATAATTATGACAAGCCCTTAGCATCATTATGACAAGCTCTTAGCATCATTATGACAAGCTCTTAGCATCATTATGACAAACTCTTAGCATCATTATGACAAACTCCTACCATCATTATGACAAGCTCTTAGCATCATTATGACAAGCCCTTAGCATAATTATGACAAGCTCCTACCATCATTATGACAAGCTCCTACCATCATTATGACAAGCTCCTACCATCATTATGACAAGCTCCTACCATCATTATAAGCTCCTACCATCATTATGACAAGCCCTTAGCGTAACAAATTGTACTCTCAATAAAAAGGAGGGGGAAAAAATCTCCTGAAGTCGGAGTGTGGCTGCCTATATGTTGAGAAACTTGAAAACAGTCACACACGAAAAACGTCTTATCCAGTGTGTAGGCCTATAGTCTCACACTGATTCCCAGGTAGCATGAGTGAGTCAGAGTGCAGATTCTGGATAACCCTTAGGATGTTAAGCTGGGCATACAAAGCAACAACAGCAACAGTAATAATAACAACTACATCAACAACAGCAACAGCAACAACAACAACAAATCTCCACATGTGCATTGGCATAATTTTAACACACACTTCTTTCCAACTAGCAAGGGTTTTTTGTTGTTTTCTTTTCAATTTTCCCCGAAATGAGAAATCGAACAAAAAAGATATTTATCAAGATCCCACAGTACAAAGTGCCTACAAGCTTAATTGTCCTTACCTTCAGAAGCCTATATGCAATCGCCGTGCCAAAGTGCATAACCAGTGTGTGTGTGTGTGTGTGCGTGTGTGTGCGTGCGTGTGTGTGTTGTGTGTGTGTGTGTGTGTGTGTGTGTGTGTGTGTGTGCGTGCGTTCGTGTGTGTGTGTACCTTTGAATTTGTTTTTAAACTATTAATAGTTATTGGTTGCATAACTGTATAAGAATAGGTTGAATACAAACGCTTTGATTTGTCTTTGCAAGTTACAGCGCTATATAAATTCCTTTATTTGTTGTTGTTGTTATTATTATTATTATTATTAGTAGTAGTAGTAGTAGTAGTAGTAGTAGTAGTATCATTATTGTTGTTGATGTTGTTATTGTTGTGGTGGTGGGTTGTTTTTGTTTTTTTGTGTTTTTTTTGGAGGGGGGGGGTTGTTCTATCTTGATGCTATCTCTGATAAGGCGGGAACAATATGTAAAAAACCCTATATGAGCGCTTATAAATTATCCTCAAAATAGAAGAATTTGACCTGACACCTCTCTCTCTCTCTTACAGCCTCACTTTATATTTGTGTAAAGCTTTCAGAATAAGAGAGATATTGTTATCCTAGTCATATTTTTGTAGCGGACTTTTTGTTAAACAGTAACATTTTGTCGTTACTATTGCTTTTACCCCCACCAAAATACTAAGCAGTTCGGCAACCCCTTTCATGTATGGGCCAATGGCCTTTTTGTGAATAAATCATTCGAGTTCGAGCTCTCTCTCTCTCTCTCTCTCTCTCTCTCTGTCTCTTGTTTGTTTCTATCAAATGGTTCTGATCCTTCTTAGTTGTTGGGTTGTTGTTTTTTCATATCCTGCTGCTTCATTCGGTGCGAGTACTTGATGTCTGATTGTGTTGACCATAATATTAACTACATTCATTTACAGTTTGACTGTCAGAATTATCAAATATTTCATTGATTTTTTGTTTGTGTAGTTGAGATTTGCTTCCATTTTATTGTTGTTGTTGTGTTTGTTCGTTTGCTTGGATTTGTTTTTGTTGTTGTTGTTGTTTTTGTTTTGCTTTGATATGCCATTCTGAGTGCGATGATAATGATTATTGATGATAGTTCAATATCAATTTTGGATTTGTTTTGTGTAAAATCTCACGGTTTTTGTGTGTGTGTAAACATCTGCCATTGCATACGTTTGTTAAAATGTTTCCATTAAACTGAGTACTATAATAAGCTTGTTGCTGTTGCTTGTTGAAATGATTATTATACTGTGTGATTTTGTTATAATACTTGTTGAACCAAATAGGATTGAAACTAAAAGAGACTGCAAGAAACAGCAACACACACACACACACACACACACACACCACACACACACACACACACACACACACACACACACACACACACACACACACAGAGACAGAGAATGAGAGTTATGAAAACAAGGAAACAAATAAACAAACAAAAACCCAATAACAATACAATGAATTTTTCCATGCGCCTGTGCCTTATACCCTTCCTGTCGGGTTTTTGTTCTACACCTGACGTCACGGGGTGTGTGTGTTGTGTGTGTGTGTGTGTGTGTGTCTGTGTGAATGTGTGTGCAAGCCCGCATGACCAACCCAGATACCTCACACACACACACACACATCGACATGAGCCTATTTATAGACATCTGACCACGCTCTCACTTATTAAACCGAAGGACAGAAATTCGCTGTGTTGTGGGCTAGGCTAACAACCATCACTAAAAGCCGACGCACTGGCACACAAAGACCAACGCTCGCGGTTTTTTTCCCCTGTAAGCTAGGCCTAGCTAGCACTCGCTAACCGTGATAGTCAACAAGTTCGACAAATCTTTAGAAAACGGAAACTGTTTTTCGAGTTCAACAGTCCAATGATCTTTTAACGTTTGGATTTACGTAAGGTTGTCGCTTTCGTGGATGGTTGGATAACCAGCTAGAATGTTTGGACCTCTTATGAGTTTAAAATGTACTGTTGTGGTGGTGTGAGTGTTTCGGGCAGTAGCGGCAGTGTTGTGAAACGCTGAAATCGCACACAGGTGAGTTGAGTGATAATGACTGACTGACTGAAGAATTGGCTACATGTGGCAGATGGTGGTGAGCTTGGTAGGATTATCGATTATTATTCTTGGTTGGGCTTTGTGGTAGGATTAAAAACGGAGCTGATTAACAATGTTTCCCAGTCCAGTGTGTCGTCGAGTCTCTCTGTACCTTCTGGGTACAAATGGTTGCTGCTTTGTGCAGAAAACAACCAGGACAGGGTAGTTGTAACATAGCCACACACGTTAAATCCTGTTCCGCTTTTCGGAAGAGTAGGCCATTGTGTACGGGTGGAAACACATGGCAAAATTTACAAAACCGCATACACACGGGGGGGGGGGGGGGGGGGGGGGGGGAACTAGATGTAAAAAAGCACATGAGTGCTTATTCCTCGATATAAAAGAATAAAGAAATAAAGAAATAAAATTGATGTTTGTATGTAGTCAGTTCGGAGACTCGTGTTTTTGAAAAATCTCCATGTTTTATAAATCAGAGAAATTTTGTTATCTTCGAGTACGTCTGTCGTAGGAAAAAAACCCCACCTAACAGCAAAAGCAGCAACAACAATGACAACAACAAACCCGGAACAAAAAAACCCTGCAAATAACCTTTTTGAATGATACCGTGAATAAAGAGGAAAAGTCGATAACAGCCAGTTACGTATGCTATTATGAAAGCTTTCGGTACAAACCTTTAAAGCTCTTGGCACAGACCATAATAGAGCTTTTGACACAGACAGTATAAAGCTTTTATATACAGACCATGCCATGCTTTTATGAAAGCCATATAAAGGTTTTGATACAGACTATATAAAGCTTTTGATACAGACCATATAAAGCTTTTGATACAGATGATATGAAGCTTTTGATACAGACCGTATAAAGCTTTTGATACAGACCATATAAAGCTTTTGATACAGATGATATGAAGCTTTTGATACAGATGATATGAAGCTATTGATACAGACCATATAAAGCTTTTGATACACACCATATAAAGCTTTTGATACAGATGATATGAAGCTTTTGATGCGTACCATACGAAATGTTTGGTACAGGCCATATAAAGCTTTTAATACAGGCCACATAAAGCTTTGGTACAGACCATATAAATCTTTTTATACAGACCACATAAAGCTTATGATACAGATGATATGAAGCTTTTGATACAGATAATATGAAGCTTTTGATACAGATAATATGAAGCTTTTGATGCGGACCATATAAAATGTTTGGTACAGGCCATATAAAGCTTTTGATACAGACAATATACAGTTTTTGATACAGGTGATATGAAGCTTTTGATGCGGACCATATAAAATGTTTGGTACAGGCCATATAAAGCTTTTGATACATACCATACAAAGCTTTTGATATCGGCCATATACAGCTTTTGATACCGGCCATTTAAAGCTTTTGATACCGGCCATATAAAGCTTTTGATACCGGCCATATAAAGCTTTTGATACCGGTCAGCTTTTGGTACAGACCATAACACAGACCATGTAAGGCTTTTGATACAGGCAATATAAAGCTTTTATACAGACTATATAACAGATCATACAATGCTTTTGATACAACCCATATAACGCAGATCATATAAAAGCTTTTGATACAGACTGTAGAACTCGTATGTAAAGCTTTTAATACAGACCATACAACACATACATTATACAGTTTTTGATACAGACCATGTTACACTTGGGGAACGGGATAGCTCAGTGGTCGGAACACTCGCTTTACCCCTGTCAAGGTTAAGCAGTATTGAGCGTGGTTGCCAATTGGATAGGGGACGGTTTGCACGCCTTGGCTTCAATACAGTCCCCCCAGCTGTAAATGGGTATCTGCCTTTTTAGGGTTAGGGTAGATAAAGCATGGAGGGAGAGGAGATGGGCACGGCCCTCAATATGCTGGCCCCTGGAGAAGTTGAGGTCTCGGACGCCTTACTCCTTTACGACTTGATAGGTTATGGAACACCTTTACCTTCTTTTTTTTTACCATATGACACAGATCATATACAGCTTTTCATACAGACCATATAACACAGGTCATAACGTTACAACTTTTCATACAGCTATACTACTTGATCCAACTGTATACAGAATCCTTTCCACTGTATACTAGACTATGTGTGGTTGTAAATCTTGGTGCTAGCCTTTTAGATAAGACGATAAAATAGGTATCCCATGAGCAATATACACTTCGCACACATGACAGAACCCACGGCAACAAGGTACTTGCCCCTGGAAAGTTTCTATAGGAAAAACGCGCTTTTAAAGGGAAACTACTACACAAGTAGAGAGGGAAAATAAACAACAAAAAATTGAGTGGGGCTGCATTTCTGATTTTTAAAAAACGTAATGCGCGCCCCGGAAAGAGCAGCCCACTATTCACTCAGAGACATCTGTCGCGACTTAAAATGGAACACATCCCCGATGTCGAAATGCGGATACCTTCCTGGAGGGCAAAAACGGTTGCATGCATACGCAAACATCTTGCCTTTCGTGAAACTAGGAACTCTAGCTGAGAAACAAAAACAAAAAAAAGGAAAACAATACGATATAATGCAGAATATCAAGCAGCCTTTTTCTCATAAGTAATTAGTTTTTGTTTTCTTTTAAATATCAAAATACAGAACCCAAAATGTAGTAATTTGGATCATGTTTAAACTTGAGTGCTTTCATACAAGTTTTATTCAATAGTTCACTACACATATCATTTAAAAAAAAGGTGTTTGATTCTTTTGTAGCTTGGTTGATTACGTTCAACCTGTGCGTGCGTGCGTGCGTGCGTGCGTGCGTGCGTGTGTGTGTGTGTGTGTGTGTGTGTGTGTGTGTGTGTGTGTGCGTGCGTGCGTGCGTGCGTGCGTGCGTGCGTGTGTGTGTGTGTGTGTTTAACTAATGTCACATTTCATCACGTGAGTTCAAAATTATGTTTTGTCTAAATGTTATTGGTTGTATGTTTTTAATCTCTGTAAACAGAAAAATCTTTGAATTGATGTGTGTGTGTGTGTGCATGTGTGCGTGTGCATGTGTGTGTGCATGTGTGTGTGGTGTGTGTGTGTGTGTGTGTGTGTGTGTGTGTGTGTGTGCGTGCGTGCGCGCCTCTGTGTGTGTGTGTGTGTGTGTGTGTTGAACAAAATGTCACCTTTTATCATTTGCCTTCAATGTTCTATATCCTCTATATCTTATCAGTTGTTGTTCAAACAAAAGTTATGTTTTTAATTGCTGTAAAACACATTTTCTTCAATAGAGGACAACATTAGAATATTGAAATAAATTGAACAACATTGCATTGAATTGAATTGAGTTGGATTGAACGGAATTGACTTCAGTTGGATTGAACAACAGAATATCGAATTGAATTGGATTGAATGGAATGGAAGTGAATTGAGTTGGATTGAACTGAACGGAATCGAATTGCATTGGAATGAACCATAGAACATTGAATTGGATTGAACGGAATGGAAGTGAATTGAGTTGGATTGAACTGAACGGAATTGAATTGCATTGGAATGAACAATAGAACATTGAATTGGATTGAACGGAATGGAAGTGAATTGAGTTGGATTGAATTGAACGGAATTGAATTGCATTGGAATGAACAATAGAATATGGAATTGAATTGGACTGAAAAGATCGGAATAGGAATTGAATTTAATTCAATGAAATGGAATAGAATTGGATTGAATTGAATTGACAACAAAGCACAAGGCCGAAACAAGGACAGAGGAAGGGAGTTGGGGGGGGGGGGGGGGGGGGGGGGGGGGGGGGCAAGCGGGAGGGGGGGGGGGGGGGAGGGAGAAAACAGCGCGCGCCATTACGCAATGACTTATTTTAGCCCCGACCTTGAGGACAATTACCAGCAGCAGTGACCACTGTTAGTGTTTGTCTTGCCATCAGGGAGTCACCACGTCCACGCCCAGCAGCTAGTGGGCAAGCTTTGACGCGCTATGTCATTGTGGAGCTTTGACGCGATATGTTATTGTGAATCTTTTTACGCGTTATGTTATTGTCAAGCTTTTTACGCGTTTATGTCATTGTGAAGCTGTCACGCGTTGAAGCTGTCACGCGTTATGTCATTGTCAAGCTTTTTACGCGTTATGATATTGTGATTCTTTTTACGCGTTTATGTCATTGTGAAGCATTTTACGCGTTATGTTATTGTGAAGCTTTAATTACGCGTTATGTCATTGTCAAGCTTTTACGCGTTGAAGCTGTCACGCGTTATGTCATTGTCAAGCTTTTACGCGTTATGTTATTGTCAAGCTTTTTACGCGTTATGTCATTGTGAAGCTTTTACGCGTTATGTCATTGTGAAGCTTTTTACGCGTTATGTCATTGTGAAGCTTTTACGCGTTATGTCATTGTGAAGCTTTTTACGCGTTATGTCATTGTGAAGCTTTTACGCGTTATGTCATTGTGAAGCTTTTTACGCGTTTATGTCATTGTGAAGCTGTCACGCGTTGACGCTTTTACGCGTTATGTCATTGTGGAGCTTTCACGCGTTGAAGCTTTCACGCGTTATGTCATTGTCACGGTTTTACGCGTTATGTCGTTGTCAAGCTTTTACGCGTTATGTCATTGTCAAGCTTTTTACGCGTTATGTTATTGTCAAGCTTTTTACGCGTTATGTTATTGTGAAGCTTGTACGTGTTTATGTCATTGTGAAGCTTTTGACGCGTTATGTCATTGTCAAGCTTTCACGCGTTGAAGCTTTTATGCGTTATGTCATTGTGAAGCTTTTTACGCGTTATGTCATTGTGAAGCTTTTTACGCGTTATGTCATTGTGAAGCTTTTACGCGTTATGTCATTGTGAAGCTTTTACGCGTTATGTCATTGTCAAGCTTTGACGCGTTATGTCATTGTCAAGCTTTTTACGCGTTATGTTATTGTGGACAACACCTACACCCCCCCCCCCACCCCACACACCACACCACACCACACCACACACACACACACACACACACACACACACACACACACACACCACACACACACACACACCCACACCACACCCCCACACACACACCTCACCACCCCACACACACACACACACACACACACACACACACACACACACACACACACACACAGAACGAAAGGACTTTAGGGCAAAAAACAAAGAAACAGACAAACAACAACAACAACACCACAATAACAATAACAATAACAACAAACAACCGCCTTAATAAATCAAAGAAGGAAGAAGAGAATGAAGTGGTTTTTTTTCTTTCCGGCGAATACATTCCTTCCTGACATTTTAGAGATATAATCTGTCTGTCAGTATGACTTGGACCCTTCGTTTTCATGATTTGTCATTGCTAGGCCTTGCTTCAGTCAATTTTAATATTTATTTATATTCTTTTATTTCGAAATAATTGAAAAGCCTCTGTGTTCTTGTATTTTACCACCACGTCCTCGCTTATCAGTTATTTCATTTTGTTATCCCGTTCCCACTGACACAATGTCTAAAAGCGGACGGGTTTTTAACTTGTGCCAAATGTCTGCGTGCGTCCACACGAACCTCAGTTTATAGTCTCACCGAATTTTTGGGGAGAGTAGTCTCCTGAGTTACACTCAAGAAAAATCCTCTTGAACGAGATTTTTTCCAACCCGATCACAGATCACCAGCGAATCATTCTAACCACCAGGCTATCTCGTCCCATGTCGATATAATAAATACAAAAGCGGATACTTACCTCGTAAATTGAAGCTGTTTGTAAATTCTTCTTGCGATTTAATGAAACCGAAACGGAGTGCACATGAGAAACTCTGCCGCGCAGCTACCCGGCAATTTTAGAGCCTCGAGAAACCTGTGTCACACATATATAACAGATCATCATATACTTAATAAACATTGTAATCATTCCTTTTCATACTATGGTGGATTCTTACTATATGCACGAGTGTGCGAACACTGATGCAATTCCTTCATTTTTCTATGGTATAGTTTCCCGTTTGCCATGTATGCATTCATTTTACTTGCATGTATCATCAGACCATTGCACGGTGGGCATGTGCACTTCCGTTCCGTCTACAAAAATTTCTCAAGAATTTACAAACGCTTCAACTTACATAAGTCTCCTTTATTGTATTTAATTCTGTGCCATTTCCCTTATACCATCCACTACAGCACAGAAATTGAGGACCACAAGTGTTCTCGAGACAAACACATCCATCAAATGAAAAAGAACATGTCCTACCTACTTCTGTGTTAAAACGCTTCCATGATGACTGCCATGTCATGTATCCCACATTTCTTATTATAATATTTTCAATGTGGAAACATTCGGCCATCCACTGGCTTTCATTATGATGTTATTAGCGTCTTAAAGTTTGCTGCTGAAGTACTGGCTGACCCCCTGGTACTGGGCTGTGAAGCGTGTAATGTCTATCCGCCCTCATCCAAAGCTCCAGTTCAGCCAGCGAAGAGATGTATCCTACTAAGCCCTCCTTCGAGCGGTGCTTGGAGAGTGGATAAACAAATGTCCATGAAATCTAGCCCTCATTCATTTCTTTCGTCTAAGGTATTCTTCAATGTGAACTACACACAACCTCCTTATCCACAAAAGCCATAGTTCAATCGTGATTGATGGGCTCCTCTCATTATTGTTTTAAATAAGTCTATTTACATAAAATAAACATTTTTGCCTCGTTAGTACATATTATCGATGTCAAAGTGCAGCAATATTTGACACCTCTACCCGACACATCAATTAACAGTCACAAGTTTTCATTTCGTTCTTTGAACGTTAGTTTTATCCACGAACCCACGTTTCTAGCATTTTAAGCACAATATTTACAACCAATTTGTGATACTTTGTGATTGTGGTTTTTTGTTACTATATTTTTTCTTCAAAACACCCTTCTTAATCTTTTACAAGTTCATGTTACCGAACGTGCCCTCACAAGTTGCAGAAAAAAACAACTTAGCGCAGAACAGCGGGCCCCACAGCGCTATAATGGAATAATCCCTCTTTCACCAGAGATGCAGAAATTTACAGCAGTGCTAAGCGTGAAACTAATCCACCTGTTGCTCACACCTTACCCTCCCACTTCGTATGTACACATCTACACTTTTTGTTCAGGGTCGCCATGAGGACATGAGAATACTGTATGTCCACAAAAACCCTTGTTTCTGAATCTATCCCTGACACTTTCAGACTAACAGAGTCAACTTTTCTTTATGGTGTTTCATTCCTTTTGACTTGGTTGATCATAGAGTGTTCTGCTGACAGAGGACTCGCCTGCTGTGAGATTTTCATTATGCTGGCCAGTAAAGCTGGTGGATCCAGGCTGGAGCTCAACCCTTAAAACCTCTCTTTTGTCTTCTTTAAACTTTGCCAGACACGATAAAAGCTGAAAAGGGAAAACATAACAGTTTCATTACCCCAATCCAATGCTAAATGCTCAATACACATCTCCTGTCAGGCAAAAAGACACCTATCTGGAAATCTGAAAATTTAATCTAGAAGCAAACAAGTCATTGTCAGTTTTATATCTAAGAATATTCAGAGCCTCAAGAGACTCATGAATCAATTTCATTTCTGTGCTATGTGGCCATTCTAACACCTTCCACTACAATATATCAACAGGATTGGCAGCACTGAGCCATATTTCCTGCTTTCACACCAATGCCAAATTTTGCGAGACACGTTATTCAATGTTTTGATCTGTGAGAACCCATTTTTAAACAAAACCAACTGGCTTGTGTTACAACCCCCCCAAAAATTTGGATTTTATGTGAACAGTCAGTTTGTCCATGCAACAAGAATTTGAGACCAAACAAGAACAGCTAATACTCCAATGAGTATTAATGTCCTTCTTTGTCCTTCTCACTCCACACATTGTGTTTGGCTTGTCTCAACAATCCAAGCCCCACCAACCTGTACCTGAAGCTGTCTGTCTTCAATAATAGTAATCGATCTCTGATAACTATGTTTACTAATTATATGATCCACCATCTAGCTCTGCTTTTTCCTTCAGCAGATAACACTGCAACTTATCCCATTTCCCTTACTATTTGAAGTGCAAAACATTTTCTTTTCATCTCTTATACAAAGGGCCCATTGGCACAGAAGAAACAAGAACATAGTCCCATTACACGATGCCCAGTGATCTTATGTACATTCTTCTGACCTTTGAAATAATTCTTGCATGCACACAACAGTTTTCGTTTCCTTCATCTTCACATAACACAATACTATGGATATATTTGAAACCAGGTATGTATTTTTCTTGCACAGTATAACTGAGATTTCTTTTCATGTACATAAATCCCTAAGATAGTCTAATAATTTTATCGTGTCTGTCCACACACAGTACAACTCTGTTCAACTCTCCAACAATTAAACTATCACAATGAATGAAGTTATCTGGTGACCCATACATGTAAGCATGCTAGGACATAGTTTCATAATTTGTGAATTTTCCTGAATCGACTGATTCCCATGGCACTGCTGAAAACATACATTTACCCTCCATCGAATTCAGTATTTCTGAAAATTGCCCTCATCTACTCTATACATAATAATCACTCTCAATCAATTTGATTCAAAATAACAATTTTGCGTCCTAATCCAAAGCTGTATGTATTGTCCATCTTAAATTTCTTATAATCTACCTTATTCATTTAGACTTTCAGATTCAAATCATCTAAATGATCCATCTTTTTTCTCCCAAACAAAGATAAGTGAGACAATTTTCCTAATACTGGCAAGGATTCTTTAATCACACCTTTGTTCAAACAGTTTTCTTTCTATTTCAAAGTCAATAGCATAATTTTTCATGTTTGATAAATACCGCTTTTGATCTTTGCTTTATATCTTCTGGCAATCATCAAAATGATTTTAATTAATTCCATTCAACGTTGTCAAGTACATCAGTCTAAATTAACACATCCAGCGAGACAACTTTTCCTTAAGCTTCCTGCTGCAATTTATCATAGCTTGCTTTAAGAATAAGCACACAGAAGGCAAGCAAAGTTCAAATTCACTAACCTTGTTTCCCAGAAAGAGGGGCCGTTTCATCGATCAGTTATATGCCTGCTGTTTTTCTGACCCTTCTTCAAAACTCTGTTTGTCTGCCCCCTGCCTCCATGCTTCCAGCCTAAAAAGCTGTGTGTTGTCTCCATTGTTTGTCCTTTTGCTGCCAACAGGCCACCGAGTTCCTGACTTCCAGTACTTCTTTCATGTATTGTGTGAAACTCGCCATACAGTAGTCTGGTGTCATGGCAACATCTCACATATGGCCCAAGAAGTTCACAGTAGAGCAGGTCTCATTTATCTCTCCTGTTCTGACATCTGACATACCTTTGAGCTTGCGTCGAAAGAAAGCTATGCTATCCCTCCAGATTCACCGCTACTTACGCTCCTGCCCAGATGATCCATACTTTCAAAGTCCGTCAGTGCAAGCGTTATCGCTAGGGCACTGTTGACAGGTGTTTTGTTATTGCATCCTGACTCTGTTCTTTCGGTGAAAGGACTTAAACAAAAAACTTTCTTTGTTTGAACACCATAAAACATTTTCCGAATAGTACTTGAAGTGTTCCCTCAGTTCCCTGTCTGGAGTTTTCGATCCAAATCTGACTCAACATACTGTGCCATTTTTCAGAAACCTGGCCCTTTTCCTACATATCATCAAAATATGCCATTTTCACGGAAAGGTCGTCACTTTATCCCAATCCTCTATAATTCTCCATCATTCATTCTACACTCCCTGCACCTCTCATCAGAAACACTGTCATAACAGTTTCTGAAATCGCGCCTGCCTCTTTCGTTCCCCTTCATTTTCCAGAGGTTATATGTCCCTGACCATCACATTTCCTCTCACCGATGCGTCAACTCTTTCTTTCCAAATAATCCATTCTTCTAAAAATTTTGACAGTTGTCAAAAATATCTCGGAGAGATGTCACTTCTAAAATACAGCTGGTTTCTTCTTCATTAACAATCATCAACAAAATCCTTCACTTAAGTAATCACACATAGACCTCCATTTTTTTTTTTTTTTTTTTTTTTTTTTTTTTTCCCCCACAGAACACTTATCCACAATACAAAGTATTTCACCAGCAATACAAAAGAAACCAAAACAGGTGGTGATAAAATGAAACAGTTTTTAACACAATTCAAAAGAAACCAAGAAAGGCTAGGACTAGAACTCTATTATAGCTTATGCTCAGATTCCTGATAGTGATGGGCGTTGCCGACACAGTGAGAGGCGATACGATAACACGTCTGGTCAGTAAGGTGGCTAGGCACGAAACTGGCGGTAGGCTGCGCGCGGTTTCTCATGTGCCTGTAGTGGAGGTATACAGGAAATGAGCAAGAATTATGCGAGTGGTGATGGTGTAAGATATGTTATGGAATTTGATTGTAATTTTGATATTGTCTCTTTTCGTTTGTTGTCTATGATTGTTGTGTGGTGGAAGGTCTGTTGCGAGACAGTTAATGTAAAATCAATATTTCAGGCTATAATTTTATTTTATTTACGACCACACTCCTGTCGTTCGCTTTGGGTGTTATTGATTCTATTGGAAAGCGCAAAGTAGTTGTTGTTCTACTGGTTTTCTTCAGTTTTGTTGTTGTTGATGTTCTTCTTCTTCTTCTTCTTCTTTCTTCTTCTTCTTCTTCTTCTTCTTCTTCTTCTTCTTCTTCTTCTTCTTCTTTTCTTCTTCTTCTTCTTCTTCTTCTTCTTAATTCATCATCATCTTCTTCTCCTTCTTCTTCCTCCTTCTTCTCCTCTTCCTCCTCCTCCTCCTCCTTCTCCTCCTCGTCCTCCTCTTCTCTTTCTTCTTCTACATCCTTCCCCTCTACTCTCTGTCTTCGGCCCGTTCGTTCTTCCTTCCTCCTTCTCCCTTTCTCTGTTTTGTTATGTGAAAATCTCTGGACTGTATTGCAGTTAACAGCACTGATTAATTGTTATGTGCAGGCTTAAGTGCCGGACAGAACAAAGAAAGGCCTTTCTGCAGGCGTTCTTTGTGTTAGGGCTTATCGCCCAATCTCGTTTAGTGCTGATCTCTAAAATTTGCTTTTTCGGTTTTTTTCGATTCAGAGCTGAAGACGTGCAGAATTGGAGGAGTCACTAGCTAACTCTTCTGTTTGGATTTGGGAATCAACGCAGCAGAAGCAGAAACAGAAACAGCAAGAGCAGTAGCAGCAGCAGCAGCAGCAGCAGCAACAACAGCTGCAGCAACAACTGGCAAAATCAGCAGAAGTAGCAGCAGAGCAGCAGCAGCCAGCATCAACAACAAGAACAGTAGCAGCAACAACAACAACAAAGAAATCATCAAGTTCAACAAACAAATTAACATCAATAACAACGACAACAACAACTTCTTGATCAGCAAAAAACTCCCTCCTTCCCCCCCCCCCCCCCCCCCCTTCCCACCTACCCGACTCAACTCAACACCCAAATTCCACCAGCTTACACATCAAGACACCCCCAACCCTCTCCACCCACAACCCACCCCACCCCAACCCACCTACCAAACCCATCCTTCCCTTCCACACCCACTCCACTCCTGCCACCCACTTTCTGCCATCCTCTCTTCCCAACCTCCACTTCCCTTCACACCCACTCCACACCTGCCACCCACTTTCTACCATCCTCTCTTCCCAACAACCCCCATCCCCTCTTCTCCCCAAAAAATCACCATGGCAGGCTTTTTCAAGCAGCTGAGGCTGCTGATGTGGAAGAACCTCATCCTGTACATCAGACGACCTTGCTTCCTCTTCTTTGAAATCGGCTCCCCCATCTTCTTCGCTTTGATCTTCCTGGCCATTCGAGCCTTGATCGACCGAAAGACGGTGGAGTCGCCCACCTACTACCCGAGTATGGACCTGCACAACATGAGCGCCATCTACCCGAGCAACATGGAGATCGGCTACGTTCCCACCTACGCGAGCGCGCAGGCGGTGATGTCCGATGTGCTGGCCAAGTTCAACGCTTATTCCGGCTCTGCTGGTGGGTATATATATTATGAAGTTGGTGTGTGTGGTTTGTGTGTGTTGTGGTTGTGGTGGTGGTGGTTGGTTTGGTTTGTTTGTTTTTGAATGTTGTTTGGGGGTGGTGGTTTGTTTGTTTGTGTTTGGTGGTGGTGGTGTTTGTTGTTGGTGTTGTTTGTTTGTGGTGATGTTTGTTGTTGTTGGTGTTGTTTGTGAATGTTGTTTGGTTGATTGTTTGTTTGTGGTGATGTTTGTTGTTGTTGGCGGTGGTGTTGTTTGTTTGTGAATGTTTTTTGGTTGTTTGTTTGTGGGATGTTTGTTGTTGTTGTTTGTTGTTTTGTGGTGGTGGTGGTGGTGATGTTTGTTGTTGGTGCTGTTGAGGTAGTGGTGGTGCTGTTTGTTGTTCTTAGTGTTGTGGTGGTGACGTTTGTGTTCTTTTTGTTGATGGTGTTGTTTGTTGTTGTGGTGGTGGTGTTTATTGTTCTTGTTGTTGATGGTGCTGTTTGTGTGTTTGTTGTTGTGGTGGTGGTGTTAAGTGTTCTTGTTGTTTTGTTGTGGTGGTGTGTTAAGTGTTCTTGTTGTGGTGGTGGTATTTGTTGTTCTTGTTGGTAGTGTTGTTGTTTGTTTTGTTTGTGGGTGAATGTGAGTTGTGTTCAGCTGTGTGTGTGAGTGCTTGTGTTTGTGTGTGTTTTTTCGGCCTTACTTGTGGTGTCTTTGTTTAAAAAGATGAATGCAGATTTATCGTGATACATTCTATTCCATATTATTTAAAGCCCTACCAACCACAAAAACGTCATATCATGCTGTCACCTCATTCAATTTCCAGTGGCTTCTATAACTTTCATTTCATGTTCAAATACAAACATCTCCTAATCCCTTCCAATACCCAGCACCGTCCATCTGGAGGGAAGAAAACCCAAACAACAACATTAAAAGACACACAGCCAAAATAATTTCATTCCTTAAGAATAATTGCCCAGGCTGTGTTGAGGACGCCAGCTAGTTCGCCTAATTTATCATCCCCCAAGTTACACAAAGAAAGCTTAGTCAAAAAGAGATAAAAAAAACACATTTTAAAGTACAAAGATATATACATTTGTAAACTCTGCACAAACCACGGGTACAAGGCACAGTCTCACAGTTAGGATGTGGCCTCTTATAAAGAGGCTGCGTAAATTCTACATTTAACCATGTAGGCGAAGTGCATGCAATGGATGGTTTTCAACTACCACCCAAGGAAACGGAGTACTGCACAATTTGCAAGTGTGTCCCAATAATAGTAACACGTCACTCTGCTCCCATGGGAGGTAATCTAATTACCACACCATCACACATTAAGCAAATTCCACATGGGCAAATAACACTGCAGAATGGACATCCTGTGCCCATCCCAATGTTTAAATATCACTACCTTGTTGCCAGAACTAACGAGCAAACGAGCGCAGCGC
The DNA here is from genome assembly GCA_028751875.1 of Rapana venosa. Classification (NCBI taxonomy): domain Eukaryota; kingdom Metazoa; phylum Mollusca; class Gastropoda; order Neogastropoda; family Muricidae; genus Rapana; species Rapana venosa. Next base: position 27,513,345 of record CM054146.1, read on the forward strand.
GCCCCCCCCCCCCCACCCCCCCCCCCCCCCACAAAAAAATCATATAATGAAAACAGACAATAAGTTTTGAAAGATTGGATGGAAAAAAACAAACAGGAAGGGAATGGATTGGCTGGAAAAGGCAGAAAAAAAACAACCAGAAGGTGATACAAAGATTAGGAAAAGACAGAAACGGAGAGAGAGAGAGAGAGAGGGAGGAGGGAGGGTAAGAGAGGAGAGATGGAAGGGAGAGAGAGAGAGGAAGGGGGGGGGGAGAGAGGGGAGAGAGGGAGAGCGAGAGAGAGAGAGGAGGGAGAGGAAGAGGGAGTGAAAATTTTTAGCACAGAACTTTCAGAAGGTGGGGGGATGATGCTATTTATACCGAAAGAGCCCCTCTCCCTCCCCTACCCCCACTCCCACCCCGGCAACCCCGCGGGGAGGGGGGGGGGAAGCAGGGGGGATATATCTTGATAATAAAGAATTACTGGTTAGGTGAGTTTGGTGTGTGATGATGGTGTGGAACAGAGGGGTAGGGGGCTCTAGGTGCTTCCTTATTCTTTTATATTCTTTTTTTTCTTCGAGGATAATGGAATAATCACGTATGTACGTGCTTGTTTTTTTTGCAACCAGTCCCTGTGTGTATGCAGTTTTTATTTTTTTTAAAATGGTCATCCATTCCCACCGGCACACAATAGGCTACTCTTTCGAAAAGCGGAATGGACTCGAGTGACAAGTTCGTTCAAAGGTGCAGAAAAATGATAATTTTGCGGAAAAGAAAATACCCAAGTATTTAACAGTTATTTCTTTCTTTCATCTCCGTGTTTCCATAGAACCATTTCTCTTTGGCTGCAAGATGGCTCCTTTTTTTCTGAAAACAATCGTATTGCTTTCATCCATGTTAACTTTCAGCTGTCAGCGTTGTGGTGCAGTATACAATGTATTTATCTGGTTTTGCGGGTCTATAGGATTTTCAGAAAAAGGTACAATGTCATCAGCAAATAGTAGTATAAATAACTCTGTTTGTTAGAAGAGAGAGAAGAGAGAGAGAGAGAGAAAAGAAGGAGAGAAGGAGAGAGGAGAGAAAAGAGAAAGAGAGGGGGGGGAAGAGAGAAAAGACAGAGAGAGGGGAGAGAGAAAGGGGGAGAGAGAGAGAGAAAGGAGAGAGAGAGAGAGAGAGAAGAGAGAGGAGAGAGAGAGAAGAGGGGAGAGAGAGAGAGAGCAAGCAAAGTTTTATGTCTATGGTTATTGAATAGTTTGCTTAACTCCTTTTGGAGATGTTTATCTTTTTTTAAAGTTGTTGAACAAACTGATGTATTGTATTGTATTATGTTGTTTTTTATTGCAGTTTTTTAAAATATTTTTGGCAGTTTTTATATTTTACTGTATACAACTTTTAGAGAGAGGAAATCAGGTAGGTTGAGGGGGGGGGGGGAGGGAGTTGAGGAGGGGGGGGGGGGGGGGGGGTGGCTAGACACAGAAATTCCAAGTTGTGTGAGAAAACAGACTATTTCTGGTACAAACATCCAAATACTGGGTTGCGCGCGCGAGCGAGCGTTCGAAGCGTGCGTGCGTGTGTATGAGTGTGCGTTTGCATGCGTGCGCGCGGCGCGCGCGTGTGTGTGTGTGGTCTTTGTGTGCGTGCGTACGTGCGTGCATATGTGTGTGTTTGTGTGTGCGTGCGTGCGTACGTGTATGTGTGTGTGGTGTTGTTGCTGTCGTTGTTGAATTTTGGTTAAAAGTGTATGTTTCTGCAGATCCGCCTGCGTACACTGATACGAAAAATACCAGCTTATAAAAAATTAACACTCTCTCTCATTTCTCAAAGACATAAACACACACAGGAAACACATGAAGCAAAAAGCAGAACCCTCCCCCAATAAAAACAACAACACACACCAAAAAAAAAACCAAACCCAAAACAAAAAAACAAACAACACACACAACACACACACACCCCACACACACACCCCAACACACAACACAAAAAAAAACCACACCACCAAACAACAGAAAGAAAAGTATAGCAAGCAAGCAAGCACAAAAAGCAAAGGCCTGAGGCAGAACGCGGCATGCACAGCAAGACTGATCAAAGTTTAAAGTAACGACACACGGGCGTCATAAGTAAGGAGACATTCACTCTTGACAAACCAACTGCGGTTTTCATTAAATAAAGCATTACTTACCACGTCACTTGCAAGAAGAGCTCGATAGGTGATGATTATGTGGGGGCCAGTCTACCCCCCCCCCCCCCCCCCAAACAAAAACGTGGACAGACACGCACGATGTATTCACGCACGCACTCACGCACGATGTGTTAATAATAATAATAATAATAATAATAATGTATGGAATTTATATAGCGCTGAATCTTGTAAAGCAACAAATCAAAGCGCTCAGATGACATTAAAATTTTTTTTAAATTTTTTAAATTTTATTATTATTTTTTAATTTAATTTTTTTTTATCGAGGATAATGGAATAAGCACTCAGGTGCTTTTTCACATCCAGTCCCCGTGTGTATGTGGTTTTTGTAAATTTTGTCATGTGTTCCCACCGGCACACAATGGCCTAGTCTTTCGAACAGCGGAACAGGATTTAACGTGTGCGCAAGATGTTCTTCCTGCGTTCGCACACAGGGCCTCGGTTTATAGTCTCATCCGAAGGACTTATTCCCAAAAATGAATTTTTCTTGAGTATGTAATATGAAAATGAGTTTTTCTTTCTGTTTTTGTTGTTTGTTTTTTGTGTTGTGTGGTTCTTTTTATTCACGCACGCATGGGGTTTTTTTGGTTTTGTTTGGGGTTTTTATGGGGTTTTATTTTCATTCCTCCGCTAGAGGTCCGAGGGTTCACCAATGGTGAAATTTTGGGAACCCTACTCTGTGTTTTGCCCATCATGAAAGATAGGCACATTCCCGACATTTTGGGGATGTGTGTTTGGTATGCTCGAGTTTCCATAACCTACTCTACTACTGATTGTTGAATTATAATACAAGTATCGTTGTTGTTGCGCATATTTGTGTTTGTTTAATCTTTTGCATGTGTGGTAGACGCAAAAGATAATTAAGGCACTAGGAGGTCTGCACTTGAAGTTATCTTTGTTGTTGCGCATATTTTTAAAAAAAAAATCTTCTGCATGTGTATAGACACAAAGAGAATTAAGGCACTAGCAGGTCTGCACTTGAAGTTATCTTTGTTGTTGCGCATATTAAAAAAAAAATCTTCTGCATGTGTGTTAGACACAAAAGGGAATTAAGGCACTAGCACGTCTTTGCACTTGAAGTTGACCTTGGAAATCATTAAAAAAAACAACCCACCAACAACCTATCCTTTAGTTCACCAGACCTTGCCCAGATTCGAACTCACGACTTCATAGATCCATGAGATTGAAGTCGAAGGTTCTTAACCACTCAGCAATAGTGTCCGTCGAGCCAGCTTAGAAAATACTCCCTCGTTTTTACAAAGACATAACCCCCCTCCCTACCCCCACCCCCCACCCCCCACGAAACACATGAAGCAAAACACAGATACAAAACAAAAAATCCCAAAACGCAAAACAAAGCATACAAGCACAAAACAAATTTCCTGACATGAGGCGGAATGCAGCAGGACAAGACTGAGTGTGTGTTTCACGACACACAAGCGCTACAGCGACATTCGTTCCCACAAACTGACTGCAGCTAAAAAGCATAAAGAATAATAATAAATGGAACTTATATAGCGCTATATCTTGCAAAGACAAATCAAAGCGCATGCATTCAACCTAATCTTACACAGTCATGCAATCAATGATAAATAATCAATAGTTTAAACAAACAGATATTACAGACATGGTGCACTGCAGACAAAAACTATGAAATAAAATTTCAATAGTCAAATGTTTTTCAAAAGCACACACACACACACACACACACACACACACACACACACACACACACACACACACACACACACACACACACACACACACACACACTCAAACAGATCGTATACTTTAGCAGGGTGATAGGACGTGGGTTAGTGAAGGTGGGATAGTTCTGATATGAAACAGGAGGGGGGAAATCTTAGGTTTGAAGTAAATGTGTCTTGAGGCTGGATTTTAAAGTGTCATAACTAGGCTTCTGGCGAAGAGAGAGAGGGAGCTCATTCCAGGTCGATGGACCCGAAATAGAGAAAGAGCGGCGGCCAATGGTGGATTGGTTGAATCTAGGTATTCGTAGGCACAAGGTATCTGCAGCAGAGCGGAGGGAACGTGAAGGAGTGTACAGGTTAAGACATTCACAGAGGTAGGAGGGCATTTGTCAAGAAGAACGAAATGATGTGGGTCGGTTAACTAAAGACCCCCAAACGACCAACACATGGACAGCACAGACACGCGTGTAACCAGGCAGGTATAAACTGAAGAAGGTATGCACGCGTGCATGTGTGTATGTGTGTGTGTGTGTGTGTGTAGGAATACGTGTGCATGCATACACGCAAGCATACACGCAGGCATGCACACACGCACGCGTGCGGCGCGCGCACACACGCTCACGCACATACAACATAACACACATATATATATATATACATAAATATATATCTATATATAAAGATATATATGTCTGTGTATATACATATATACACACACACCACAGCACAACACACACAACACACACACACACACACACACACACACACACACACACACACACACACACACACACACACACACACACACACACACACACACACACATTCATGGTTAGAATAAGGGCTCATGATCTGCTGATCCGGGTTTGCATCTCGTTCAAGAGGATATTTTTCCCCTGGAGTAAACATCAGTGCCGACTCCACTCTCCCCAAAAGTCCTTCGGATGAGACTATAAACCGACGTCCCGTTGCTAACGCATGCAGAGCATCTTGCGCACACGTTAAAACCCGTTCCGTGTCTCGGAAGAGTAGGCCACTGTGTACCAGTGGGAACGGATGACAGAATTTACAAAACCGCATACACACGGGGACAGGATATAAAAATGCACACAGTGTTTTTTCCATTATCCTCGAAATAAAAGAATAAGAAAAAAACAAGAACGCGTGCGCGCGCGCGCGCACACACACACACACACACACACACACACACACACACACACACACACACACACACACACACACACACACACACACACACACACAACACACACACACGCACAAATACACAAACCTATCTACCTACCTACATTCATAATTATCATGCCCCACTTTTCCCCTTTTCTCCTCCAACCAACACAAACTCCAGCCACCACCAAAGGGTTCACCAGCGAGGCAGATCTGGAGACCTACTACCGGGACAACTCCGACGTCCTCAGACTGGCCGTGGTCTTTGAGGGCCTCAACAGCAGCAGCGGCGGCGGCGGCAGCAGCCTCCCCAACGCAATGGCCTACCGCATCCGCCCTGCCACCAACGACTCCCAGCGCTGGCAAACCACGCGCACCTACCCTTTCTACCAGTCCAACGCCCCGCGTGACCAAAACGATGATCCAGGTGAGTGATGGGTGGGTTTGTGTGTGGTGGTGTTTTGTTGTTGTGTTGTTTGTTGTTGTGTGTTTGTTGTGTGTTGTTGTTGTTTGTTGTTTGTTGTTTTTGTTGTGTTGTTGTTGTTGTGTGTTGTTGTTGTAAGTCCTTCGGATGAGACTATAAACAGAGGCCCCGTGTGCGAACGCATGCAGAACATCTTGCGCACACGTTCAATCCTGTTCCGCTTTTCGAAAGAGTAGGCCGTTGTGTGCCGGTGGGAACAGATGACAAAATTTAATCAACCGCATACACACGCAAAAATAAATTAGAAAAGAAATCTGAGCGCTTTGATTTGTTGCTTTACAAGATTCAGCGCTATATAAATTCCATTCATTATTATTATAATTATTGTTGTTGTTGTCTCTCAATTGAACGTCTGTTCACTCTTAAGTGATAGTAGACGAATTTGTTTGGTGTGTGTGTGTGTGTGTGTGTTGGTGTGTGTGTGTGTGTGTGTGTGTGTGTGTGAGGAAGAAGGAAGAGGAGAAGGAGGAGGAGGGGAGGAGGGATGGGCAGGGGAGAAGAGGGGGAGAAGGGAGGGGGAAGGAGAGAGGAGGAAGGAGAAGAGGGGGAGGAAGAGAGAGGGAGGAGGGGGAAGAGGAGGAGGAGGAAGGAGGGGGGGAGGAGGAAGGAGAAGAGGAGGAAGAGAGGGAGGAAGAGGGGGAGGATGAGGAAGAGATGGACGAGGAGGAGGAAGAGAGGGAGGAAGGGAAGAGGAGGAGGAAGGAAGAGGGGGAGGGGGAGAGAAGAGAGGAGGAGGAAGAGAGGAGGAGGAGGGGAGAGAGAGGGAGGAGGAAGAGGGGGAGGAAGAGGGGGAGGGGAGGAGGAGGAAGAGGAGGAGGAAGAGATGGAGGAGGGGGAGAAAAGAAGGGGAGGAAGAAGAGGAAGGAAGAGGGGGAGGAGGGGGAAGGGGGAAGAGGAGGAGAAGGAAGAGGGTGAAGAGGGGGAGGAAGGAAGAGAGGGAGAGGAGGAAGGAAAGAGGGGGAGGAGGAGTGGGAGGAAGGAAGAGGGGGAGGAGGAGGAGGAAGAAGAAGACGAGGAAGTAGAAGTAGTAGTAGTAGTAGCAGCAGCAACAGCAGCAGCAGCAGCAGCAGCAGTAGTAGTAGTAGAAAAAGATTATGATAATTATGATGATGACGGCGACGAGTACGACAACGATGATGATGATGATGATGATGAAGACGAAAAAGAATATGAAAAAGAAGACAATGAAAAAGAACCAAAAGGTGAAAAAGAAGATGAAGAAGAGAAGGACGGTGATGATGATGATGCTGATGATGATGATGAAGTAGATGAAGAGGACGTTATCAGATAGAGAAAGACAGACAGAAGAAGAAAGCTGGAGACTAAGATACGTTTTCGTTTCGTTACGAAGAAGATGAAGACGACGACGATGACGAAGACGACGATAATGATGACGAAGAGAAAAAGAAGATGATGTGGGGTGGGGTTGTGGTTGGGTGGGGTTGGGGTTGGGGTGGGTTGGGTTGGGGTTTGGGTTGGGGTTGGGGTTGGGGTGGAGTCGGAGTTTGGGGTGGGGTGGGGTTGGGGTGGGATGGGTTGGGGTGGAGTTGGGATTTGAGGTGGGCGTTGGGGTGGAATGGTTTGGGTGGGGTTGGGGTAAGGTTGGGGTGTGGTTGAGGTGGGTATGGTTGTGTGTGTGTGTGTGTGTGTGTGTGTGTGTGATATGTATACATATTTGTATTATGCATTTTTTTTTTACATAGACTAGAGCTCCGAGGTTTATGAATGTTGAGATTTCTGCATATTTCTGAGTATACGAACGCAACCCCCCCTGGGTTGAGATAGGGTTGAGGTTGGGTAGTGTTGGGGTAGGGCTGGGTGGGGGTTAGGATGGATTGGGGTTTGGTGGGGTTGAGGTGGGGTAGAGCTGAGTTTAGATAAGGTTGTAGAGGTGGGGTGGGGTGGGGTTGGATCGGGGTAGGGCTGGGGTAGGGCTGTGATGGGGTTGGGTTGAGATAGGGTTGAGGTTGGGTAGTGTTGGGGTGGGGTTGGGTAGGGGTGGGGCTGGATTTGGGAAGGGATGGGATTGGATTGAGGTGGGGTAGGGTTGGGGTGACGCTACTCTAAAACACGTTTCCACTATTTTAACACTCTCGTCCACTCTACTCCCCTCCCCCCTAAAAAAAAAGTATACGTAATGGCCTGTGGTTGATGTACAGTAAACATCCAAGTTCCTTCCCCCCTCCCACTCTCTCCCTATGTCTGTCTGTCTGTCTGTCTGCCTCTCTCTCTCTCTCTTCTCTCTCTCTCTCTCTCTCTCTCTCTCTCTCTCCTCTCCCCCCCCTCCTCTCTCTCTCTCTCTCTCTCTATCCCCCTCTCTTTCTCTGTCATCAGGAAACTGCTGTTATTCTGAACAGGGACAGAACAGCTGTGAAACTGATAGCAGTGTCTTCCGAATTCCATTTGAATTCACACGTTGATTGATTACATTGTCGATTTACTCGCATTTTCTAATTCGTTTATTTATGTCTTTAGTTAGTTAGCTTGTTGTCTATTTAGTTAGTTAGTTAGATAATTGTTAAGTTAGTTTCTTAGCTGGTTAGCTCGCTGATTCGTTAGCTAATTAGCTAGCTAGTTAGTTAGCCAATAAGTTAGCTAGCTAGTTAGTTAACTAGTTAGTTAGTTAGCTAATTAGTTCGTTAGCTCGCTATTTAGTTAGCTAATCAGTTAGGTAGCTGGCTAGTTAGTTAGTTAGCTAGTAAGTTAAATAGCTATTTAGCTAGTTTGTCAGTTAATTAGTCAGTCAGTCATCGGTTAGTCATTTAGTCACTTAGTTTGTTAATTAGTTAACTAGCTAGCTAACTAGCTAGGTAGCTAGTCATGTACACACGCAACTATTCATCTGAGACATATTTCCAGGTTTTTTCCCCACTTTTATCCTTCAAATTTCAACGTTCATTTACTTTTTTTTTATACTCTGCAATGTTGTTGTTTTTTTCTGTTCAGGAATCCATGAAGCTGATGGGACTCAAACCGTCGGCCCATTGGACTTCTTGGTTCCTGACCACCTTCCTCTTCCTGGTGGTGGCTCTAGGCATCTACGCCATTTTGTTTGGGGTCAAGATCAACGACACGGTGGGGTCGGTGCTGGCCAACAGCGACATCTCCCTCTTCTACGTCTTCTTGCTGTTTTACGCTGTGGCTCTGATTACTTTCTGCTTCATGATCAGCGTCATTGCGCAGAAAGGTCAGTTGGTTCTGTCTGTCTGTCTGTCTGGCTGGCTGGCTGGCTGTCTGGTTGTCTGGCTGGCTGTCTGGCTGTCTGTCTGTCTGGTTGACTGTCTGGCTGGCTGGCTGGCTGTCTGGCTGGCTGGCTGTCTGGCTGGCTGGTTGGCTGGCTGTCTGGTTGACTGTCTGTCTTTCTGTCTAGTTGGCTGGCTGGCTGTCTGGCTGGCTGGCTGGCTGGTTGGCTGGTTGGTTGGCTGGCTGGCTGTCTGGCTGGCTGGCTGGCTGGCTGGCTGTCTTTCTGTCTGTCTTTCGTTGATAATCGTTTTTTCCCAGGCCAAAAAGCTGTGACAGTAAGCTAGGTGCCGAGGCCTAGGTTACAATGCTGATAATATGCTTTGAAATGTTGTGTCGAGATTTGTTTTTTTTCTTCTTCAGCTATAACAAGTTCTTGGCACAACAACATGATCTATCCTTTAAAGGACAACAAACAAACAAAAAATTACCCTTAAATCGGAGTAAGTATGCGTAAATTATGACGAGGCATTTGAGGAAATAAAAGCCATATACACGCAAACTTCTCATCCAGTGTGTTCTTTCAGGCTGAGATGAGCGAAACAAGACTGTGCATTCTGGGTACCACCCCCCCCCCCCCCCCTAGGATGTTGAACTACAGGAACGCCCAAACCAACAACCCTTCACCAGTCATTTTCTTACACAGCAACCAATCACCTTAGCTTTTTAAAAAACAACAAACCCCACACCAATCATTTTCTTAGCTCGTGTTTTGAACCGACCAATCCGTGCAACCTCTTCACAAGCCTTTTGACCAATCATAGTCTTTCTTGTCCCTCTTGGGACGGGATAGCCTGGTTGGTTAGAGCGTTGTACATAGCGCTCGTGAACTGCTGACCCGGGTTCGAATCCCGTTCAAGGGGATATTTTCCCCTGGAGGTAACATCAGTGCCGACTCCCCTCCTCCTCTTCCCCCTCCCCCCTCAAAGTTTTTCGAATGAGACTATAAACCGAGGTCCCGTGTGCGAACGCACGCAAAACATCTTACACACACGTTAAAACCTGTTCCGTCTTTTGGGGAAGAGTAGGCCATTGCGTGCCGGTGGGAATGGATGACAAAATTTTGCAAAACTTCATACACAGGTTTGACCGTGTGTGTAAGATGTTCTACGTGCTTTCGCACACGGGATGTTCGTCTAATATCACTTTAAGTGAACAGACGTAAAATTGAAGACACACGGGATGTAAAAAAAATAAAGCACATGTGTGCTTTTCCCGTTATCCTCAAAATTAAAATAATAATAATAATAATAATATATGGAATTTATATAGCGCCGAATCTTGTAAAAAACAAACAAATCGAAGCGCTTGCACTCAATCATTTACAGGCATGCAACTCTCCTTCAACATAATGAGCAACAGATTTCAAATCCATGCGCGCGCACTACGCACGCACACGCACGCACACACACACACACACACACACACACACACACACACACACACACACACACACGGAACAACACTTAGAAGATGAAAGATGCTGTTCAAAATTAGGGACAGATATGTGGGGGGAAAGTCTCAGGTAGGAAATAAGTGTGTTTTGAGGCTGGATTTGAAGGAATCAAGTGAAGGCTTTTGACGAAGTGAAAGAGGGAGGTCATTCCAGGTGGATGGACCAGAAACAGAGAAGGAGCGACGGCCAACAGTGGTTTGTTTGAATCTGGGTGTTCGAAAGCACAAAGTATCCCCCCAAAAAATCAATCAATCAATCAATCAAAGAATAAACAAATAACATAATTTTTTTTTGTTAAAAGAAAGAAGATCGAAATACTTGACCAAAAATTAATATAACGCTCTGTTTTCGAGGTGGACAAAAAACTCTGAACAGTCTTAGGTTCAATTCCACCCCAACACACACACACACACACACCACACAACACACACACACACACACACACACACACACACACACACACACACACCACACACACACTCTCCTCTCCTCTCTCTCTCTCTCTCTTCTCTCTGTGTCTCTCTCTCTCTCTTTCTTTCTATATATATATATATATATATTTTATATATATATATATATATATATATATATATTATATATAATCCCAAAAGGGTGGGGACTGATTGTAAGTAAAAAAAAAAAAAGCACATGGGTGCTTATTCATTATCCTCGAAATAAAGGAATTTTGTCAATGTCACTGTCATTGTCATAACAGCGAACGTGGGAGCGGCGATAGCGGGGATCCTGTTTTTCGGGCTGTACTTTCCGGATCTGTTCCTCACCTACGAGGACCTGACGGAGAGCTCCAAAGTGGCTCTGAGCCTGCTGTTCAACATGGCCATGGCTTTCGGGGCCAGACTCTTCGGGCTGTATGAAGGGACAGGTCAGTCTCCCATGGATTCTTCGATTACACCGCTTTTCGGTTCTGCTGCCGCTAGTTCTGCCTCTCTGCTGCTGCTGGCTGCTGCTGCTGCTGCTGCTGTCGCTAACAACCGCTACGACGACTGTTACAATAATTATATGGAGTGTTGGTCGATTTATGAAGTTAGTCGTGGTGGTTTGTAGCTGTAGTTGTGGAAGTAGTAGTGGTAGTAGTAGTAGTAGTAGTAGAAGTTGTAGTTGTAGTAGTTGTAGAAGTAGTAGTAGTAGTAGTGGTAGTAGTAGTAGTAGTGGTGGTGGTGGTGGGGGTGGTAGAGCAGTCCTAGGGAGAAGTAGTAGTAGAAAGTAGTACTAAGAGGAGAGTCGTAGTAGTAGCATATTAGTAGTAGTAGTAGTAGTAGTAGTAGTAGAAGAAGAAGAAGGAAAAGAAAGTAGTACTAAGAGAGGGAGGAAGAGTAGTTGAATAGTAATAACAGTAGTAGAAGTAGTGGTATTAGTGATGGTGGTGGTGGTAGCAGTGGTAGTAGAAGTAGCAGCAGCAGCAGCGGCAGCTGCAGCAGCAGTAGTGGTAGTAGTAGTACTCGTAGTTGTAATAGTAGTAGTAGTAGTTAGTAGTAGTAGTAGTTAGTAGTAGTAGTTAGTAGTAGTAGCAGCAGCAGTAGTGGTAGTAGTAGTACTCGTAGTAGTAGTAGTCGTAGTAGTAGTAGTAGTAGTAGTAGTAGTACTCATAGTAGTAGTAGTAGTAGTTAGTAGTTAGTAGTAGTAGTAGTAATAGTAGTGGTGGTGATAGTGGTGCTGGTGATGGTGGTGGTGGTGGTGGTGGTGGTAATAGCAGCAGTAGTAGCAGCAGCAACAGATTTAACAGTAGAGTCATGGTAACAGTAGCAGAGGTAGTAGAATTAGTGATGATGGTGGTGGTAGTAGTAGTAGTAGTAGCAGCAGCAGCAGCAGCAGCAGCAGCAGCAGCAGCAGCAGCAGCAGCAGCAGCAGTAGTAGTAGTAGTAGTAGTAGTAGTAGTAGTAGTAGTAGTAGTAGTGTAGTGGTGGTGGTGGTGTGGTAGTGGTAACAGCAACAACAAAGCGTGTGTGTGTGTGTGTTTGTGTTTGTTTGTGTCTGTGTCTGTGATTGTGTGTGTGTATGTGAGTGTATCTATGTGTGTGAGTGTTTGTTTGTTTGTCGGTGTGTGTGTGTGTGCTAGTGTGTGTGTGCTAGTGTGTGTATGTGTTTGTATCTTCGCGAACACATCCTTCTGTGTGTGTATGTGTATGTGTTTGTGCGCATCTGCATGCATCCGCACCTATGTGTGTGTGTATATATATATATATACACATATACCCCCACACGTGCCGTCTCTTACATCTATCTACCTCTCTATTTCTCTTTTCCCTCAGAGAGGGCTGGAGGTCAAAACAAAACAAAACAGCTATCGTTATGCTTACTCTATACTTGACTTTTTTCCTTCCGCTTGTACTCTGTGGCGTCGCGGGGAGATATAGCTGCCTGTCTGCTGCAAGGCGGGTAGCTTGGAGGAGGGACAATCCATGGACTTTCAGTGTTTCTGCCACGGAATCACTCCAGCGTCGCCTGGGTCTACCTCTGGCCCTCGTGCCAGAGTACCTCAAGTTGTAAGCACGCAAGGCTGGCTGGTTTGGCAGCATCCGTGTGAGGTGCCCGAACCACTTGGTTCGTTGTTGTTCAATATGGTGTAGGACGGGTGTGGCTCCTACCATGTCTCTGATCACCTCGTTTCTTATCCTGTCTCTCCTGGTCTTGTTGACGGCCTTCCTCAAGCACTTCACCTCTTCTTCTTCTTCTTCAATTGCCAGGTCTGTTGCAGACATCGGCGATCATGGCCTTCCATTCCTCTCTGTTGTCAGTTCTCCTGATGAGTTCATTGTTGGGGGATTCTTTCCTTGTTGCGTAACTATTCAGACTGTCTGTGTATTTTGTGCGTTGTCTTCCTCTGTCTTTGGTACCACAAATCTTTCCACACAATATTTGCTTTTCTATTCCATCAGCTCTGTTTATGTGCCCCCGAAATTGTAGTTGTCTTTTTCTGATGGTTTTCAGTAGGAATCTTTTGTACCCGGCCATTTCCATTACTTCTTCGTTTGACTTCTTTTCAGTCCATGATATTCTCATAATGCTTCTGATATACCACATTTCTGCTGCTTCAAGTCTTCTTTCAAGGTCTTTTGTCAGCGTCCAGTATTCACATCCGTACAGAAGGATGGACCATATGTAGGCTTTCAGAGTGTTGATTTGGGTGCTGAGTCTTATATTTCATCTCACACGTTGCTTATTCTATAACCCTCTATAACTAAAACATTTTGTTCATTCATTTATCATTGTCCCCACCACCCCACCACACCCACCCCCCCCACCACCACCACCACCCAACCCCTCCACCCCCCACCCAACCCCCCACAACCCACCCTCCCCCCACACCCCCAACCACCACCCCCCCACACCCCACCCAACCCACCCCAACCCCACCCAACCAACCCCACCAACCCTCCCCCCCAACCCCCCCAACAACCACCCCACCCAACCAACCCCACCCCCCCAACCCCCCCCCCCCACCACCCACCACACCCCACCCCCCCAACCCCCCCCCCCCCCCCAACCCCCCCCCCACAACCCACCCCCCCCCCCACCACCACCACCCCCACCCCCCCCCAACCCCCCCACCCCCCCCAACCCCCCCACCCACCCCAACCCCCCCCACCACCCCACACAACCCCCCCCCCCACCCCCCCCCCAAACCCCCCCCCCACCCCAAACCCCCCCCCACCCCACCCCCCCCCCCCACAACCCCCACCAACCCCCCCCCACCCCCAACCCCCACCACCACCCAACCACCCCCCACCACCAACCCCCACAACCCCCCCCAACCCCCCCCCACCCCCACCACCAACCCACCCCCCCCAAACCCCCCCCCACCCAACCCCCACCCCACAACCCCCCCCCACAACCCCACAACCCCCCCCCCCCCTACCCTCCCACCCCCACCCCCACCCAACCCCCACCACCCCCCCCAACCCCCCCCCCAACCCCCCCCCCCCTCCCACACACACACCACACTTTTTTTATTTTTCTTCTACACATGGGTTTCAAGGAACGGGCGCCAGGTGGGACAACTTCAGCCGCACGGCGACGGTGGACGACAACTTCACGCTGCTGCAGGCCATGCTGATGCTGCTGGTGGACTCGGCCCTGCACCTGCTCCTCACCTGGTACATCGACAACGTCTGGCCCGGCGAGTTCGGCGTGCCCCGCCCCTTCTACTTCTGCTTCACGGTAAGAAGCTTTAGACTAGCGATGAGGTGATAGGAGAGGAGAGGAGAGGGGGAGGAGAGGGGTGGGGAGAGGAGGGGTGGGGGTGGGGGAGGGGGAGAGGGGATGGGGGGGATGGGGGGAGGGTGGGGATGGGGAGGGGAGGAAAGGGGGGGGTGGGAAGGAGGGGAGGGGGAGAGGAGAGGAGAGAAGAGAGGAGAGGAGAGAAGAGAGGAGAGGAGAGGAGGGAGAAGGGGAAGAGAGGGGGGAGAGGAGAGAAGAGAGGAGAGAAGGGGAAGGGGAAGAGAGGAGAGAAGAGGAGAGAGAGAAGGGTAGAGAAGGGAAGGGAAGAGAAGAGAAGAGAATGAAGAGAAAAGAAAAGAAGAGAAAAGAAGAGAAGAGAAGAGAGGAGAGGAGGAGAAGAGAAGAGAAGAGAGAAGAGAAGGGGAAGAGAATGAAGAGAAGAGGAGAGGAGAGAAGAGAGAGAATGAAGGGAAGAGGAGAGAAGAAAAGAGAAAAAGAGAGAAGGGGAAGGGAAGGGAAGGGAAGGGAAGGGAAGGAGAGAATGAAGAAGAGAAGAGAGGAGAGGAAAGGAGAGAATGAAGAGAAAAGAAGAGAAGAGAAGAAGAGAAGAGAAGATAAGTGAAGAGGAGAGGAGACAAAAGGAGGAGAGGAGAGAAGGAAAGAGAAGAGAAGAGGAGAGGAGAGGAGAGAAGGGAGAAGAGAAAGAGAAAAGAGGAGAGAGAGAGAAGAAAAGAGAAGAGGAAGAGAAGAGAAGAGAAGGGAAGAGAAGAGAAGAGAAGAGAAGAGGAAGAGAAGAGAGAGGAGAGAAGAGGAGAGAGAGGGAAGGGAAGGGAAGAGAGGAGAGAATGAAGAGAAAAGAGAGTAGAGAAGAAGAGAAGAGAAGAGAGTGAAGAGGAGAGGAGAGAAAAGAGGAGAGGAGAGAAGGGAAAGAAGAAGAGGAGAGGAGAGAAAAGAGGAGAGAAGAGAAGGGAAGGAAGAGAAAAGAGGAGAGAAGAGAAAAGAAGAGAAGAGAAGAGAGAGGAGAGAAGAGAAAGAGAAGGGAAGAGAAAGGGGAGAAGGGAAGAGAAGAGAAGAAGAGAAGTGAAGAGGAGAGGAAGGGAAAAGAGGAGAGAAGAGAAGAGAAGAGAAGAGAAGAGAAGCGAAGGGAGAGGGAGGGAAGGGAAGGGAAGGGAAGGAAGGGAAGGAAGAGAAAGAGGAGAGGAGAGGAGGAGAAGAAGAGAAGAGAAGAGAAGGGAAGAGAAGAGAAGAGAGGAGAAGAGAAAGAGAGAGAAGGAGAGGGAAGGGGAAGAAAAGAGAGTGAGAATGAGAGAAAAGAAG
>CM054146.1:27539094-27541594 GCA_028751875.1 Rapana venosa
CATTTATCGGGCACGATGGACAAACATACATGTTGTTGTGGGGATTTTTTTTAATTTGTGTATGTGTTATTTAAAAAAAAATCTTTTAGTTCGAGGATAACGGAAGAAGCACTCATGTGCCTTTTTACATCTAGTCCCCGTGTTTGTATGCAGTTTTGGTAAATTTTGTCATCCGTTGCCATGATTGATTGAGTGACAGTGAAGAGTGAGTGAGTGAGTGAGTGAGTGGGTGGGTGGGTGAGTGAGTGAGTGAGTGAATGAGTGAGTGAGTAGGTGAATGAGTGATGCCAGCGAGAGAATGTATTTTTATATATTTTTTAAAAACTCTTGCCAGGATCAAACTGTCTGCCACCATGGGTCTTTAAACTGGTACTGAAATGTAATGCGTTTTGTAAGTGAGATCGTAATTTCATCATTTCATCCGAAAGGCTAGCATCCAGACCACCACGCCAGGTCAGGGGGATGCTTATTGGTCAAAGAAAGATGAATCCTGCCGTGTTCTAGCTAGATTCTTTATTTCTGCATTAGCAAACGCTAGTAAAGCAGGCAAGAAACGATATTGCTTTTCTTCAAACCTTGCAGTTCAGACAGACCCGTTCAAACGTGCCTGTTCCAACCTGTCAGTATGAAAAGAACGAATTGCCCTGGCCAGAACGAAATGTTTAAAAGGTGTGTGTATGAAGCTAAAATGACTCTGCGTGGCCCCGAGGCTTCAACCACATTCACAAGGCACACACGCTTGCAAGCACAAGGCGACTTGTCGCTTCTAAACCGAGCGCTGATTGGCTGGAGGATGCGAGCTGGCCGTTTGTGCCTGATCCAAACAGAACACGATCTATCTCGGAAGGGTCGGGGGTGAACCTGACACCACAAGCTGCTCGAGACGTACGTTTACAGTGACAGGTGATCCGTTTGGGATCTGTTTCAGCCTGACCGTCCCCGGTCTTACAGTTCAAAAGGCTAGCCTGTCGCCTGCTTAAGTTCACGAGAAACGCAACATCTATTTAGCGCACATAAAAAATTCCACAACACCTCTGTAGACAGAAAACTAGCCTTACTGGGGGAATTCTTCTTTCACCAAACGCTCAGGCAGCACTAATCTTAGGTCGTCTGTCACATAAGCGAAAATGGGTCGTGATGCTTAAGGCGCCTGAAAAAATCAGGCCCAGCACATCCGACTTTGACGTTGGAGAGAATAACTGTTATCTTTTAACATTTTCTGAAAAATGACAACAACAACAACAAAACAGGCAGACGAAGGGATCAAGAAGGCCGAAAACAGACAAGAAGGAGATGACGAGAAGAAAAGGAACGAGGCAGAGAAACAAAGAGGAATAGAAGAGATAGAGTCTCTAGCACAGAATTTCCAGAAGGTTTTTTTTTTTTTTTTAAGTAATTTTTTTTCTCTTTTATATCGAGGATAATGGAATAAGCACTCATGTGCTTTTTTCTTACATCCAGTCCCCGTGTATACGCGGATTTGTGAATTGTGTCATCTGTTTCAACCGGCACACAATGGCCTACTCTTCCAAAAAGCGGAACAGGATTTAACGTCTGCGCAAGATGTTCTGCGTGCGTTCGCACACGGGGACCTCCTCGGTTTATAGTCTCATCCGAAGGACTTTTGGGGAGAGTTGGAGTCTGCACTGATGTTAACTCCAGGGGGGTAATATCCCCTTTGAACGGGGAAACGAACCCGGCTCGTCAGATTACGAGCTGAGGTGAGGATGCTAGCTATACTGACAGGCTCTCCCAGGCTATATCCTTTCCCCCCCTAGAACCCAAAACGTATACCCCCCCCCCCCCCACGCACACCCACCACACACCACACACACACACACACACACACACACACCACACACCCACCCACACACACACACACAACACACACACACACCCACACACACACACAACCACACCCCCACACCTCCCACACCCCCCACCACACAACACACACACACCCCACCCCACCACACCACCCACACCCACACCACCCCCCCACACACACCACACAACCACACACACCCACACCCCCACCCCCACCACACACCCCCACCACCCACACCCCCCCCCCCACACACCCACCACACCCACACCCACACACACACCCCCCCCACACCCCCACACACACACCCACCACACAAACCACAACACCACCACTGAAATATCGATCTAATCGATCACACACACACACACCACACCCCCCCACCACCCACACCACACACCCACCCCCACACCCACCCACCCCCACACACCACACATCCCACACCACACACACCCTACACACCCACACCCCCCCACACCCACACCCACACACCACCCACCACCACACCCACCACCCCACACACCCACACACCCCACACACCCACACCCCACCACCCCACCCCACCCCCACACCCCCACCCCCACACCCACCACCACCACCCACACACCCCACACCCCCAACACCCCCACACCCACACCCCACCCCCACACCCTCCCCCAATCTCCATCCTCTCTG
>CM054146.1:27554094-27561594 GCA_028751875.1 Rapana venosa
TTTTTTACGGGATTACCTCGCCATATAGGTAGCCATACTCCGACCTCAAAGGATTTTTTTTTCTCCTTTAAAGAAGGGATTATGTTATTTATGCCTGAAGCTTGTCAAAGGCGAAGACAATCTCACTATAACATTTTATATAAAAAAATCTTCTTACAATGTAGGTCTTGGAACTTAGCCTACGTAATGAAAATGACAAAGCTTTTAGACTGGGCCGAAGATAAGGGTGTAGACAGACATATGTGACCCTGGAAAACAAAAAGGGAAAAAACGAAAACAAAAACGAAACAAAACAAACAGAAAAAGAGTAAGATTGGACCAGAGACAGGATACAGATAGGATATTGACTTGACCCGATCCGACCCGACCCGACCCGACCTGACCCGACCCTGACCCAGACCCTGACCCAGACCTCGACCCGACCCGACCCCGACCTGACCCCGACCCCGACCCTGACCCTAACCCCGACCCGACCCGACCCTGACCCCGACCCTGACCCAGACCTCGACCCGACCCGACCCCGACCCCGACCCTGACCCGACCCCAACCCTGACCCTGACCCCGACCCTGACCCCGACCCTGACCTCATTCCACCCAACCCTGACCCCGACCTCACTCGACCTTGACCTTGACCTCGACCTTTACCCCTTGACCCCCCCTTAACCCCCCCCCTCTTCTTTCTCTCTCACTCTCTCTCTCTCTCCTCTTCCCTCGACAAGGTCATCATCGGCGCTCAGTTCGACGACACGGGCAGCACCCTGAGAGGCACGGCCTTCTACAACGGCCAGCCCTTCCACGCCCTCCCTATCGCCGTCACGGCCTTGCTCAACGGGCTGGCCCGCCACCTGTACGGCAGCACCGGAGGCTACTCGTTGACGGCCTCGCTGGACCCGCTGCCCAAGGACCAAGAGGCCGCGGCCGAGGACTCCAGCACCTTCAGCGCCACGCAGGGCTTCCTGACGGGCTTCTGCATCTCCTTCGGCATGGCCTTCCTCACCTCCAGCTACGTCTTCTTCTTGGTGAAGGAGAGAGAGGTGGGTTTGAGGGTTGGGGGGGTTGGGGGTTGGGGGGTTGGGGGGGTGGTTGGGGGGGGGGGTGGGGGTTGGGTGGGGGGGGGGGTTGGGGTGGGGGGGGTGGGGTGGGGGGGGGTGGTGGGGGGGGGTGGTGGTGGGTTGGGGGGGGTGGGGGGGTTGGGGGTGGGTGGTGGTGGGGGGGGTTGGTGGTGGGTTGGGGGGTGGTGGGGGTGGGGGGGGGGGGGGGGTGGGTTGGGGGGTGTGGTGGATGGGGGGGGTAGGGTGGTTGGGGGGGTGGGGTGGTTGGGGGAGGGGAGGGTGGGTTGGGGGGGGGTGGGGTGGTGGGTTGGTGGGGGTTGGGGGGGGGTGGTGGTGGGTGGTGTTGGGGTGGGGGTTGGGGGTGTTGAGGGTGGGGTTGGGGTGGTGGTGGGGTGGTGTGGGTGGTTAGTGGGGGGTTGGAGGTTGGGGGTGGTGGGGGAAGGGGAGGGTTTGGGGGGTTGGGGGTGGGTGGGTGTTGGTGGGTGGGGGGGTTTAGGTGTGGGTGGGGGTGTGAGGGGGGGTGGTGGTTGGGGGGTGGTGGGGTGGTGGGTGGGTTGTGTGATGGGGGGTGGTGTGGGCTGGGGGGGGTGGTGGGGGTTGGGGTGAGGTGGGTGTTGGGGTGGGTGGGGGGTATGATGGGTTGTGGGGGGTTGTGGGTGGGTGAAGTAGGAGTGTGATGGAGGTTGGGGGTGGTGGAGGGAGCGGAGTGATGGTGGGGGGGGGGGGGTGTTTGGAGTGGGCTGTGTGTTGTGTTGGGGGTTCAGGTGTGGAGGGTTATGGTGGGTGGGGTTGGGTAGTGGTGGTGTGGGTTGGTGGTGGGGAGTGAGGGGAGGGTAGTGTGGTTTGGTTGGGGTAAGGGTATGGTGGGCAGTGTGGAGGGTGTGTGTGTGTGTGTGTGTGTGTTGGGGGGGAAGTTGGGGGTTGGAGGTGTGGGTTTTGGGGGGTGGGGGGAAAGTTCGGGTTGTGGTGGGGTTGTAGTGGGTGTGTTGGGTGTGTGTGGCGGGTGTGGGTTGTGGGTGTGTGGTGGGGGGGGGGGGGCATTAGGTGGGTTTCTTGTGTCTTTTCGAAATGATGATTTTTCCTATCAGTAGTATTGCAATTGCCCTTCATAGGATAACTTACTGGGAAGGTAGGAGAGGGAGGTCGGGGTGGGTTTGGGGGGTTGGTATGGGGTGTGTGTGGCGGGGGGGGGGGGGATGGATGTCTGTTTTTCTTTTCCTTTTTCTTTCTTTTTATTTCTCTGTATATCTTCTGTCTCTCTATTTTTTGTTCTTTCTGTCTGTCCTTCCCTTTTTCCTCCCTCCCTTCCATCCTTCTTCAATAAACTTGTGTCAAAAATTCCCCTCTCCTCAGGTGGTGAGCAGGGGGTGGGCCCGGCATGTTCCTTCCTTCCTTCCTTCCTTTCCCTCCTCCCTTCCTTCCTCACATTCCTTCCGTCACTTCCTTCCGTCCTTCCTTCCTTCCTTCCTTCCTCCTTCCTTTCCTTCCTCCTCTCCTTTTCCTCCCTTCC
The DNA here is from genome assembly GCA_028751875.1 of Rapana venosa. Lineage (NCBI taxonomy): Eukaryota > Metazoa > Mollusca > Gastropoda > Neogastropoda > Muricidae > Rapana > Rapana venosa. Next base: position 27,556,657 of record CM054146.1, read on the forward strand.
TTCCTCCTTCCTCCTCCCTCACTCCCTCCCTCACTTCCTTCCTTTCTTCTTTCCTCCCTTCCTTCCTTCCTTCCTTCCCTCCTCCCTTCCTCCTCCTCCCTCCCTTCTATCCTTCCTTCCATCCTTCTTCAATAAACTTGTGTCAAAATTCCCCCCTCTCCTCAGGTGGGCGCCAAGCATCTTCAGGTGGTGAGCGGGGTGGGGCCAGGCATGTTCCTTCCTCCCTTCCTCCCTCCCTTCCTTCCTTTCTTCTGTCCTTCATTCTATCCTTCTCCAATAAACTTGTGTCCAAAAAACAATCTCCTCAGGTGGGCGCCAACCATCTTCAGGTGGTGAGCGGAGTTTTCCTTCCTCCCTTCCTCCCTCCCTTCTTCCCTCATCCCTCCATCCATCCATCCCTCCCTCCCTCCCTCCCTCCCTCGCTCCCTTCCTCTCCTCCCTCCTCCCTCCCTCCCTCCCTCCCTCTCCTTCCTCCCTTGCTCCCTCCTCCCTCCCTCCCTCCCTTCCTTCCTTCCTTCTTTCTTTCCGTCCTTCCTTCCTTCCTTCCTCCCTTCCTCCCTCCCTCCCTCCTTCCTTCCTTCCTTCCTTCCTTCCTTCCTCCCTCTTTCATTCTTTTGCGGTCAAAAATCTTCTCAGGTGGGCGCCAAGCATCTTCAGGTGGTGAGCGGCGTGGGGCCAGGCATGTTCCTTCCTCCCTCTCTCCCTCCCTCCCTCCTCCCTCCATCCCTCTTTCCTCCATCTCTCCCCTCCATCCCTCCCCTCCCTCCCTTCCTCCCTCCCTGCATCCCCTCCCTCCCCTCCCTCCATCCCTCCCTTCTATCCTCCCTTCCATCCTTCTTCAATAAACTTGTGTCCAAAAAAACCCAATCTCCTCAGGTGGGCGCCAAGCACCTTCAGGTGGTGAGCGGCGTGGGGCCGGGCATGTTCTGGCTGGCCACCTTCCTCCCTCCCTTCTATCCTTTATTCTATCCTCTGTCATCAGCGCCTGGGGTTTATCACAGTTCTTGATTAAACCATTGACGCTGGGAGCAACAGCAAATTGAGAGGCTGTATGACCAGTGGCTTTCCCACTCATGGAATTCCACTTTACAGCTTAGTCTTTAGTGATCGACTATGACTCTCTGACTAGGAGGCTTGACTCGCACAGTCCTTAATGTGCTGCAGCCCTGGGAGCTAGCTGGCCTTTGGAGAACATCTCCAACGCTGACTGTCCTTATGCCCACTTGGCTGAGAGAGTGGGGTTGTACTGTGGGCAAGGCATCTCCACTATAATCAAATTTCTGCCCAATTTCCGAAACAGCAGCTGCCTCCTCTGCTGTTTTGGAGGTCATCGTCGAACACGACGGACTAACATACATACATATTCTATCCTTCATTCTGTCCTTCATTCCATCCTTCTCCAATAAACTTGTGTCCAAAAAAACAATCTCCTCAGGTGGGCGCCAAGCATCTTCAGGTGGTGAGCGGGGTGGGGCCAGTCATGTTCCTTTCTCCCTTCCTCCCTCCTTTCCTTCCTTCTTCAATAAACTTGTGTCAAAAATCTTTTCAGGTGGGCGCCAAGCATCTTCAGATGCCTTCCTTCCTTTCTCCCTTTCCCCCTCCCTTCCTCCTCCCTCCCTTCTATCCTTTATTCTATCCTTTATTCTATCCTTCATTATATCCTTCATTCTATCCTTCATTCTATCCTTCATTCTATCCTCCTTCTTCAATAAACTTGTGTCAAAAAAACCCAATCTCCTCAGGTGGGCGCCAAGCACCTTCAGGTGGTGAGCGGGGTTTGCCTTCCTTCCTTCCTCCCTCCCTTCCTCCCTCCCTTCTATCCTTTATTCTATCCTTCATTCTGTCCTTCATTCTATCCTTCATTCCATCCTTCTATTCTTCAATAAACTTGTGTCCAAAACTCCCCTCTCCCTCTCCTCAGGTGGGCGCCAAGCACCTTCAGGTGGTGAGCGGGGTGGGGCCAGTCATGTTCCTCCCTCCCTCCCTTCTATCCTTTATTCTATCCTTCATTCTATCCTTCATTCTATCCTTCATTCTATCCTTCATTCTATCCTTCATTCCATCCCTTCTTCAATAAACTTGTGTCCAAAAAACCCAATCTCCTCAGGTGGGCGCCAAGCATCTTCAGGTGGTGAGCGGCGTGGGGCCGGGCATGTTCTGGCTGGCCACCTTCCTGTGGGACTACCTCAACTACCTCCTGCCCACCCTCGCCATGCTCGTCGTCTTCGCCGCCTTCGACACCAGCGCCTACGTCGACGACCAGCGGCTGGGGCTGGTGCTGCTGCTGCTCTTGCTGTACGGCTGGGCGGCCCTGGGCTTCGTCTACCTGGTGTCCTTCATCTTCAAGTCGCCGGCCACGGCCATGGTGCTGCTCATCATCTTCAACATCATCACCGGTTAGTTTGTTTTGGTTGTTGGTTGTTGGTTGTGTGTAGTGTGGTGTGTGTGGTGCGTGATGTGTGGTTGTGGTTTTGTTGGTTTGTTTGGTGGTTTTGTTGGTGGTGGTGGTGGTTTTTTTTTGGGGGGGGTTTGTTGGTGGTTTTGTGGTTTGGGGGTTGTTGGTGGTTTTGGTGTTTTGGTGGTTGTTTGTGGTTGTTTTGGTGGTTTTGGGGTTGTTGGTAGTGGTTTTTGGTGGTTTTTGGGTGGTTGGTGGTTTTGGTGGTTTTGGGGTTGTTTGTGGTGGTTTTTGGTGGTTTTGGGGTGGTTGTTGGTGGTTTTTGGTTGGTTTTGGGGTGGTTTGGGGTTGATTTTGGGTTGGTTTGGGGATTGTTGTGTTTTGGTGGTTTTGTGGTTGTTGGTGGTTTTGGTTGTTTTGGGGTGGTTGTTGGTGGTTTTTGGTTGTTTTGGGGTTGTTGGTGGTGGTTTTTGGTGGTTTTGGGGTTGTGGTGGTTTTGGGTTGTTTGTGGTGGTTTTTGGCTGTTTTGGGGTTGTTTGTGATTTTGGTTGTTTTGGGGTTGTTGGTGGTTTTGGGGTTGTTGGTGGTTTTGGTTGTTTTGGGGTGGTTTTTTGTTTTGGTTTGGGTTTTTTTGTTTGTTTGTTGTTGTTTTGTTGGGTTGGTGGCTTGGGTGGTTTGGGGGTTGTTGGTGGTTTGGGTGGTTTGGGGATTGTTGTTGGTTTTGGTTGTTTGGGGTTGTTGTTGGTTTTGGTGGTTTTGGGGGTTGTTGGTGGTTTTGGGGTTGTTGGTGGTTTTGGTTTTTTTGGGGTGGTTTTTTGTTTTGGTTTGGGGGGGTTTGTTGTTTGTTGTTGTTTTGTTGGGTTGGGTTTTTTGTTTGTTTTGTTTTGGTTTTGGTTGTTGTTTTTTTCTTTGTTGGTTTTTTTTGGGGGGAGTCGGTGCAGTGTCGTGTAGTGTAAGTGTAGTGTTGTTTGGTTGTTTTGGTTTTTGTTTTTGTTTTTGTTGTTTTGTTGGGTTGGGTTTTGCTTTTTTGTTTTGGTTTGGGTTTTGTTGTTTTTTTGTTGGGTTTTGGGGGGTATTTTGTTGTTTTTTTTTGGGGGGTCGGTGCAGTGTCATGTAGTGTTAGTGTGTGGAGGCTAATGTGCTGGTTTTGTTTGTTGTTTGTTTGGTGTTTTTTTGTTGTTTTCTTTTTTTTTTTTTTTGTTGGGGGGGGGGCGGTGCAGTGTCGTACAGTGTAAATGTAGTGTAGTGTGTGGAGGCTAGTGTGCTGGTTGGGTTTGTCGTTGTTGGGCTTTTTTGTTGTTGTTTTTTTTTTTTTGGGGGGGGGGGGGTTGGGGGGGGGGGTAGGTGTGGGTGTGTGGGTGGGGTGGGTGTGAGTGGGGGGGGTGTGGTTGTTTGTTTTTTGTTGGTTTGGGGGTTTTCTTTGGGTTTGGGGGGCGGTGCAGTGTAGTGTAGTGTGTGGAGGCTAGTGTGCTGGGTTTTTGTTTGTTTGTTTGTTGTTGGGTTTTTTTTGGGGGGGTGTGGTGGGTTTTGGGTGTGTGTGGGTGGGGTGGGTGGAGGTGGGGTTGGGTGGTAGGAGGTGGGGTGTGTGTGGTGGAGCGGTGAGGGATAGGGTGTTGGTGGAGGTAAGTGTGTTTGTGTGTGTGTGTGTGGTGGGTGGGTGGATGTGGAGTATGTGTGTGTGTGTGTGTGTGTGCGTGCGTGTGTGTGTATGTATGTACAGTGAGGGAGGGTGGTAGGATATGATTTTTGTAGGGTGGGGGTGGGGCTTTGGGAGGGTGTGTGTGTGGGAGGGGGCAGGGGGGTTGGGGTTGGGGGAGGTGGGTGGTTGTAAGTGTGTATGAATGCACACTGTGTGTATGTCTGTGCCTCTGCATGTGTATGGGGAGGGGGGAGGGTAGGAGGGGATTGGTGGGGGGGGGGAGAGTGTTTGCGTGCGTGGATGCGTGTGTGATATTTTTAAGATTGACTTTCATCGCGTAACTTTCTTCGATGGATGATTAGTTTTCCGCTTATTGTTTGGTCTGTTCGGCTTGCAACCCATAATTATAAGAGTCATTTCTTTTTAATTATTCGTTCCTCGGCTAGATCTCTAAGGGTTCACCAACGGTGAGAGTTTTTGCATGATTATGCAACCGTCCCCTCCCCTCCTCCCTCACCCTTGCCCCCCTCACCATCACCATCGTTAAGCTAGCCGCACTCCGCCTTCAGAGGGGATGACTTGACTTAACCAGACTTGACTGCACCAGACTTGGCCATGCCCATAATATATAACTATATACATAATATATCTCATACAAAGACCACATCACGAATGAAAAAGTCAAGAGACGCGTCCGCAATGAAATCGGGCCCTATACTGACCTTCAAACACTCGTCAGACAACGAAAAAACTGAAGTGGTTTGGTCATGTCCCACGCTCCTCTGGTCTTGCTAAAAAAAAGCAAACCAATCCTACAAGGCACAGTGAGGGGAGGAAGAAGAAGAAGCAGAGGCTGGCAAAGGAAGGGATTGGAGGACAAACAACCATTCGAGAGTGGACAGAC
>CM054146.1:27564094-27566594 GCA_028751875.1 Rapana venosa
GAAAGAAAAAGAAAAAGAAGAAGAAAAACAAGGAAGAGGAAGAAAGAAATGAAGAAGAAGAAGAAGAAGAAGAAGAAGAAGAAGAAGAGAAGAAAAGAAGAAGAGAAAGAAAGAAAGAAAGAAAGAAAAGAAAGAAAGAAGAAAAAGAACAACAACAACAACAACAACACCAACAACACCAACACCAAGCAACAACATCATCAAGAAACAAAACAAAACAAAAAAAACAAAAGAACCCCCTTCCCTTCCTTTTCCCTTCCCTTTCCCTTTCCCTTTCCCTCCCCTCCAAAACGTGAACAACACGACACGTGTGACATGCTGTGCTGTGCTGTTCTGTTCTGTTCTGTGCAGGCAAGTGTAGCAGCCAGTTCTGCCTGCAATTCCAGACCAACTACCTGTCTTGGGAAAGCCCCGGGGTGGGTAAATTCCTGGTCTTCATGTTCCTGCAAGGCCTGGTCTTCATGTTTGTCGTTCTGGCCACAGAGCTGAACCTCTTCATCAAGCTGCAGGGCCTGTTCACGGTCAGTGTCCTAGTCTTTCGTTGGCGTTGTTGTTGTTGTTGGGTAAGGGGGTGCGGTGTGTGTGTGTGTGTGGGGGGGGGGTGGTTGTGTTAGGATTTTATATGTATGTATGTATGTATGTATTATATATATATATATATATATATGTATATATATATATATATATATATATATATATATATATATATATATATCTAAAGAGGGGAGAAGGGTGTGAGTGAGAGAGGTGTGTGTGTGTGTGTGTGTGTGTGTGTGTGTGTGTGTTAGTGTGTGTGTGTGTGTGTGTGTGTGTGTGTGTTGTGGTGTGGTGTGTGTTTGTGTGTGTGGTATGGTTTGATATGGTATGGTATGATGTGGTGTGGTGCGGTGTGTGTGTGTGTGTTAGTGTGGTGTGGTTTGTATTTGTGTGTCTGGGTGTGTGTCTGTGTAGTGTGTGTGTTTGTGCGCGCGCGTCTCTTGCTAACAAATGTTGAAGATGCCTGTATAATTTTTTACTTAAACATTTTCGCGTTGCTAGCATGTGTCCCTAAGCGTGACCAGTCCCCTCACACAATAGCATCATCAGCCCATACCAATCCGTCCTACGTTATACTCCTCTTCCCTCTGTTTTTCAGGGAAGCAAGCATCCCAAGACAGCCGACGTGACTCCCGTGCCGCTCTCCGTCATCAACGGGGTCAACGTCAGCAATGACGTCCTGCTGGAAGACAGTGACGTGGTTGCGGAACGTAACCGCCTATCCCAAGCGCATGGCAAGGACGTGACCAAAAGCGATTCGCTGGTGCTGCTTGACCTGCATAAGGTAAGAAGTGACGAGAAGATGAGAGCAAACCAAAGCCACCTCATCACCTCACCTCACCTCATCACCTCACCTCACCTCACCTCACCTCACCTCACCTCACCTTACGGGATAGGGGGGGACGGGATAGCCATTGCGCTGGCAATCTGACGACCCGGGTTCGATTCCCGTTCAAGGGGATATTTTCCTCTAGAGTTAACATCAGTGCAGACTCCACTCTCCCCAGAAAGTCTTTCGGATGAGACTAATAAACTGAGGCCCCCGTGTGCGAACGCACGCAGAACATCTTGCGCACTCGTTAAAACCTGTTCTGCTTTTCGTAAGAGTAGGCCATTGTGTGCCGGTGGGAACAGATGACAGAATTGACAAAACCGCATACACACGGGGACTGGATGTGAAAAAGCAATGTGCTTATTCCATTATCCTCGATATAAAAGAATAAAATTAAAATACAATTTAAAAAACATATCTCGTAGTCCCTTTTGGACCGTGCGGGCACCCCTGAAAGATTTTGCAACCAGCTTCCTCCACTCCCTGCGGTTCTCTAAGCTTTCCGTAGCAAATCGTTCCACTCAAGGCCAGTCAGTCCACGCTCTGATGTTGTCTGTCTTCCCATCGTTTTCTCTGTCTGCATCTTCGTCTTCCCTTCCTTGCTTGTAACTGTTCCCTGTAGGACAAGTCTTGGCCAGTCCAGATGTTCGTGTGACCAGATATTATTATTATTATTATTATTTTTTTTTTTTTTTTAAATATTTTTATTATATTATTATTTTTTATATTTATTATTATTATTATTATTTTTATCATCATCATCATCATCATCATCATCATCATCATTATGACAGACAAACGATAGTGGCTGACTGTGAGCGTTCGACGAAGAAGAACGAAGAATTGTACAGCTTTCCATTTTTTATTTTTTATCTTTTTTGCTTTCCTTTTTCTCAGAGGTACGGGAACTTCACGGCAGTGAACAACATATGTCTGGGAGTGCCAGAACAGGAGTGCTTTGGGCTCCTCGGACAGAATGGGGCTGGGAAAACCACCACCTTCAAAATGATGACCGGTGACGTCCGCCTGACGTCAGGTAACGCGTACCTCAAGGGCTATGACGTCGTCAGTCAGATTAAAAAGGTGGGTAGGTGCGTTTGGGGGGGTAGATTGAAGGGCCGGGCTCTTGTT
>CM054146.1:27569094-27571594 GCA_028751875.1 Rapana venosa
CTTTCTTTCTTTTCCTTTCTGATCTTGCCGCTTCCTTAGCATCGTAGAATTTTCTGTCTCCAATAATAATTGTTTCGGTACCAGTCATCGTGGTAACCACCACCACCACCACCACCACCATCATCATTTTCATCATTTTCATCATCATCATCATTTCATCATATCATCATCATCATCATCATCATCATCATCATCATCATCATCATCATCAACGGCAACAACAACATTCTTATCATTAGATACCGTCATATATTTTGTTTACTAGATTAACTGACAACTAAGATAGTGATGTTTGTGTAGCGGAGGTAACAAGCGGAAACTCAGCACGGCCATCGCACTGGTGGGAGACCCGCAGTTCCTGCTGCTGGACGAACCCTCAGCCGGAGTAGACCCTGCCGCGCGCCGCCAGCTGTGGAACGTGCTGTCCAAAGTGAGAGCCAGTGGAAGGACTCTGGTGCTGACGTCTCACAGGTAAGGTTTGGGTTGGGGTTTTTTTCCTCCCTCTCTCAGTTGCCTGCTTGTCTGTCTGTCTGTCTGTCTGTCTGTCTTTCTGAGTTGGTCTGTCATCTTATCTTGTCTATAATTTTTCTGTCTGTCTGTCTAAGTATCTATTGCCTGTTTGCTGTTTGAATTAAGAGTCTCAAGTTAAGGTTAGGCAGCGATGAGCGTGGTTAACCTCTTGGGTGGGTGACAACAGCTTCGTTTCAGTAGTCCCAGTTCACCCAGCTGAAATGGTACCTGCCTCTTTAGGGACAGGGAAGGTAAAGCAGCTAGGGAGAGGAGGTGGATGCCCCCTAAGGGGCTCCTGCAGAAGCTGAGGTTTGGCACTTGCTTCCAACGACTGTAGGTTATGTTTGAAAACTGACTTTCCTTGGAAAAATAAGTTTCTGTAGGTTTTGTTGTTGTTGTTTGTGTTTTCGTTTAGTGTGGTTTGGTTGGTGTGCCCTTGTCTAGAAAACAAAAGTTGGGGGTCAATCCTACCTGAAGCTAGACTTTCTCCTTACATCCATCTATTTTTTTTTTTTTTTAATTTTAATTTCTAGGGCGATGGATAAAGCGTGTATGTGTTGTTGTTTTTCTTTTTTACATCCAATCCCATTGTGTATGCAGTTTTGTCATCTGTTCCAACCGGCGCACGAAGGCCCACTCTTCCGAAAGGTGTAACAGGTTTTTAACGAGTGTGGAAGATGTTATGCATGATGATGAGCCATTGAACCATGAGCGGTGGTTTACAGAATGAGACCAAAATCCCAAGAGCCTGAGCTGCAAAATAGACTTTGAGCACGTTAAAAACCTATGGCAGCAAGAGACTTGCTCGAAAGACGGAATACGGCTGCCTTAATATTTGGCAAAAACAGTTCCCTACTAAAAAAAACACACCCCAAAAACCAAAAAAACCTCACCATTTTGTAAACGTCGGAGGTCTAGCCGAGAAACGCACACTGATCGAGGAATCACTGTGAGACCTTGAGTACACACTGGATAAGAAGGTGTGCATGTTTTCAAGTTCTGTGCTCAAAGAAAAATCAAAACAAAAAAAATGGAAAAGGCATCCATACTCTGACTCTGGAACAAACCTGCATATACTTATATGATTGTTATCAAATACCTCGCCCCCCCAAAAAAGCAGCCAAGAAAGACAAGTGAAGCCAAATCAAGTCAAGCCAAGACGTATCAAGCCAAGTCATCAAGTCAAGTCAAGTCCAAAATGCATGAATCATTCCATGAAGGGCAGTTGCAGGGCTGATAGGTACATAATTGATATGAACTATAATGTAGAAAGAAAAACACAATTGCAAGGCAGACAGACAGGCACATAATTTATAGTAATTATAATCTTACACGCACACACACGTGCACGCACGCACGCACGCACACACACACGCACGCACACACACACGCATACACACACACCATGCACACACGCACGCACGCACACACATACACACAAACACACACACTCACACATACACACACACACACACACACACACACACACACACACACACACACACACACACACACTCCATACTCCGACTTTGCGAGAGAAAGTTATGTTTGAAGGGTGAATGTACTTTTATTTTCCTTAAAAATTTCTGGACCGCCATGTCAAACATTTTTCTTCTGTCTTTTCTAATTTTTTTGGGGGGGAGGGGGAGGTTTTATAGTGGGTTTGGGGGTTTACTTTTCTCTTTTCTACTTTTTTTTTTTTTTTTTTGGGGGGGGGGGGTTTCTATGGTGAATTTTGGGGGGCTACTTTTGTCTTTTCTCCTTTTTTGTGTGGGGGGGGGGGGGGTGTTTTTATGGTGGGTTTTGGGGGTTTACTTTTCTCTTTTCTACTTTTTTTTGTTGGGGGGTGGGGGGGGGGGGTTCTATGGTAGGGTTGTTGTTTTTTTTGGGGGGGTTACTTTTCTTAATTCATTTCTAGACCCGCCACATCAATCAACCAACAACAAACATCATCTTCCCTCTCTAACAACCTTCTTCTTTGTTTCTGTTT
>CM054146.1:27576594-27601594 GCA_028751875.1 Rapana venosa
TTGCATGAAATCAGGAAAACAGGAGTTGCAGATGGGACAGATTTGCCCCTTCTAACCCCCCCCCACCCCCACCCCCACCCCCCACCCCCCACCCCCACCCTCCAACCCCCCCCCCGTCCCCCCCCCACGAAGCACCCAAACCCAGCCTAAACTCGGTCAAGGGTGAAGGACGCAGACCTAAAATTAGCCTGACCCTTCCTTTAACCCCACCCCCCAATCCCTGCCCCTACCCAAGCGTGGTCAGTTCCTGCTATAATTAGGCTGGGCTGGGCTGGAATGAATAGCAGCTGAGAGTAGCTGAAAGTGGGGACATTTTTAATGAAAGGCTGCACACCGGTATTAAAAAATCACTCCTTTTCCTTCTGTTTTTCTATGTAACTCTTATATTCATATCGCCCGTACTAAGGCATCCACAGAAATAAAAACCACTTTTGTGAAGGACTAGCCTCTGACTCAAAATTCATGTGATTTTGAACAAATTTGGTAGGTTGAATTTTTTTAATTTTTCAGCAAACACTGTACCCCCTCAGTCCTTTGTCGTCTGCTAGCTTCCTTACCGCAATATGCATGCGCGAGGTCAACGCTGAAGGAGTACAGGCAAACCTCATTTGATGATTATTTCCAACTTTCTCGTGACTACCTGGTATTGCTCTATATCCTCAATCCAAAAAACAAGTGCACAGTCCATTTTCTTAATGCTTAAAAAAATCTGTGAAAATCACCAACATTGTTTTCCACTCGCACTCTATACAAGATACTACGTGACCCCCAAATTAACACCGACGTGCAGCCAAAGTGACAGCTGTGCCGCGATCCCTCTTCATTGAACTCTCTGCAGCTCACGGAGAAAGAGAGCCCTTTAACTGGATAAGAAGTTTGCGTGTAAGACTGTACTACATCATCATCATTATAGGCAGCCACACAACGACTTCAGAGAATCTTGTTCCCCCCCTTTGAAGCCAGCAAAGAAGCAACACACTCGCACTCACAAACGTTGATATTCGTCTCCACATTTCTTCAGGAAGAAATGTTGCTTTTTGTTGTTGTTGTTGTTGTTGTTGAATGATTGCTAAAAAAAAAAAAAGAAGATGCTGAAGTAAAGACCCCTACTCTTAATAGCGTGTACTGCAAATGCTAAAAAGATCTATTCCAGATCTGGTAGAGTGTATGTTTTTGTCGTGTGAGATTTTATATATATAAATAAGTAATATAAATTTATATAAAGACAGAGCGATAACAATGACATAGTTTATTGTCCATTGAGAGACAGACAGACAGACAGACAGAGCATGAAAACGGCTGGGTGTAATGATTGCATGTCAAAAAGAAGATGCGCAGTCGCATTATCAACATGTCAGTGGCATTAACAGTTCCATTGATTATAGTTACAATTCAATGTTAGGGAAGATAATAGCACATAGCATGACAATCATACAACTAATAATTGTACGCTACGGATTGCTTATAAAAATGCTAACAAACAATGTCAATGCCGCTAAGTATCATTGTAATGATGCTAATAATACTAAGTTATTGCTAAAGCTATATCACTGCTAATATCAAATGTTGAGGATATCAATGTTGCCTGCAATGATGATTGTTAATGACAACCTAAGTGGGTATAGCGTCAGTGATAATACAGTTGTCATCCAGCAATAACTGCATTGGTTTTGGTTTTTAAGAAATGAACATGTTATGGAAAAAAGGAAACCGCTCTGTTTTCGATACTAAAAATGAATAATTGTTGATGAAAGTGTAATAATGATGATTTTTTTTTGGGGGGGATAATGACAGCAGAATGATGATGATCGTTATGTCATGGATAAATGTTGACATTCGTTGATGATGATGACAGCATTGTTGATGATAATTATTGGTGATAATGACGGTCAATGCTGACGATTCAGGTGCTATTGGTGCTGTGGAAACTAATGGTGAAGAGAGCTGATGGTGGCTGTGATGAGAATGACGATGAAGAGGATAACGATGAGTACAGGGCGCTGAAGATAGGTTACAACATTTGGGCTTTTATCTTTATTAAGTGAATTTGTTTTTTTAAGTCTTGAAAAGGAGAGGAGAGCAGAACACAACCATTTATTTTCGTTTTCTTTTTCTTTTCTTCTTCGTAGCGTATATTTTTCTTTCTTTTCTTTTTTTTTCCCCTTTTTTTTCTTTTCTTTTCTTTTTTCTGTTTTCTGTCTTTTTGTTTTTGTTATTTGTTTCTTTGTTTCTTTCTTTCTCTACTTCTTTCTTTTCTTCTTTTTTGTCTTCTTTTTTTCTAGCTTCTGTCTTCTTCTTCTTCTTCTTCTTTCTTCTTTCTTTCTCAACATCTTTCTTTCTTCTTTTTCTTTCTTTTCTTTCTTTTCTCTCAGTTAAATCTTATTCTATTCTTTGTTTTATATTACATTCGCAGTCTTCTTTCAATTTTTTAAATTGATATACTAGAATGAAATGAAAAGAAGAAAGAACTTGACAGCATATAAAGAGAGGGTGTAAAACGAAAACTCTATAAATAAGATTACTAGTGTAAATTATTATGAGGGGGAACTTGCATCTATAATTAAGATACGGAGAAACAAGAAGTAAAGAAGAAAAAAACTTTGAGAATAATTATATAAAGAGGACGTGAGCGCATCAATAAATTGATACTGCGGTATATGAATTGATATTGGAGGAAGGAAGGAAAGAACTTTGAGAATATAAAAACGAGACCATATTAATATAAAAAAAACCAACACTTTAATTGTTTAAGAGCCAAGTTTCATAGCTTTACAAAAACGGGAGAGGCTTTGTGTAAAAAATTTTGTAGTGCAAAACTTCGAGACTACGCCTACCTGAGTATGATTCAGTGTACTGATATAGACTGATAAACTGCCCTGATTTTAGAGTGATGGAAAAGATTTAGCACTCTTAGATGAAGCTAGCTGTAATCGGTATATACATCACAACTTTTTAAAATTTTAAAATGCGGAATTTTTGCCACTCAGAACCGGTTTGAATTTTGGCTCTTGTTGTTGTGGTTGTCTTTATGTCCCAGCGGAGATTTCCTACTTAGGGACAAGGTGAAATTTAGCTCGAGATGTTTGAGTCATTTTAGCTGCGAAGTTGCATCCTTACCCTTCATTTAAAAAAACCAAACCCAAACAACATCGCTTTAAGAGACTGTTCAATGTGTTTGTTAAGACGTTCACTGTGTTCACTTTCTTGTCGACTGTGATATGTCGTGTAATGCCTTGAAAGCATGGTTCTGTTTTCCTACCCAGAGCTGATGTCCTGTCAACGTATCTGAGTAGTGTTGTGCCAACGTCTCTTTCAATATCTTACTTTCTTACCTTTTATCGTGGATATGGTCTACAAAATGAGAGATTTACCATGACACAGTCCCAGTACTAACAGATTCTTTATAACCTCCCTTTGTGCCTAAATCGTCGAGTCTTTTTTTTTGTTTTTACTTTTTGAAAAAAACACGTTTTAAACAAAGGTGGGAAGAGAAGGCAGCCTTGGCATGCTCCGATGAGATATTCGTTTATACTTTGACGCCTTTACTTCTGTCTTATAGGGGTTTTTTTTTTTGGTTGGTTGGTTGTTTTTGTGAGATCTCAGAGTTTCATGACTACTTTGTTCAGAGTATGAGAGCATAATCCCAATTTGTGATATGAAACTTGGGTGATTGCGCAATCTGGAATGTCCCTGGTCTCCATCTTCTGATGTCGACCTCCTTTTGACGTTTGTCCATATTTGATTGGATTGTTTTATCTGGCCTTCGTGTGTACACGACAAAAGTGTCATTTCAGAATTATTAGAATCTGCTGTCATCTCCTACATATTTTTAAAATCTGTTTATGAAACTCAAAGCAGCTGAAATAGTAATACATATCAATTTTATGCCTTTTAAAGATATGCAAATAACGCATGAATGTGAAGGCAGTTCATATAAATCCATTGTGTAAATAAATTTTGAAAAATCTTGTGGGGTGTTAATTCTACACAACATGAAAATAGACATTGTATCAATGCCTTTGAAAGCTTGACAGTCTGGTACATTGCAAGCAGCATGAATATATCTACAGTAAGGTATCTTTGAAATGCCTTGTAGTATTGTTCTTTTTATCCAGTTGAATATGTTCTGTTTAAAGCCAAAGGCTTTCCAACCCTAGGGATGGGGGTCTGGGAGGCAAGAGTACGCGTGGCTGATCTAAGTGAAAGAGAGAGAGGCTGCCAGTCATTGTCAACTGGTCATTGTCAGCCATTGAGGCTGTCCCTGTGGCTGCTTGTCAGTTCTATGGCATCAGCTACACCTCTGCCCCTTCAGTTCAATTTTTAAGTTCTTAGTAAACCCTGACAGCTACATTTTTATGTAAAATAGTATACTAGAGTGACAAGCAATGTTTGTGATTTTACTCTGTGAGATATATGAGCTTTGGTACTTTGCTGTCAGTGCAAGAAAACTGGGATTGTTTCACACAGCATTACTTCCTTGACCGTTGTAATTCGAAAGGCAAGATGCATGGGCGTGTGCAGCGGGGAGCTTTTTGGCCTTTATGTTCCTGTTATGTCTTTGAAATATTATGGTGAAGCTACGCTTCATGTGAAGATTGTGTGCAACCTGTTTGTCCTTTTTCTTTTTTTTCTTTCCTTGTCCTTTCTCGCATTTTTTTGGGGGGGACCGGTATACCTTTGGGGAAAAAAGAGTTTTAAGCAAATGCTGTTTTGACCAATGTGCCAACTTTGCTATATGAGTGTGTCTAGTTTCTAGCTACTATTTCAAAGCACTGCTCCTTTATATTATCGAATCTCCCTATGGGAGATTCTAGGACAATTTTGATAAAGGCGGTATTGTTCAAAACGGTTTCTTCTGCAAAGCATGTGCTTGACATTTCCGTATGACCACCGGTCTCTCTTTTGTTTCTGCACCTATTTCCAGCTTTCCTCTTGCATTCCTTTTGCATTTGTTGTTCATGCACCTGCATCTTTTTCTCTAAGGAAAAAAGTTTGTTTTTGTTGCTGTTGTGTAGTAGGTCTGCGTGCCATCTCTACTGTTTAATGCTGGAAATTAGTGATAGTGTATTAGTAAATTAGTGTAAAGTAGTGATATTGTGAACACTCGGGTATACACTTGACTGGTCATTTTTTATCTCGTTTGCCGTCAACATGTATGTGTTTTAGAGAGTTTTGAATTCTTTGTTGTAGTTTTAATGCATTTTTCTTACCTGTCCTTTATAGATCAAGCAGGAGTGCCAAATTCTTCTGAAGGGTCTAGTCTTGTTTTTGTTTGAAAAAAGATTCGAAAGTTGATATTCATGAGTGCTTTCGTGATTTCTATGCGTTTGTAGAGGACAATGTTTTGCAGTTGACAATGACTGATAATCAGTTTGTTTATGGTTGGTTTTACGTTCTGATACCACTGAAGTCGTCCTTGCGGTTAACAGGACTGTAAATATTACCGGAACATTAGATAGTTTATATCAAAGAGATCTTTTTTTTTAATGTTAGGTTCTTCAAGAACTAGCATCAAGCAAAACTTTTATCATCAAGAAATTTCAGTTTTTCAAGATTCTGCTATTGTACTTAATGAACTGTAAAGACTTAGTCATGATTATTTTCACCCAGATGGTTTGGCTTAGGTGTAGTTTTCGATTTCCATGTTAATTTGGGGTTTTTTTAGGGTGTTTTTTGTTGTTGGGATTTTGGGTGTTGTTGTTTGGGGGTTTTGTTGTTTGGTTTGGGGTTTTGGTTTTGTTTTTGATTGGGAGTGGGGGAGTGATTATGGGGGGGGGGGGGGGGGGGGGGGGGCGGTAGGAGTCTATGGAAAATCAAGGACGTAAACTGAGCATTCCTTACTATTATCATGACAGATCTGGGTGACGTCAATCTGACGATATTTATATGCATTGAAAAAGAATAAAGCAATGCTGAGCGTAGTACACTTTCTGTTAAAAGATATTTATTGGTTAAAGCAGCCTTATGTTGATATGCTTATCCAATTAGTATTGGGTTTTGGTTTGGGTTTTTTTTGTTTGTTTGGTGGGTTTTGTTTTAGTATTTTCTAAATCTCCGTATATAGAAGGTGATTCATAAAGTAGTCTGTATGTGTTCATGTCCCAAGATATGCATAGTCTAGTTTGAATCAAAATTTAGTTTTTGATGTTTGTTCCAATTTTTATGTTTGATTGCAACACTTGAATTTCTCTCATATATATGCTTTTTTAGACTAAAAAAGTAATCCTCTTCGTATCTAGCAAAACATTTAGTTATTTTTTTCGTTTCAAAAACGTTTCCAGACTTTTGTATGCCAACTCTGTAGAGTCCATACTTGTTCTGATTTGGAAGGGAGAGCAATCTCTGAGTCTTTGGCAATGATTGTACTATGAACTGGTGATTTTATTGTCCAAAAAGTAAGCTGATTACAAATGATTTTGTATCTGAGTGAAATCCATTTCATTGAATTTTATGGAATGTGTTTCTATTATGTGACTGTCTTGCACTCAACTGCCTTTATAATTTTGTTGTAAAATTTTGTATTTTTTTTGAGGGGGGTAGGTCATTTTTTTTAAGGTCGCTGTACTTTGACTTAACTGTATTCTCTTTATTCATTTTCTATTTGAATGTTATACTTTTTTGTGTTGTTTTACACACATTAAGTTGTTAATGTTGCTTAGTGATTGTTGTTTTCGCGTTCTGTTTTGATACGAGACTACTATACCGTTGCTAATGAAATATAAATTGATTGCTATTGTTTTGAGAATGGTGTGTTTCTGAAATGTTGTTGTAGTGATTAGATTAACGTCCCAGAGAAAATTTCCGATTTAGGGACTGAAATTATTGAACAAATACATCCACATTTTGAAAATATGTTGTACAGGTTTGCATTTCTTTCGTTCACTCTTCTCTCGTTCCTCCTGTCTTGTTTTCTTTCTGTTTAGTCCTCTCTGTCCGTTCTTTGTATTTGTTTCTTTTGAGTTTGTGTGCTTTTTCCCCACTCTGTTGAATCTTCAGTTGAAGCTGCTTAATGTTATTTTAGTCGTGAATGCTATGTTCAAAACAGCTGATCTATTTAATGACGCGTTTATTTTTTTCATTCTGTTTGGAACCTCATGTTGTGCAATTTTCTTGAGTCCACTTTTCGTTTGTATATGAGTTTTTCCCCAAAAAAATCTTGTTTAAAAACCTTTTTTTTACTAAAATACTTTCAGCTGTTGAGATTGACTAGTTATTTTAACAGTGGTGCGGGAAGAGGAGATAATTAGGATTTTTATAACAGTGGCGTAAGAAGAGGAGATAATTAGGAAACGGAGAGGGGGCGATGGGAGGTAACAATGAGAAAGGTGGAAAGAAAGGTAAACATCGTTGTATTGATGACGGTGGGCTTGTCATACTGTATACCTCTTCTAGTCATGACAGATTTCTCTGCGTGAAATTCGGGCCGCTGTCCTTAGGAAGAGAGCGTCGGCGCAAGACATGTTCCCGAAAGTTCTTCGAATGAGACTGTAAACCTAGCCGCCGCGTGGGAACACACGCAGAACATCTTGCGCACACCTTTAAAAAAAACCCTGCTCCGCCTTTCGGAAGAATAGGCCATTCGTACAGGTAAGATAAGATTTTTTTTTTTTTTAAACCCGCATGCACGCTGGTATTGTGTTTAGGCATCATCCCCGAAGTCGGAATGTGGCTAGCTGAATGAGGAGTAAAAATCGATCGCATACGCACAACACAAAATCACCTTGAAGTGAACCTCGGAGCTCTAGCCGGGAAACGAAGAACAAAAATTAATAAAAGAAAGAAAAAAAGATCACGCTTAAAACAATCCCCACCACCCACCCCTCTATCTCCCACCTACTTCTATCAAAATCAGGAAAGAGCCGTGCCATTTCCCTTCCTACTCCCTCTTCCCTTTTCAACTCTTCTTTCGCCACTGTGAAGAAAAAGGGGGGAAAAAAGAAGAAAAATTCCTGAACATGTTAACTATTTTATTTAGTTCGTTTCGATACGTTTGAAAACGGAGACGTTTGGCTGTTTGTAGCTAGGCACTAGACACTGTGTGTTTATTTATAATATAGATATTACTGACGTTGGTGGGGGGGTTTTCTCGATAAAGCTCAGGTTTATGTTGACACACAGCTATAGTTGTTTTAATAAAGAAAAAAAGAAACCCTCGGGTTTATGTTCAGACATTATCTGATGGACTGCTTTTAAGCACGGTTTCAGACAAGACGCTAGAGCCGAGTGGTTAAGACCGTTTCGACTCCAATCCCACGGGTCCATGAAATTTTGGGTTCGAATCTCAGCGCGCGGTGTCTGGCGAATTAAGGGGTGGAGATTTTTTTTATATATAATCTCCCCAGATCAACTTCAAGTGCAGACTTGCCAGTGCATTAAGTCCCTTTTTGTTATATATATATATATATATATATATATATATATATATATATATATATATATATATATATGCAGAAGATCAAAATCAAGCACGTTAAAGATCCGGTCATTCAGGTCAGCGTTCGGAATGTTACGGAAACACGAACATACCCAGCGTACATCCCCAAAGTCGGAATGCGGCTACCTTCGTGGTGGGCAAAAACGGTCGCATACGCAAAATCTGACCATTGGTAAACCTCGGAGCTCTAGCCGAGGAACGAAAAGAAAAACCAAACCAACTTTGAAATCGAGACGTGTGATAGTGATTATCTCCAACTAGCGCTTAATGCCTTCTGCTTTTATGAATATTACTTACTCCTTTTGTGGGGGAAAAAAAGCTCGTTTACATTCCTACATATCCTATCGATATTAAAAGTCCAAGGTCTTTGTTGCCAATAATTATTATCATGATGAATGTTTAGGTAGTAGTACCTTTTGGAGGTATAAAGCTTGTTACAGGTTTTACACTTGGTGTGTCTTTCTGCAGAGAGAGAGAGAGAGAGAGAGAGAGAGAGGAGAGAGAGAGAGAGAGACTCACACACTCACACATACACCACACCACACCACACCACACCACACCACACTACACACACTCACACACACACACACACACACACACACACACACACACACACACACACACACACACACACACACAGACGGGAGACGGGATAGCCTACTGGTCAGAACATTGCTCATGCAATCTGACGACCCGAGTTCGATTCCCGTTCAAGGGGGATATTTTCCCCTGGAGTTAACATCAGTGCAGACTCCACTCTCCCGAACAGTACTTCGGATGAGACTATAAACCGAGGTCCCGTGTGCGAACGCACGCAGAACAGCTTGCGCACACGTTAAATCCTGTTCCGCTTTTCGTAAGAGTAGGCCATTGTGTTGGTGGGAACAGATGACAGAATTGACAAAACCGCATACTCACGGGGACTGGTTACTTAAAAAGAAGCACAAAGTGCTTATTCCATTACCCTCGATATAAAAGAATAACATTAAAATAAAATAAACACACACACACACACGCGCACACGCGCACACAACACACACACACACACACACACACACACACACACAACGTGGGCATGGGAGACAGATCGACAGAGCGAAAGAAGACTACAACACAACAATACAACACAACGGCAGGTTGTGGTAAGCATCCTTCAGTCTCGGAAAGACTATGGAGTTGCGCTCTAGGTGTTTAATTCTGGTACAGCTTCGGGTGTGGCTGGCCAATCCGACACGGGAATGACAAGACAGTCCCTACTATGTCAGAAGACACAGATGAAGTCTGACGCTGATGGTAAAGAATAGGTTAATATTAAATGGCAGGTTGATGCCCTCTCTGTACGTTGAATAAGGAGAAACACTATACTAAACATCACAGGAGTGACCCAACGGCAGCGCAGGGTTATTTCATACCCTCATCTCACCCTCACCTATCCCGTAGTCCCGTGGACCTTTGGGGGACATCACTGAAGATTTTGCAACCAACTTCCTCCACTCCCCGCGGTCCTCTGCATTCCGTAGCAAATCGTTCCACTCAAGACCAGTCCACTCTCTGATGTTGTCTTCCCATCAGTTTACTCTGTCTGCCTCTTCGTCTCCCTCCTTGTACTGTTCCCTGTAGTAGGACAGTCTTGGCCAGTCCAGATGTTCGTATGACGTTCCCGTACCATTTCAGTTTGCGTTTTATTTCATACAATGTCTTTAAAAAGAGTTTATAAGACATGATGGTGACTAGGACAACAAAAGATCTATATCATCATACAGATCCACCAGAATGTAAGAAAACGCTCATTCGACAGAGTTGTTCAGGGTTTTGAGGCCTTTTCATGCGGTTACAGAACATGAATGCAATACTACAGGCAACTACAGGCACTACTGAACACCACCAAAAGTGGCCCAGTGGTAGTGCAGGGCTGGCTCCTCTGGCTGGTGGCCCGACGGCGGCCTGATATTGATAAGCTCCATGTGGACTTCTGACGTTGACGATACGGCATAAACGAATATGAGAGACTTGGGAATGTTAGTACAGGAATATTACCCAAGATGATGCGGCAAGAAAACAACAACAACAACAACAACACACACACACAACACACACCAAACAAACAAACAGATAAACACCCCCCCTCACACACACACAAAGAAACAAACTTTGCATTGTGTACATGAAGTCTGTACAGCACGAAGGCACGCATGCGCGTACCTGAATTTGTGTGTGCGTACGGTGCGCACGCGTGCTTGCGCGCGTGTATGTGGACACATTTACACCAGTGTGTGTCTCGGTGTGTATGTGCTATATATCTCTATTCATGCGTGCGTGCGTGCGTGCGTGTGTGTGTGTGTGTGTGTGCGTGTGTGTGTTTGTGTGTGTATGTGTTTGTGTGTGTGTGTATGTGTTTGGGTATGTGTGCGTGTGTGTGTGTGTGTGTGTGGGGTGTGTGTGTGTGTGTGTGTGTGTGTGTGTGTGTGTGTGTGTGTGTGTGGTTAATCATGTATCTGATGCTTCTTTCTTCCAGAATGATGTCTCCCCAGAATCTTAATTGTTTGCGAACACAGGCACATACTCATGCATGTGCATATAATTGGACATATGCACACGTACGGGTACATGCACGTGCACGCTCACTCACACACTTGCACACAAGCAGACACACACTTGTGTACTTTTCCAATAGGACTTGCATGTTTAGCGATCAACATGTAAATGATGTGCTTCTGCCTCTGCTCAAGTTTCTATACAGAGGATTTTTGTAATGGAGTGGAGTGGAGTGGAGTGTGGTGTGATCTGGTGTAGTGTAGTGTGGTGTGGTGTGGTGTGATGCGGTGTGGTGTGGTGTGGTGTAGTGGATGTGATGTGGCGTAGTGGAGTGGAGTGTGGTGTGGTGTGGTGTAGTGTGGTGTGGTGTGGTGTGGTGTAGTGTAGTGTGGTGTGATGTGGTGTGGTGTAGTGTGGTGTGGTAAAGTGTGGTATGGCGTAGTGTGGTGTGGTGTGGTGTGGCGTATGTGTGTGGTGTGGTGTAGTGTGGTGTAGTATGATGTAGTGTGGTGTAATGTGGTGTAGTGTGGTGTACTGTAGTGTAGTGCAATGTATTATAGTGTATGTAGTGTAGTTTGGTGTGGAGTGGTGTAGTGTGGTTTAGTGTAGTATAGTGTGGTGTACTGTAGTTAGTGGAGTGAAGTGTAGTGTAGTGCAGTGTGGTGTAATGTACTGTACCATAGTGTATTGCAGTGTAGCGTTATTGTATTGTGGCGTATCGATTTGTATTGTCTGAATCATTTTAGCGTTAATGTATTGTAGTGTATTGATTTGCATTGTCTGACATCGTTTATACCGTTATTGTATTGTAGTGCATTGATTTGTATTGTCTGACATCGATTGTAGCGTTATTGTATTGTAGTGTATCGAATTGTATTTCCTACATCCTTTTTAACGTTATTGTATTGTAGTGTATCGAATTGTATTGTCTGACATCGTTTTTAGCGTAATTGCATTGTTGTGTATCGATTTGTATTGTCTTACGATGGTATAAATTTCTATGCTACATAATGGTTTTGAGCAGCGTGGGTTGTTTTCTTTGGGTATTTTTTGGGTTTGGTTCTTCAAATTAAGGGGGGGAGGGGGGAGGGGCTGTATTTGTTTATTTGCTTAAAGTTGTTCGCTTGTTTTGCTTTTTTTATATTTGGCGGTTGGGGGGAGAGTAGGCTGTCAGTGGTTCTACAACCCAAAAGTTCCACAATGCATTGCATTGATGTAAAAATGTTATGGAACTGTTGGGGCATAGTGTGACCACCAGAACTCCCAGAACAGGAACTAAACCTTTTCCATACCAATGTTCACTCTCAGAGACGACTTGCAGAACACGAACTAACCTTTCCCATACCCAATGTTGATGACATTCACGAAGAAGATTATTATACGTTCATGCTGAAGATGAAATCCAACGCTGTTCCTGTCAATGTTTATAATAATAATAATAATAATAATAATAATAATAAATGGAATGTGTATAGCGCTATATCTTGCAAAGGAAAATCAGATCGCTTGCATTCAACATATTCTTACAGAGTCATGCAGCCAATAACTATCAAAAGTTTGAACAAATATAATAATAATAATAAGAAGAAGAAGAAGAAGAAGAAGAAGAATGTATGGAATTTATATAGCGCTGAATCTTGTAAAGCAACAAATCAAAGCGCTCAGATGACTTTTTTTTATATCGAGGATACTGGAATAAGCACTCATGTGTTTTTTACATCCAGTCCCCGTGTGTATGCGGTTTTGTAAATTTTGTCATCTGTTCCCACCGGCACACAATG
Source organism: Rapana venosa (assembly GCA_028751875.1). NCBI lineage: Eukaryota > Metazoa > Mollusca > Gastropoda > Neogastropoda > Muricidae > Rapana > Rapana venosa. Next base: position 27,589,345 of record CM054146.1, read on the forward strand.
GGCTACTCTTTCGAAAAGCGGAACAGGATTTAACGTGTGCGCAAGATGTTCTGCATGCGTTCGCACACGGGGCCTCTGTTTATAGTCTCAGCCGAAGGACTTTGACATTCAGTTCGATTTTTTTTGGTCAAACTGGGAAGAAAGGGCGAGGCTGGGAATCGAACCCACAACCTCACGGTTTACTTGTTGGCAGGCAAACGTCTTAACCATCCTGCCACCTTCCTTCAATCAATCAATCTATCAATCAACCTGTCTGTACTCTGACCCTGGTGGATCTCAAGGGGAACATGAGGACTACGTTGGTAGAACAATTTTCTCCAGGCTGGTCTATCTTCAGACTTGTTTCGGCAAATGCTTATACTCGTAGGTTCTATGTTCTTTGCTAGGCTACAGCTTCGAGGTTCATCATTGGTAAGGTTTTTACGTACGCGACCATTGTTGTCTTTGTTGCCAAGCGCTTTGATTTGTCTCTGCAAGATATAGCGCTACATAAATTCCATTTATTATTATTATTATTATTATTATTATTATTATTATTATTATTATTATTATTATCATTATTATCATTGTTATTATTATTATCATCATCATCATCATCATCATCATCATCATCATTATATTATTATTATTATTATTATTATTATTACTACTATTATTATTATTATTATTACTTGCCCATCCTTTCATATATCCGCAGTCCAACCTAGCGGATGATAGCTGACTATGATACCAGTGCGCATACAATTTTTTTAATACACTTTTTTTGTCACATCTTCTGACAAGCTCGAATGGCCTATTCTTCCAAACTGCAGAACGGGGTTTTTTGTAGCTTTTTTTTTTTTTTACCCGTTCCTTGACTAGAGCGTTATCGTTCACCAATGGTGAGATTTTGCGTATATCACAGTTTTTACTGACCATTAAGGTAGCCACATTCCGACTTGGGAAATGATGTCTAAATACCACACTAATGTGTCTGCGTTATTTTTTTTTATTTTGTCATCCGTTCCCTTTGGCACACAATGGCCTACTCTTCTGGAACCTCGGTTTATGGTTTCATAAACTTTCAGGACTTTCAGAAGAGTGGGATCAGTATTTATGTTAACTCCGGGGGGAGGGGATGGGGGAAGGGGGGGTGGCCTCTAGAACGGAGTGGTTCGGTGGTGGCTCGAACCCGGGTTCAATCCCGGGTCGTCAAAAATCATAAGCACAACGCTGTCCCGACCACTGTACTGGTAGATTAAAAAAACAACAGAAGTATGCCTGAATTTCAGCGGGGAAAATGCTGGTTGACTGTCATCTCCATTAGACACAGGAGTATCGCTCACACTGCTATGGTCAATACTGATATGTCTGCTGGACATTGAGTTCACCACAGAAACTTGATACAGAAATGAACAGGAAAAATAATCTGATGTAATGCTCGTAGTTCCAAACATTGCTAGACACCAAGATTTATTTTATTTCCCATGGTTGATGAATATGCTTCACAGTTATGTTTTATGAACAATTTTATTTTTTCTGTCCTTTTCTTCGAATTTATTCATCTTTTATTGTAGTGTGTGTGTGTGTGTGTGTGTGTGTGTGTGTGTGTGTGTGTGTGTGTGTGTGTGTGCTCGCGTGCGTACGTGCGTGTGCGCACATGGATTTGAAATCTGTTGTTCATTATGTTTAAGGAGAGTTGCATGCGTGTAAATAAATTGACTGCAAGCGCTTCGATTTGTTTGCTTTTTACAAGATTCAGCGCTATATAAATTCCATATATTATTATTATTATTATTACTACCGTATTTCACAATTTCAAGAACAATCCTATTTTGACCGTCCTATTCTTCGAATCTATACTTTTTTTTATGGCGCCTTATGATAATGAAGACTCTTAATGCTTTTTGATACAAATTCTTTGATGCTGTTTCGTTTGTTCCGCCAAGGTGTTATTTTCTGTTCAATGTTTTGTTTCATTATGTTGTTCTTATGGACAGGATAGCTCAGTGGTCAGAGTACTCGCTATCCCCCACGCTTAAGTTAAACAGCATTTACAGTCTCATCGGAAAGACTCTTGGGGGATTGAGGTCAATACTGATGTTAACTCCAGAGCAAAAATTCCCTCAAACGGGCTCTTCAGTGGTGGTTCGAACCCGGGCCGTCAGATCACGATCCCAAAGTTCTAACCACTTGGCTATCACGCCTCCCTTGCCCCCCATCTGCACTCCTCCTCCCCCCCCCCCCCCCCCCCCCCCCCTTTCCAAGTTTGAAGAGGCATACAAACTACTCATAATGAAGTTTTGTTATTTGCCTTTGTCGTTGCCTTTCGCTCACACACTCACCAGTTTGATTATAAATATGAACCTAGACATTCAGATACACGACTGAGGCAAGTTAGTTCATAATTATCAATAAGACAGGAGAGGACCAACAACGCATATTCAACATTTTCTTGTCTGTTTCTTTAGTCTTTTTTTAACGTCTTTTATTTCGAGGATAATGGAATAAGCACTCATGTGCTTTTTTTCATCCAGTTCCCGTGTGTATGCAGTTTTGTCAATTTTGTCATCCGTTCCTGCCAGCACACAATGGCCTACTCTTACGAAAAAGCTGAACGGGTTTTAACGTGTGCGGAAGATGTTCTGCGTGCGTTCGCACATGGGGCCTCGATTTATACTGTTATCCGAAGGACTTTTGGGGAGAGTGGAGTCGGCACTGATGTTAACTCCAGAGAAATTATCCTCTTGAACGAGAATCGAACCCGGGTCAGCAGATGACGAATACATCATCACTCTAACCACCAGGCTATCCCGTACCCCTGTTTCGTGAAATTATGCCAGTAACTCTCCAATTGAGGAAGAACAGATTAAAAATACTTTCCTTTCCCTTGTATGCTGCACTTGGAGAAAGAATAGTCATTTTCTATAAAGTACTCTTTAGAAAATGACAATAATGATCATGAAAATGTCTTCATGGGGATGTCGATATAAATGTAAATAGTATCCCCACCTTCAGGAAATAATGTGCTAGAAATTCCCTCTTTGCTATCCTGCTCTTTTGTTTCTTCCTTGTTCCTTTTTTCCCCCCTGCCATCTTCTTCTTGTCTAGTTTCTGCCGTCTTGGTCTATTCTCCTACGTTTTTCCCCAGAAAGACTTAAAAGATATCAAGTCTTGCACACGCCAAAGTAAGGTGCGCTGGGCCTGACTTTTCTGTCAGACGCTTTACGGCAGCGCAATGCATTTTCGCTTGTATGACAGACAACAATAGCTGCTGTTTGACCAGGGAGAATAATGATAATAATAATAATTATCAGTAATGATAATAATAACGTGGAATTTTTGTCAAATGTCCTGAATTTAAAGGAACGGGATAGCTCAGTGGTCAGAGCACTTGCTTTCCCCACGCTAAGGTTAAGCAGCATCGAGTGAGGTTACCAACTGGATGGGTGACCGTTTTGCGCGCCTTGGCTTCAGTACAGTTCCCCCAGTTCACCCAGCTGTACATGGGTACCTGCCCTCTTTAGGGTCAGGGAGGGCAAAGCAGCGAGGGAGAGGACATGGGCGCCACCCTCAATATGCTGGCCCCTGGATAAGCTGAGGTCTCTGACACCTCGCTCCCCTACGACCACATAGGCTATGGGAACATCTTTACCTTACCTGAATTTATATAGAGCTGAATCTTGTAAAAGCAAGCAAAGGAACGAAAGCGGCTCGGATTCAAACCATTCACGCGCATGCGACCGTTCATGAACAGAATTAACAGGTGATAAATTCAGACTATACATGACAGCTTGCAGTTTCTTTTTGCTGCTGCGCTTTACTTTACAATAGCCTTCACCCTGCAACAAGAAGAAACTGCTAACACAGCAACTGATTTGCTAGCCCTGAAGTGGACGGGATAGCCTAGTGATCAGAACATTGCGCTCGCAATCTCACGACCCGGGTTCGATTCCCGTTCAAGGGGAATATTTTCCCCTGGAGTTAACATCAGTGCAGACTCCACTCTCCCCAAAAGTCTTTCGGATGAGACTATAAACCGAGGCCCCGTGTGTGCGAACGCACGCAGAACATCTTGCTCACACGTTAAATCCTGTTCCGCTTTTCGTAAGAGCAGGCCATTGTGTGCCGGTGGGAACAGATGACAGAATTTACAAAACCGCATACACACGAGGACTAGATGTAAAAAAAAGTACATAAGTGCTTATTCCATTATCCTCGATATAAAAGAATAAATAAATAGATAAATAAATAAATAAATAAATTTAGTGCCCATGATACACACACAACAAACACAAAAAACTAAACATTTCTGGCCTAAGCCAAACGCTTTGTCAGTTATTGATGTTCCCCGAAGTCGGAATGTGGCTACCTTTATAATTATGGTGGAGGACACAAACGGTCGTATACGCAAAATCTCACCATTGCTGAACCCTCGGAGCTCTAGCAAAGAAACGGAGGGGGAAAAAAAGATGTTCCTGATGCAAGTAAAGCTGTATAGGGATCTATGCAAAAAAAACAACAACTCTTTTATGCTTTTGAATGTTTGTGGGGATTTTTTTTATTTAAAAGTCCATGATATTTTTCTAGAACAATAAATTATCCTCTCCATTAAAGAAGGTAGGGATTAGGGGAAATCCTCTGAAGTCTGAGTATGGCTACCACCAGAATGCTGGCAAGGGGATAGAAAACAGTCATGCATGCAATTTTCTCATCCAGTGAGCAGTCACGGTGATTCCTAAAGGGGGGATGGATGAGACTGAGTGCATGATTTGGGTGAGCCCTCAAAGCACTTAAGCTGGGGAACGCCCAACAGCAACAACAGCAGCAACAATACCACCAGCAACAGAAGCAGCAACAACAGCAACAACAGTACCAGCAACAGCAACAACAACAGCAACAATACCACCAGCAGCAGAAGCAGCAGCAACAACAACAGTAGCAGCAATAGCAACAACAACAGCAACAATACCACCAGCTACAGAAGCAGCAGCAACAGCAACAACAACAGCAACAATACCACCAGCAACAGAAGCAGCAACAACAATAACAGTAGCAGCAACAGCAACAACAACAACAGCAACAATACCACCAGAAACAGAAGCAACAGCAACAACACAGCAACAACTATTGGAACAGCAACAACAACAGCAACAACAGCAGTTTTTGTTGTTGGTCTACCTGTCCTTTCATCTAAAGCACAGTTATTTTCAAGATGTCTGCGGAAGACCTCTAATATTATTTGGGTGACAGCCTCCCTGTAGTATCCTCTTTTTTGGCTCTGTATACTTATCAACAGATCCCTAAAAAGAATTAACAACTGCTTTTGATTTCAAACTAGTGACATTGAAACTGGCAGTGATAAAACTTTTGGGGTTCATGTTGTTTTGATATCTGCTTTTACACTAGCAGAATGTACCTTTTATATACTGGAACCCCCTTGGGATGTCAGCGGCCTGTCAGTGTAAATAGCATCTCCACCTTCTGGAAATTCTGCGCTACGAATTCCCCCTTTTCTATCCCTCACTTTGTTCCTACCTCGTTCCTTTTCTTCTTGTCACCCCCTTCTTGTCTTATTGTCTACCTTCTAAATCCATTCTCCTGCTTTTTTTCCCCAGAAAGACTTATGAAATAACATTTCTCTCCTATGCCGAAGTCGGATGCGCTGGGCCTGATTTGTCAGGCGCTTAACGGCAGCGCATGCAACGCATTTTCGCTACATTATGACAGACAACAGTAGTTGGTGTCTGAGCGTTCGACAAAGAAGAAGAATATACTGGACATGCTAAGTGATTTATCAGAGCGAGTTTCTTCCACGAAAACAAAAATATATTATTCAAGAATTTGGGATAACAGTTTTGGGACACCAGCTACCCTTCGTTGCCAAGCCAGTGTGTTTTGGTTTGTGTTGAGTGGGTGTTGTTGTTTTGTTCTTCTGCCCCATTGACAAGTATACTCGTAACACAGACCCATCCACGTCTGACAGTTCACGAGTTTACCCGTAGTAGAGTTCTGAATTGCCACCAAAAGCCTTTTCACGCGATCATCTCTGATTTGCTTTTGCCGTTTTTCGGCTAGAAATCCGACGTTTAGCAAAAAAGTAAGATGTTTGTGTATGCGACCGTTTCTGCTGATTGTTAAGGTGGCTCTTTTTTCCGATTTCAGGGAAATTCTTATTTCAGTTAGATAACTTTTACTCAGTCTCAAATGACTTCTTTGAATACTGTGCGATAGTTGTGCTCTGAACTGGTGGGTTATTTTTTGTATGAACAAGTGACAATCAACAAAGAAAAAACCCAACAAACTCTCACCACCAGACAAACATCTCAAGAGAGTTCATTGTTCACTTGGCTTATGGCAACAATGAATGTATGTGAAGATGCTGTTTAAATGCAATACCATTTTTGAGCAAGGAGAGTGACAGCAGTGATGACGATAATGCTAAACAAAAAAAATCCAGTGATAAATCAAACCTATATCAGTGCTTTAACCTTACTTACGTTACGTTACAGAAATGATGACAAAAACATGACATAGGTAATTAAACTTGCTTGGGGCTGTCACTCTGAAATTTCAAATCAATTCAGTAGGTAGTTCAAAACTTCTCACTGGATTCAGTCAAACTTGACTTTGTTTGCAAGTACACCTAGATCAGATGCTATCTTCCTGGGGTACACCTCGCTGAAACCTCGATATCTATAGCATCAGTGCCGACTCCACTTCCCCCAAAAGTCCTTCGGGTAGATTATAAACCGAAGTCCCGTGTGCAGAACCCACACAAAATATTTTACGCACACGTTAAAACCTGATCCGCATTTCGAGAAAGTAGGCCATTGTGTGCCGGTAGGAATGGATGACAAAATTGACAACACTGTATACACACCGGGACTGGATGCAAAAAACCGCATAGTACTTACTCCATTATCCTTGAAATAAAAGATTAAAATAAAAGAAGAAGAAAAGTATAAAACAACATTTTCCAATTGACACTGGCTAAAAGCTATCTCAGTTTTCAATGTAGGCTAATTGCAAAGGCCTGTTTTAAAACGTTGTTAAGCTTTTAAAGTGTTGTGTTGTGTTGAGATTGCTTTCAGCCGCGATAAACTCTTAGCATAACGACCTTACTCCCCTTTTCAACAATAAGAAGGAAAAAAATCTTCAGAAGTCAAAATGTGGGTGCCTACGCAGTGAGACATTTGAAACACAGTTATACATACACACAGACTTCTCCCTCAGTGCTACTGACAGTTTCACAGTGTTTCCTTGCCAAGTATGGGTCAGAGACAGAGTGAAGACTCGGGATGACTCCCAGGATTGAAAGCTGAGCGACACCCCCAAGACAACAACAAGAACAATATCATCATCACCATCACCATCATCATCATCATCATCGTCGTCGTCGTCGTCGTCGTCGTCATCATCATCATCATCGTCGTCTCATCATCATCATCACCATCATCATCATCATCATCGTCGTCGTCGTCATCATCATCATCATCGTCATCATCATCGTCATCATTAATATCAACACATCATGTCATAGGAAAAGTGAAGTGACAATGTCGTCCAGTTATACTATATGAAAACAAAGCAATTTCTGGGAAGCAAACCACAAATGAAATGTGAAAAAGTTAACCACAGCTCCCTATAATTATATTTAACATGGAATGTTACCTCATGGAAAGTTTGTCCTGTGATTCCTGGCTTTAGTCCTTAACACTTGACTACCAGTCAGATCAAGTATACCATCCATCCACCCATCCATCCATCCATCAATCTATCCATCCATCCATCCATCCATCATCCATCCATCCATCCATCCATCCTCCATCCATCCATCAATCCATCCTTCCATCCATCCATCAATCCATCCATCCATCCATCCATCCATCCATCAATCCATCCATCATTGATTATACAATTTCTGGAGTCTTGGGTCAAGGATGTTCTGCTGAATATCTGATGGTAAAGCAATCCTTTCTATTTCTTTTTTTACTTTATGGCAATCACACAACACAAATATTTTGTTTTGTTTTGTCAAATATTACGTGTATAGTTTAATTATTATGTGGTAGATTAGGTCAAAGGGGATGGGTGGAGTTGTTATGAAAAGGAAAGATGGATAACGACAACGTTTATTAAAGATAATTCTTGGATACGTACAGTATCAATCAGGTTTTGCAACATTCAGTTATATACAAATGGTATTCTACTCTGATGACTCTGGAAAAGCACTTAAATGTAGAGACTATTCCCAAAGTCGGTAAGTGGCTACATCATTAATGGTAGGGGGAAAAAACTGGTCGCATTTGCACAAATTTTACCCTTTGTTTATTTATTCGTTTATTTCGAGGATTGTGAAATAAGCGCTTATTTACTGGGGTTTTTATACATCACATTCCCATGAATGTGCTTGCGGTTTTGTAAATTTTCTCATCGTTTGTGTACACCAAAGGTCTAGCTGAGGAACACACACACACACACACACAACAACAAAACCCCAACAAGAACAGAACTTAGAGACTCATCTTTACGCTTAAGAAGCTTGTTTTTATTGCTACATATAATGTCTGAAGTAATGAAAAAGTGTTGCTACACTTGTTTTTGTGTTCATTCTGGGCTTTGTTTTGTTTGTGCTTTTGTAAGCACCTTATTGTCTGCTGTTACGTTCGTTCTTACCATGGGAAGTTTCCTGCTAGTCATAAATATTGGCGGTTCTTGCTGAAAGAACTGTCAGTCTTCTAAAATGTATGTGTTGGTGGATTCAGGCTCGTTTCTCAACAACAGAAAACACATTATTTATGTTTCTACTTAGGTGTACTGACTATTCTGCCTCAACACACATAATGACTCGGGTTTAAAAAAAAATATTTTACGGTTTTCTACATCCTCACTTCTCCATTTTGTCAGATATTCCAGCTTTCTCCCGAGCGTTTCTAGCAGGACAACAACAGCAGGAAAACAAACGATGAGTTGTTTCTCGAAACCTACTCCCGGACCCGTAATACACGAAGAAGTTGAAAGAGTTACTGACGGCAGAAGCGAAGATGTAAAACCTTTTATTCACCCAGGCCAAGTTCTCATAGCGGCCTCCGACCTTGAGGTCGGGCACGATCATGGAAGATGCCCGCATGACGATGGCGGGCACGATGCACACGATGAACAAAACGGAAGTGCCGATGATCACGCGAGTTATCGCCAAATCTCTGGAAGTCACGGTCTCAGAAGCGGACGACACCGTTTCCCGCCATTTGGACAGCTTCTTCAGTTTGATAGCGGTGACTGCCGTGCAGACGGTGACGCAGGTTAAGGACAGTCCAGGGAAAAACAGACCGTACACCACGCTGTACAGAAAGTCCATGACGGCCTGGTGCCGAAAATAGAAGTCTATGGGGTAGTTCTTGAAAGAGACGGTGTTGTCCACAGGGTTGACGACGCACTTGACGCCGTAGCGGACACCGCACACCAGCACGAAGGCTCCGGTGATCACCACCACCATGGCCCACAACACCAGCACGGTGACGCGGGTGGGCATGAACGTCTTCACCAGGAGGGGCCGCGTGACGCACAGGCACCTCTCCAACGCTATGACGCAGTACACCATCTGGGACGAGGTCACGAAGCCCCACAAGCCGGTCAGGAACGTGCGGGTGAAGAACTGGGCCGCGCGGCCCATCTGGTCGCCCTTGCCGATGAGGAACATGTAGGCCATGTCGCTGCTGTAGCCGAAGGCCATACTGACGCTGAGCAGGTCCACGAGCGACAGGGTGAAGAGGCAGGCGTTGATGCGCTCCTTCAGCCCCTGCCTCCAGAAGACGGCCATGTTGACCACGTTGGTGCTGAAGGACACCAGGAACAGCACGGGCAGACCCAGCCCCAGCAAGAGGAAGTTGATGACGTTGTCCACCTCCTTGGGCACTAGGTTGTCCTCGTTGTCCCAGGGAACGTAGTCGAAGACTTTCAGGGTCACACAGCCTTCCGGGGGTGGGGCGAGGCTGGTGTTGTTCATGTCTTGTGGGTTTGTGTGTGTGTGTGTGTTCTGTGTTTGTGTGTTGTTTGTGTGTGTGTGTGTGTGTGTGTGTGTGTGTTTGTTGTGTGTGTGTGTGTTGTGTGTGTGTGTGTGTGGTGTGTGTGTGTGTGTTGTGTGTGTGTTTAGTAGAGATCTCAAGGCGTCAGCTGTGGAATAAAAGTAAAAAGGTAAGGTAAAGGTAAAGGAGTCCCATAACCTATAAGGTCGTAGGGGAGCGAGGCATCAGAGACCTCAGCTTCTCCAGGGGCCAGCATATTGAGGGCAGTGGCGTCCATCTCCTCTCCCTCGCTGCTTTACCTTCCCTGACCCTAAAGAGGGCAGGTACCCATTTACAGCTGGGTGAACTTATAATAATCTTATTCTGGCATAAAAAAAAATATTAAAAAATTGGTATTTATTTGGAAAGAACAACATAAGTATGTTTTGTTTTCAGATTATACAATTTGCTCCATTGTGGTTTTATCATTTTTCCAATGCTTGCTTTAACATCCAAATTATTGGGTGGAGGTAGTCTAGTGGTTAGAGCGTTGAGCTCCCGATCTGACGACCTGGGTTCAAGCCACCACCGAGACACCCGTTCAAATGGAAGGTTTTACCTAGAGTTAGTATCAGTACCGATTCCACTCCCCGGAAAATCCTTCGAACGAGACTATTAACCGAGGTCCCGTGTATACAAACGCACGTGTAGCATCTTGCGCACCCGTTCTACTTTTCAGAAGAGTAGACCATTATGTGCCAGCAGGAACACTGACAAAATTTAAAAAATAAAACCCGCATACCCACTGGTGTTGTATTGTGATATTATTGTGTGTTTACATTTAAATTTGTAAAAATCTATTAATTGTAACTGGCTGCATGTGAAAGACTACGATGAATGAAAACGCTTTGATTTCTTTTGTTGCAAGATATAGCGCTGTATAATTTCCATGTATTATTATTATTATTATTTTTCCTTGAAGGCGGAAAACGGCTGCCTTAATGGTGGACGAAAAACGATGGCCTTCACAAAGTCTCACCATTGCTGAAGCTCAGGAGATCTAGCTGAGGAACGCACACGAAAATTCGAATAATTCTGAACACAGTAGCACGATCACCTAGTGCTAGGTCACATAGCATTATTCCTATTCCAGTTGGAAGACAGAATGAATAGCTGGGTAGTTCCAGCCTGCGGTTTTTGAATCTGGATTTATCTCAGTTTTTCTATGTGAGTATTTTTTTTCTATTTATTTTATTCTTTTATATCGAGGATAATGGAATAAGCACTCATGTGCTTTTTTTATACCCTGTCCCCGCGTGTATGCGGATTTGTGAATTCTGTCATCTGTTCCCACCGGCACACAATGGCCTACTCTTACGAAAAGCGGAACAGGATTTAACGTGTGCGCAAGATGTTCTCCGTGCGTTCGCGCACGGGACCTCGGTTTATAGTCTCATCCGAAAGACTTGGGGAGAGTGGAGTCGGCACTGACGTTAACTCCAGGTGAAAATATCCCCCTTGAACGGGAATCAAACCCGGGTCGTCAGATTGCGAGCGCAATGTTCTAACCACTAGGCTATCCCGTCCCCGTCGAAGTAAGGGTGGTGGGGTGGGGGGGGGGGGGGGGGGGGGGGGAAAGGGGGAGGGGTGATTTTCCATGGAGTTGACACTGGTTCTTACTCGATACTCCTGTAGAGTTCATCAGATGAGACAGTGACGAGAAGTAACATATGTGTGAATGCACTGACAACGTCTTGCGCACTCGTTTACAAAAAAATCTGTGAAGTCTTTTTCTTTTGTTTGTTCCTCGGCTAGAGCTCCGAGGTTCAACACTGGTGAGGTGAGACGTGTGTGTATGTGACCGTTTTTTGCCCACCGTCATTAAGGTAGGTGGATTCCGACTTCCAGTGTGATGTGAAAACGCGACACTAGATTGCATGCGGAGGTTTTATATCATATAATCATTTGTTGCTATCTGTTCTTACCAGCACGAATGACCTACTTTTCAGAAAGGTGTGATGGGTTTTTAATGCATGCAGAAGTTGTCCTTTGTATGCGGTTTGCTCGCACAAGTGGTTTCGATTTAAAGTCTCATTCAAAGGACTTTCGGGTGGGGTGGGTGGGGGGTGGGTGGTCGTGGGAGGGAAGAGGCATCATTACTGAAGAGAACTTCAGGTAAAAACTCTCTTGTAGGGCCGTCTCTGGGGTCACTGGTGGCTCAATCCCGGGCTCCATCCCGTGCCGCCAATTTGCGAGCCCCTGAA
>CM054146.1:27611594-27616594 GCA_028751875.1 Rapana venosa
TGTACGTGGTGCATGTGTGTCTATGTTTGTGTGTATGCTTGCATGCGTATATTATGCGTGGCTGTGTGCGTGTTTGTACGCTGCACGCGCGCGTCGTGTGAGTGTGTGTGCATGCAACGTGCTAGCGTGCGCGTACACGCGTCTCTATATGTATGCACGCCCACATGCGTGTATGTGTCTGTGTATATGTAGATAGTAGTACAAGACAAAACAGAACGAGACAAGTGTGGAGAAAGATAAGGGAAGGTAGAAGGGTGGGCGAGGGGAGAGAATGTGGAAGTTGGTAAGGACAACGATTGTGTCCTTAACTGGTTGCCTGTCGCTAACTGGATTAAGACATTTCAACTGCTCGAAACCCGGTCCAAATAATAATAGTAGTAGTAGTAGTAATAATAATGATGATAATGATGATAATAATAATAATAATAATAATAATAATAACGTATGGAATTTATATAGCGCTGATTCTTGTAAAGTAAACAAATCGAAGCGCTTACAGTCAAATCATTCACGCGCATACAACCGTCTACAAATATCAGGGTTAAAAAATATCAAATTTATACACACAACACGCTTAGGTGGGGGTGGTGGAGGTGAAGGTAGCTATTGAAAAGTAAGAACAGATAACAGGGGGAGATCTCAAGTAGAAAATAAGTGCGTTTTGAGGCTAGATTTGAAAGTATCAAATAAAAGCTTTTGGCGAAGTGGGAGAGGGAGGTCGTTCCATGTGGATGGACCAGAAACAGAGAAAGAGCGACGGCCAACAGTTGGTTTGTTTAAATCTGGGTATTCGAAAGCACAACGTATTTGCAGTTGAAACCAAATGTAACTGTTAAATAGTTCCAAACTTTTTCGCACATCGTTTTCTATCAACACATATGAAAACACGACCAAGAATGATAGCAATCAAAAAGATATTGAATAAAGATTATAAAAAAACCTCAGTTGAGACCGTCAACGCAAAAACGAGTATCCTAAACTTTCCCCGGAATAATCCGTTTATGTACCTGATTCGCACGCTCACAGTTATTATTATTATTATTATTATTATTATTATTATCATTATTATTATTATTATTATAATGTATGGAATTTATATAGCGCTGAATCTTGTAAAGCAACAAATCAAAGCGCTCAATAGGACTTATACAATAGGACTTGTCAGATATGGAACTGTCTGTTCTGTGGTTTGCAGTCTGTGCATTGACAGACAGCCCATCTGGTAAAGAAGGAAAGGAGAAGGTAAACATTCCACTGGAAGCTTCCAGACATAATATGGAGGAAATTCTTATCTTCGTTGAGTCTGTTCATTTTACGACAGTAACTACTTTGCTACATAATTGACGGTGGGTTTTGGGGCTGTTGTTTTTCTTTCGTTGGGTTTTTGTTTGTTTGTTTGTTTGTTCGTTTGTCGATTTTGTTAGGGTAATTGTGTTGGTTTGTTTGCTTTTGTTTTTGGTTGGGTTTTTATTTTTGGAGAGGGGGTGGGGGGGGCTAGGGGGGCTGGGGAGTAGGGGGGAAGGGGGGTAGAATGGATGAAGACAGGAGAAGATAACTCTCCCCAGGAAGTTTTCAGACCAGGGGAGAAATTCTTATCTGCAGAGTTTGTCCACTTTAAGACAATATCCACTTTACGACACAATAGATGGTCGGGTTTTTTATTGGGTTTTGTGTGTGTGTTCTTGTTGTTTGTTTGTTTTGGTTGGGGTTTTTCGGGGGAGGGGTGGGGGGTAGGATAGATGAGGAAATGAGAAGGTAAGTTTCCACAGGACAATTCCAGACCAGGAGAGGAGTTCTTATCTGCAGTGAGCTTGTCCACTTTACGATAATAACCGCTTTAGGACACAACAAACAGTCGGGTTTTGTTTGTTTGTTTTGTTGGGGTTTTTTTGCGGATTGGTGGGGAGTGTTCTTTTCTGTTGTTGTTGGGTTTGTGTGTGCGTGGTGGGGTTTTTTGGGGGGATGGAGGGGGAGGGGGTGGAGGGGAAGGGGTAGATGGCTGAAGGAAAGGAGAAGGTAATATTCCACATGACATTTCCAGATTAGGGGAAGGAATTCTTATCTTTGATGATTGTGCCACTTAAAGACCAAAAACCACTTTACGACACAACATACTGTTGAGATAGAGAGGCATGGTGGTGGTGGTGGTGGTCGTCGTCGTCGTTTGGAGGGGGTGGGGTGGGGTGGGTGGGAGATGGGGTTTGAGGATGGAATCAAGAAGACTTGAACAGGGAAAATAAAAGTAAAGCGGGAATATCCCATAATGTCAGTTAATGGAAATGGAACAGGGCTGTCTGTTTACACAGTAGGTCTGACTTTCCGTCCTTCTCTCCTCCGCCTATCTGATTTCCAACCTCCTTCCTTTTAGTGGGTTGGGGTCGGGGGGGGGGGGGGGGGGGGCCCCCCCCAGGGTCCCCGTTTCTACCATTCGCTCATCTTCTGTGGTATCAGTGTTTTGTGTGTGTGGAGGGGTGATGGGGGGGGGGGGGGAGGGGATGGGGGAGTGGGGGGGGGGGGGGGGGGGGAAATGTGTGTAGGGTGGGGGGAAGGGGTGATAAGGGGCAGGGGGTAATCTGTGTGTATGTGTGTGTTGTGTTGTGTTATATTGTGTTGTGTTGCGTGGTGAGGGTGGGGGGTGGGGGTGGTGTTGTATTGTGTTGTGTTGTTGTTGTTGTGGTGGTGGTGGTGGTGGTGGTGGTGTGTGTGTGTGTGTGTGTGTGTGTGTGTGTGTGTGTGTGTGTGTGTGGTGTGGCGTGATGTGGTGTGTGTGTTTTGCTGTGTTGTGTTGTGTTGTGTGTGTGTTGTATTGTATTGTGTTGAGTTGTGTGTGTGGTGTGGGTGTGTGTGTGTGTTTATGTGTGTGGTGTGTGATCATCTGTCGCGATATTTTTCTCCCTATTTATCTGTTTATCTGTAGTTCTCTTCTCTGTCTATTTGTGTATGTCTGTTTGTTTGTCTGTCTATCCATCCCTTTTTGTCTTTCTCTCTCTCTCAACACACACACACACTCACACACACACACACAAGCACGCACGCACACACGCACTCACACTCACTCACTTTATATCACACACACTGCCTGTGTGAACGCATGCACGTGCACAAGCGCTCTTTCAGTCTGTTTCTCTGTCTGTCTGTCTGTCTGTCTGTGTATCTGCGTGTTGTTGGTGCACGTGCAAAACAGGAGTGTGTATGTGTCCGCGCGCGCGCGCGCGTGTGAGTATGTATATGCGTGCGCGCGTGCATGTGTGTGTATGTGCGCGCATGCTTTCACGCGCGCGCGTGTGTGTTTGTATGCGTGTGTGTGTGTTTGTACGTGCGTGCGTATGCATGTGTGTGTACGTGCGTGCGTGTGAGTATGTATGTATGTATGTATGCGTGCGTACGTGCGCGCGCGTGTGTGTGTGTGTGTATTCATGAACAGTCAAGCTCTTCTCTTCTTCCCCGGCCGGCAATTCGTTTCAAGTCCTATCTCTTGTACTTACGCAAATAAACGTGGCGTTTTGCCAGCCCTTTGAAGTGAAGGAGGCAGGGGGTTGAGAGAGAGAGAGAGAGGAGAGGGGGGGGGGGGGGGGGAGGGGGAGGGGGGGGGGGGGGAGGGGTGGGAGGGGGAGGGGGGAGGAGGAGGGGGGGGGGGGGGGGGGGGTGGGGGGGGGGGGGGGAGGGGGGGAGAGAGAGAGGGAGAGGGGGAGAGAGGAAGAGAGAGATAGAGAGAGAGAGAGAGGGGGGGAAAGAGAGAGAGAGAGGAAGGGGAAGAGAAAGAAGATAGAAAGAGAGAGAGAGAGGGGAGAGAGAGAGAGAGGGAGATAGAAAGAGAGGGAGGAGAGAGAAGAGAGAAGAGAGAGAGGGAGAGAGAGAGGGGAGGAGAGAGAGAGGAGGAGAGAGAGAGAGAGAAGGGAGAGAAAGAGAGAGAGAGAAAGAGAGAGGAGACGAGAGAATAGAGAGAGAGACGGAGATAGAGAGAGAGGGGGAGAGAGAGAGAGGGGAGAGAGAGAGAGAGAGAGGAGGAGATAGAAAAAGAGAGAGAGAGAGAGAGAGAGAGGAGATGAGAGAGAGAGAGAGAGAGTGAGAGAGAGAGAGAGAGAGAGAAAGAAAGAGAGAGAGAGGAGGGAGAGAGAGAGAGAAAGAAAGACAGAGAGAGAGAGAAGAGAATATAAAGAAAGAGAGAGAAGAGAGAGAGAGAGAGGAGGTGAGATAGAGAGAGAGAGAGGGGGGAGAGAGAAGAAAGAAAGAAAGAGGGAGAAAGATAAAGAAAGAAAGAGGAGAGAAAGAGAGAGAGAGGGGTGAGAGAGAGAGAAAGAGAAGAGAGAGAGAGAGAGAGATAGAAGAGAGAAGAAAGGGAGAGAAATAAAGAGAGAGACGGAGATAGACAGAGAGAGGGAGGGAGAGAGAAAGAAAGAAAAGAGAGAGAGAGAGAGAGAGAGAGAGAGAGGGGGAAGAGAGAGAAATAAAGAGAGAGAGATGAGAGAGGGGAGAGGAGAGAAAGGAGAGAGAAAGAGAAAGAGAGAGAGAGAAGAGAGAGAGAGAGAGAGATGAGAGAGAGAGAGAGAGAAGAGAGAGAGAAAGAGAGAGACGGTAGAGCCAAGCAAGCAGTCCGTGTTGTGAAAAACCACTGAGAAATGCACATAAACCCTGACTGAGCTGAGCTAAGGGCCCCTCGTCGCAGCTTGGAAGGGTAAAAAAACCGGGAACAGGACGGTTGAAACATCATCATCATCATCATTTTGTTTGTCTTTCTTTTTCCCCCTGCTTTTTGCTTTGCCTTGTTTCTTCTGTCCTGGCTTGCTTCTGCTTCTGTTTCTGCTGCTGTTGCTTCTGCTTCTGCTGCTGCTGCTTCTGTTGCTGCTGCTGCTTCTGCTTCTGCTGCTGCTGCTTCTGTTGCTGCTGCTGCTGTTTATGCTGGTTCTTGCTTCGGTTTTTTTGTTGTTGGTCGTTTGTTGTTGATGGTAGTGGTGGTGTGTTGGTGTGGTTGGTGGTGGTTGGGTTGGTGGTGGGTGGTG
>CM054146.1:27621594-27626594 GCA_028751875.1 Rapana venosa
GGGAAGATGGGGACCTTACTGTCCAACATCATTGTTAACTTTGGTGTGTATTTAGTGGGAATACTGGACCAATACAGTCCAGTACCCATAGTTAACAATGGTGGTGTATTTTTAGCGGAAGACTGGGACCGTACAGTTCAGTACCCACAGTTAACTTTGGTGTGTATTTAGTGGGAAGACTGAGACCACATAATGTGGTACCCATAGTTAATTCAAACGTGTATTAAGTGGGAAAACTTAGAGCATATAGTCTGGTAATCAGAGTTATCTTGAGTGTGTATTTAGTGGAAGCTGGGACCTTACAGTTTGGCACACAGAGTTAACTTGAGTGTGTATTTAGTGGGAAGACTGGGACTGTAATAGTGCACTATCACAGCTAATATTGGTTTGAATTTAGTGGGAAGACTAGGGCCATATAGTCCAGTTAACGTGGGTGTGTATTTTAGTGGGAAGACTGGGACCATAAAGTTTAGCTCTCAGAGTTAACAACTTGGGTGTATTTAGTGGGAAGACTAGGTCCATACAGTTCAGCACCCACAGTTAACATTGATGTGTATGTAGTGGAAAGATTGGGACCATACAATCTGATACCATCCACAGTCAGGATTTTATGTTTGGTTCCTCGGCTAGAGCTCTGAGTTCACCCCTAGTGACATTTTGTCTGCAACCGATTTTTTTCCAACTAGCACGGTAGTCGTATTCCGATTTTGTGAATGATGTCTAAACAAAGCACCAATGTGCATGGGTTTTTTTAAATTATTAATTTTGTCATCTGTTTCTACCGGCACGCAATGGCCTACTCCTCCGAAAGGCAGAACAAGTTTTAACGTGCGCACAAGATGTTCTGCGTACTTTTGCACATTGGACTTTGATTTATAGTCTCATCTGAAAGACTTTCATGGGAATGGAGTCGGCAGTGATGTTAACCCCAGGGGGAAAAGATGCCTCAAACAGGTGACTTGGTCCTGGCTTGAACCTGGGCCTGGGTCTTTAGATCACGAGCACAACGCCACTAACCACTGGGCTATTCACTCCCACCCCCACCCCCACCTCCCATATCCAGCCTGAGTATGACTGTTGTATGTGCCAGATTCGCCCCCCACCCCCACCCCCACCCCTCACCCTCCACCCCCTGTGAGGATGCTAGAGGCCGGTCAGTATAAATAGCATCTCCCCCAACTTCTGGAAATTCTGTGCTAGAAATTCCATCTTTTCTATCCCTCTCTTTATTTCTGCCTTGTTCTTTCTTTTTTCTTCCTGTTACCCCATTCTTGTCTATCTTCTGGCTGCTTTTCGGTCCATTCGCCTGCCTTTCTTTTTTTTCTTCTTTTTTTAAAATTTAATTAAGAAAGACTTAAAAAGGTATCAATTCTCTCCCATATCCGACCGAAGTCGAATGCGCTGGTCCTGACTTGTCAGGAGCTTAACGGCAGCGCAACGGGTTTTTCGCTCGTGTGACAGACAACGGCGGTTGTTGTCTGAACGTTTTGACGACATAGAAGAAGTAGCACGCGCCAAATGGAAACAGCTGCTACTATAGCATCATAGACAGAACGCAACAACAGTAGACAGCTCCTGTTGATGCTGGTGGTGGTGGCTTGGTGTCGGTAACTTTACATGCTATGAAGTCGTGCTGGGTTTCACAGAGAGAGAGAGAGAGAGAGAAAGAGAGAGAAAGAGAGAGAGAGAGATGAGAGAGAGAGAGAGAAGAGAGAGAGAGACAGACAAGCAGACAGACAGACAGACAGACAGACACAGACAGACACAGACACAAACAGACAGACAGGAAAAGAGAGACAGACATAAAGACAGAGAGACAGAGGCAGAGTCTCAGACAGACAGACAGAGATAGACAGATAGACAGAGCGATAGACAGACATAGACAGACTGAGACAGAGAAAAAAAAGAAACATAGACTGAGACAGAGTTTAAAAAGACATAAACAGAGAGACAGACAGACTGATAAGTAGACAGACAGAGACGGAGACAAACATAGGTACAGACAGAAAGACACAAAACAGAAAGACACAGACAAAAAGACACACAGAGAGACAGAGAGCAGAAGACAGACAGAACAGGACAGAGACACCCAAAGGCTGAACTTTGTGGATTGAGGATGAGCCGTTTTGGAAAAAGCAACAGCTTAGCTTCAAAGAAAAGAGATAAAATAGAAAAGGAGAAGAAAATTGAAAAGAAAACAAATACAATGAGGGGATGGGGCGTAAATGGCTAGCGGGAGAGGGGGGGGGGGGGGGGGGGGGGGGGGGGGGGGGGGGGGGGGGGGGGGGGGTGGGGGGGGGATAAGGAAGGGGATACAAAGAAGCGAGAGAATGAAACATTAAATGATGAAGGGATGGAAAGAGAGTGAAAAAAAGAAGAATAAAGAAGGGAAAGAAAGCATGAGGAAAGGAAGACAGGACGGAAGACAGGACCGGAAAGGAAGGAAGACAGTACGGAAAGGAAGGAAGACAGGACAGAAAGTAAGGAAGACAGAACCGGAAAGGAAGGAAGACAGGACCGGAAAGGAAGGAAGACAGGACGGAAAGGAAGGAAGGCAGGACGGAAAGGAAGGAAGGCAGGACGGAAAGAAGGAAGACAAGACCGGAAAGGAAGGAAGACAGGACAGGAAGGGGAAGGAAGACAGGACAGAAGGGAAGAAAAGGAGAGATGGGTGAAGAAAAAAACCTAAAACATGATTGAAGAAGGAAGGAAAAGAAAAGAAAAGGAAGGAAGGTGAGGAATGAAAAAAGGAAAATAGCAAAGTAATAGAAAGAATAAAGGAGGGAAGAAAGGAGGGAATGAAAGAAAAAAAGAACAAAAGAGAAGGAGAGGAAAAGAAAAGGACAGATGCAAGGAAGGAAAGAATAAAAAGGAAAGAGGGAAAGGAATAGGAACAGAAAGAAACATTGAATAACGCAGGGATGGAAAGAGTGGTAAACAACAAACAAAAAGAAGGAAAGAAAGGACGGGGAAGACAGGAAGGAAGGAAGGAATGAAGAAAGAAAGAAAGAAGGAAGGAAGGAAGAAGAAGAAGGAAGGAAGAATGGAAAAGGACAGGAATGACAGTAAAGGAAAAGAAAGAAAGAAAGAAATGGAAGGAAGGAAGGAAGGAAGGAAGGAAGGAAAGAAAAATACCTCACTTGAAAAACAATAGAATAAAAGATACTTCTAACAGACAAAAGAGTTAGTAGAAGCAGAAACACCTAGAAAGGAATGTGTTTACATTTTGTGGGTGTAATGGGCACAATTCATTTTGGTCATGAAAACTCACTAAAAAAAAAAAAAAAAAGCAAAAATCCAACTAACACACACCCCGCGCGCGCGCGCATAACGCACGCACACACGCACACAAAGTACACACACAGCACACACTCCCCCTCCCCCCCCCCCCCCCCCCCCCCCCCCCCCCCCACCCCCCCCCCCATCCAACACAGGTTCCCTCGGATGAGACTATAAACCGAGGTCCGGTGTGCGAACGCACGCAGAACATATTGCGCACGCGTTAAAACCCGTTCAGCTTTTCGGAAGAGTATAGGCCATTGTGTGCCGGTGGGAACGGATGACAACATTTACAAAACTGCATACACACAGGGACTGGATAGTAAAATAAAAAAAGCACATGAGTGCTTATTCCATATATCCTCGAAATAAAAGAATAAAATACAATAAATAATAAAAAACACACACACACACACACAACTCTTCTTCCTCCTCCTCCTCCCCCCCTCCACACACACACACACACACACACACACCACACACACACAAACACACACACACACACACAACACACACACACACCCGCCAAACACCACACTCACACACACAAAACAACACACACACACACAAACACACACCACACACACACATTCATACTCATAGACATACACACCACAAAACACGCAATGCATTGATGCTCACGTGCTACATTCACACACATTTTTCTCTCTCTCTATCTCCTCTCTCACCTCTTCTCTCTCTCTCTCTCCTCTCTATCTCTCTCTCTCTCTATCTCTCTCTCTTCTCTCTCTCTCTCTCCTTCTCTCTCTCTCTACCTCCCCTTCTCTCTCACTCTCTCTATATATTATATATATATAAATATATATATATATATATATATATATCTTTTTCTCTCTCTCTCTTTGTCACACACACACTTCACACAAAGCACGCACACATAGTCATACACACACTCTCACTCACCACGCATCTACACACACTCACACACATATACAAACTCATGTACACGCACAGGCACACTCATACACACACGCATGCATACTCACACACGTAATACATACATACATTTCACACAAAACGCCCCGCACACATACTCACATACACCCCCGACCCTCTTCCCCAAAACCCACGCACACACACACTTAAACGTCTGATATCACTTTTTAGTGGAAGGACGTTAAAACTGAAGAACTAACTCACACCACACACACCACACACACACCACACACACAAAACCACACACACACACACACACCACACACACACATACACACACACATTTACACACACACACCACTTACAAACACACAAAACACAAAACACACCACCACAC
The DNA here is from genome assembly GCA_028751875.1 of Rapana venosa. Classification (NCBI taxonomy): domain Eukaryota; kingdom Metazoa; phylum Mollusca; class Gastropoda; order Neogastropoda; family Muricidae; genus Rapana; species Rapana venosa. Next base: position 27,626,168 of record CM054146.1, read on the forward strand.
ACACTCCACACACACTTACACACACACACCACACACACATACACACACACACACACACACAAACACACACACACACACACACACAAACACACACACACACACAGAAATCCCACAAAACCCCAAACTGAACGGAACCAAACCAAACCAAACCAAACTAAACTAAACTAAACAAAAATCTTAAACTAACGAAAAGGAAATCCCCTCTGGAAGCAGTTAGAGTGGAGGGTGGTCTTGTGTGTTGCCGCGAAGGATCTCCACCACTGCTCCCACAGAGATCAGAGAGGCAGCTGTCTGTGAGATTCTCTTTGAAGTGGCGTCTTCTTCCCCAAATAATCCTAATGCACTCTGACGTTAGGGGAAAACAGGAAAAGCCATGAGTGTTGCGGAGAAATAAAACATGGGGGCTGTGGGGGGAAAAGGGGGGGGG
>CM054146.1:27631594-27641594 GCA_028751875.1 Rapana venosa
ATGTTGCATCATGTTATGTTGAGTTGTATTGTATTGTTTGTGTTGTGTTGTACTGTCAGTCACGTCAGATTCATTTGCATGAAATGTGGACCTGTTCTCCCCAGAGAGTGTCCATAGCCACAAGAGCAGGGCCTCCCATTATATTTAATTTTCTGTGTGTGTGTGTGCGCGCTTGTTTTATTTATTTATTTATTTATTTCATTTATTCTTTAATATCGAGGATAATGGAATAAGCACTCGTGTGCTTTTTTACATCCAGTCCCCCTGTGTATGCGGTTTTGTAAATTGTGTTATCTGTTCCCACCGGCACACAATGGCCTACTATTTCGAAAAGCGGAACAGGATTTAACGTGTGCGCAAGATGTTCTGCATGTGCTCGCACACGGGGCCTCGGTTTATAGTCTCATCCGAAAGACTTTGACATCCAGTTCGATTTTTTGGTCAATACGGTCAATGTTTCCCTATAAGAGTGACTTTTTTTCTACAGAATTTTGCAGTGGACAGTTTTCTTGTTTTTGTGAGCTCCTTATGAGGCCTTGGTTTGGGGTGTCTTTTAAAACCTTAGCATTCAGATCACCATTCAAAATCTAGCCGATGAAGAGAAATTTTGGGTTTAAATTTAATGACTGTTCACTTCTATTTGTTTTTTTTTTTATTCTTTTATTTCTGGGATAATGGAATAAGCATTCATATGCCTTTTTACATCCAGTACCCGTGTACTTTTTTGGGGTAAAATTTCAGAGGGGTGCGTTACCTCTAGACTACCAATCCAGACAGTGTTTGCTCTGCCAGTTCTAAACATATCTTCAAAAGCATGCATTGCTTTCCTTGCGCATTCCATTGCTTTCTAAGGCAACACTTTTTTGCCAATTGAAAACCCTAAAATATATCCAAAATAAAGCCACCATTTTTGTCTGACCAAGTTTAAAAAAAAAAAACCTGGACAAAATCCTAGGCTGGAAAAAAAACGGTTTTGCAATATGCACAATTTTTTTAAAAAATAAAAAAAAATTTTTGAAGCAAGAACAAGGGTACGCTGCTAAGTTGGAACAAGAGACAACTTAGCAACTTTTTTTCTGTCCGCGGGGTTTGTTTGTTTGTTTTTTCTGAGCTGAGAAACTCGGATACCCTCAAGAGATCACAGGTATGGGTGTCAATGGTACTCTTTTTGAAGCAGCGTTGTGTTGGGGTAAACATCTCGACTAACTGTTACAGAGGAGAAGGTGCAGATGCAATGAGCATTGCGGGAGAGTACAGGAAAGGCAGGTGGGGTAGGGGTGGTTATGTATAGGTGGGGGATGTCTGTTTAGGTTTGAGGGAAAGATAGAGAGTGAAAACAAGATGCTATGTTGTCTCTGGGTTCAGCTTGTGTTTGTTTTACCTGGTTTCCTGTCTGCTTGTTTTTTCTCTCAATGTGTGTTTGAGCTTCTATAAGCTTTTTGATGTTATTTCTTTCCCTTCTGCGGGTTAACTGGGAAGAGGTAGGTGTGTGTGTTGTGTGTGGTGTGTGTGTGTGTGTGTGTGTGTGTGTGTGTGTGTGTGTGTGTGTGTGTGTGTGTGTGTGTGTGTGTGTGTGTGTGTATGTGTGTGTTTGTGTGTGTGTGTGTGCGAATGTGCGTGTGTGTGTGTGTGGATGTGTGAATGTGTGTGTTTATTTACTTATTTATTTATTTATTCTTTTATTTCGAGGATAATGGAATATTGTGTGTATGTATATGTGAGTGAATGATTGGTTGGTTAGTTGGTTGATTGATTGATTGATTGATCGATCGATCGGTCTATCGAATGATCGGTAATCTTTATTTCCAAGGATTACAGATAAATATTGACATTCTTTTTTTCCCTCATCCAGCCCTTGCCTTGAATAAGGACTATCATTAAAATAATCGCAACAACTACTTCCCACTGAATTGAGAGAGAGAGACGGACAGAGAGACAGAGATAGATACAGAGATAGAGACAGAGATAGAGACAGAGAGAGACAGAGACACAGAGACAGAGATAGAGAGAGACAGAGAGAGAGAGCAGAAGAGAGAGAGAGGAGGGTTGAAAGATCATCAGTTTTTTTTATCGGGAGTTCTCAGGCGTGAGTCCCATGACATATTCATTTAGTGGGATTCTCCCCCCCCCCCCCCCCCCCACCCCACACCCTCCCCCCACCCCCTAGAATTAACCCTCTTTCCAACCCCATTCCCCTTGCACGCCTGTCCGACTGTAAACTGGCTATAATACTGTAAACGTGGATCCTGTGTGATGTTCTGAAGCACGTCTACACATTTTTGCCCACATGTCAAAATTGACTTCAGAAGACCAGACCAGCTTTGATGTATGGCACAGCTGTTTACTGCTGCTGGGCGTTCACCAGATGAACATCCTGGGAGTCAGTCAACCAAACTACACACTCTCACTCAGCCCAGGGGACGGGGTAGCTTGGTGGTTAGAGTGATGCGCTCGTGACCTGCTGACTCAGGTTCGAATCTCGTTCAGGAGGATTTTTTTCCCTCTGGAGTCAACGTCAGTGCCGAATTTACTCCCCGTAAAAGTCTTTCGGATGAGACTATAAACCGAGGTCCCGATTGCGAACGCACTCAGAACATCTTTTGCGCGCGTTTAAACCTGTTCCCGCTTATCGGACATTGTGTGCCGATGGGAACAGATGACAAAATTTACAAAACTGCATACACACGGGGATTAGATGTTTTAAAAAAAAGCTCATGAGTGCTTATTCCATGTTCCTTGACATAAAAGAAAGAAAGCAAGAAAAGGAGAAAGAAAGAAAGGAGGAAGAAAGAAAGAAAGAAGAAGGAAAGAAAGAAAGAAAGAAGGGAGAAAGAGAGAGAGGAGAGAGAGAGAGAGAGAGAGAGAGAGAGAGAGAGAGAGAGAGAGAGGAGAGAGAGAGAGAGAAGAAGAAGAGAAGAGAGAAGAGAGAGAGAGAGAGAGAGAAAGAAAGAGAAGAAAGAAAGAAAGAAAGAGAGAGAGAGAGAGAGAGAGAGAAGAGAAGGGGGAGGGGGGAGAGGAGAGAAGAAAGAAAGAAAAGAAAGAAAGAAAGAAAAAAAGAAAGAAAGAAAAAGAAAGCCCACTCAGGAATCCTGGCGAGAAATGTATGAACTATACAAACATACCTAGCATGACTGTAATCAGTGCTTGGAGAGGAATAGGCTCCATCCAGTAAGTCCGACTTGCCCAAGACACACTGCATAACAATGGTCTTGGATCAGAGCCCTGGTGTTTCTGGAGAGAATTCAGAGTGTAGTCAGTCAGTCAGTCAGTCAGTTAGACATGCAGGCAGGTAGGCAGGTAGGAAAGCAAGCAGGTAAGCAGGTAGTATGGCAGGCAGGTAGGTAGGTAGGCGGGTAGGCAGGCAGTAGGCAGGTAGGTAGGTAGGCGGGCAGGTAGGCAGGCAGACAGGAAGGCAGGATGGCTGTCAAGCAGGCAGGCAGGCAGGTAAACTGGCAGGTAGGCTGGATGAGACTATAAACCGAGGCCCCGTGTGCGAACACACGCAGAACATCTTGCGCACACGTTAAAACTCGTTCCGCTTTTCGTAAGAGTAGGCCATTGTGTGCCGGTGGGAACGAATGACAAAATTTACAAAACCGCATACACACGGGGACTGGATGTAAAAAAGCACATAAGTTTTTATTCCATTATCCTCGATATAAAAGAATTTTTTTTAATAGATGATAGGCAGGCAGCAGGCAGGCAGGTAGGATGGCAGGTATAAATCAACTGAAGACAGAAAAACAACATTTCCAAAATCAGTAAACAAAGAACCTTGATAGTACACAGCTGATTTTAATAGATTTCAGATACAAATTGTTTTGCTTGTTTTGGTGATATTTGTGTTTTCATCATTTTTATGCAGATGACTCTCAGATTCAAAGCAGTGTTACACCTGAAAATCTGCCTTATCTCCTGACAAATATGGCCCACTAATTTGAAGATATTCAAAACTGGACGATACAGAACAAGTTACAGCTAAATGCAGATAAAACCGAAACCATGCTTATAGGGACCAAACACAAACTCTCTTCCATCACAACAGCTTCAATAGAACTCGGCAATACATCAGTCCCTCTATCCACTGCTGTGAAGTATCTATGTGTTGTTATGGACAACACACTCTCTGTGAAAAAATTCATCACCCAGACATGTCAGTTATGCTACTATCAATAACGGCGTATTAGTGCAATTCGAAAGTACCTGTCCGCCGATGCAACATCCAAACTTGTCACATCTCTCATTCTTTCACGTCTGGACTATTGCAATTCTCTTTTGGCTGGTCTGCCAGCATCATCTTTCCACTCCCTTCAACGTATACAAAATTCTGCAGCTCGACTAGTTCTCAGAAAGAAAAAATCTGAGCACATTTCCCCTCTCTTGCGATCTCTCCACTGGCTGCCTGTGCCACAGAGAGTAAATTATAAGATCAGTATCCTGTTACAAATGTCTCCACAAAACTGCACCCTCCTACCTCTGTGAATGTCTTAACCTGTACATTCCTTCAAGTTCCCTCCGCTCTGCTGCAGATACCTTGTGCTTACGAATACCTAGATTCAACCAATCCACTGTTGGCCGCCGCTCTTTCTCTGTTTTAGGTCCATCGACCTGGAATGAGCTCTCTCTCTCATCGCCAGAAGCCTACTTATGACACTTTTAAATCCAGCCTCAAGATATATTTATTTCAAACCTAAAATTTTCCCCTCCTGTTTCATATCAGAACTGTCCCAACTTCACTAACCCATGTCCCATCACCCTGCTAAAGTATATGACCTGTGCGTGCGTGCGTGCATGTGTGTGTGTATGTGTGTATGTGTGTGTGCTTTTGAAAAACATTTGAGTATTGAAATTTTATTTAATAGATTTGGTCTGCAGCGTACCATGTTTCTAATATCTGTTTGTTTAAACTATTGATTGTTCATCATTGGTTGCATGACTGTGTAAGATTATATTGAATGAATGCGCTTTGATTTGTCTTTGCAAGGTATAGCGCTACAGAAGCTCCATTTATTATTATTATTATTATTATTATTATTTCATTAATCAGAGACAATGGCTGCACAACTAAAGTTTTAATACACACAGAACTGAACTTTACAAGAAGCATACCTTACAAAACAAAAAGACCAGAGAGCTATATTATATAATATTTTATAATATGTTCCGTATTAGTTATAGATACAGTTTTGATATGGAAGAAAATACAATGAGCAGAACCTTGTGAATGACTTGAACAAATGGCATGACTACGGTGCGAACGCTTAAAACTTGAAGAAACAAGAGCATCCTTTGTATGTAGCAGAGGGCAATGTTATATATATATATATATATATATATATATATAATATAATATATATATATATATATATTATATATATTATTATATATAAATATATATATATATATATTATATTTTTTATATGTTGTGTGTGTGTGTGTGTGTGTGTGTGTGTGATTTTCAGATGAAACTTTGCATACAACTTAACCTAGTGAAAAAATGAACAAATTTATGGTGCTATTAATAATTTTTTAAATTTTTTTTAAAAAACACTCAGAACTTAAAGAAAAAAGCATGTGCTTTGCGGATGGCAGTATCTGCTATTATTGATAAATTCTAAGGTAAAATCTTATAAAATTAGAATGTCTACACTGTTTTCCAAAACAACTTGTACTTGTTGATATTTTCAACACTTCCACTTGACCAAGCTCATAGCTGGACAAGAAAAAGAAAGAAAGCAGATGCTTAACCAACAGCCAAGGGCATGAGCAAAAGATGGGAGGCTGATTAGCTTGCTGATGTACCACCGATTCTGCCCATTAAGTATTTAGGCTGGTTCCCCTAAAGAAAAGCAGGTTGCCCCCAAAAGCAGCACTGTTCAGTATTTCTTTTTTATGTTCTTGTCTGGCTGAAATTGTCCCAATAATAGTGGCTATAGCTTACAACATTCTTCTAGAAACATCTCTGTGTGATCTATGACATATATACATATGTTAGAAGTACAACTAAACCAAACTTGAGAAAAAGAATACATAACAAATTTTTTAATGCTGAAGAGCAATATTTTACGTATAAAAAATCCACCACAGGTACAGCTTTGTTGTAGAAACAGAAACCACGTGCAGCTAAGCTCAGAAACAAACCATGCTGCTAACCTTACAGAGCTCAAAGCTTGAAGAAACAAGAAAGAGCACACTACTGTGTGAGTTGCAGTATGAGCCTAGAAAACGAAAGAAGAAGGAAAGATGAAAAGCAGCCTTGGTTCTGTTTGCTTTTTTGGCGAAGCTTTACCTCTCGCGCCAAGTAACTCCAACACTGCTCAGGGATCAGAGACGCAGCTGTCTGTGAGATTCCTTTGAAGTGGCGTCTTCTGCTGATAACAATCCTGATCCAGTCTGACGTTGGGGAAGAAAAAAAGCCATGAGTGTAGGGGCTGTCTGTTTGGGTTGTGGCTAAAACTGGTGGTGGGAGGGGAAGTCTGTTCCTGTTTTTCCTGGTTTTTAGCTCTCTCTCTCTCTCTCTCCTCTCTCCTCTCTCTCTCTCTCTCTCTCTCTCTCTCTCTCTTCTCTCTTCTCTCTCTCTCTCTCTCTCTCTCTCCTCTCTCTCTCTCTCTCTCTCTCTCTCTCTCTCTCTCTCTCTCTCTCTCTCTTTCTCTCTCTCTTTTCTCTCTCTCTCTATGTTGTGTGTGTGTGTTTGGTGTAGTGTAGTGTGGTGAGGTGTGGTGTGGGTTTGTGTTGTAGTGTGTGTGCATGTGAGTGTGTGCAGGCATGTGTATGTGTGTGTGTTGTGCTGTGTTGTGTTGTGCGGCATTGTGTTGTGGTGTACTGCATTGTATATCACATAACATTTTGTACTGTATTGTATTATTTTGCATTGAATACTACTTTTAATCAGGGCAGAATTTTCGCATGAAATTTGGGCTGTTCTCCACAGGGAGAGCACATCACTACAAAGTAGCATCATTCTCTGAGGCTTTTTCTTTGCTCTTGACTGTGTACGAAATTTGTTTCCTTATGATAGTGGCATTTTGCCACAAAATTCTGCCAGGGACAACTATCCGGTTTTTGTGGGTTCTTTACATGCTGTAAATATGTATCTCATACGGGCCTCGTTTATCATCTTATTCTTAAGACTAGCACCCAGACTGCCACTCAAAGTCTAGTGGATAAGGGAAATTTCAACATCAAATGAGAATCAAAGCCATGATATCTAGATTTCTAAGTAGGTGCATTACCTCTAATCTACTGTTTAAGAGGTTTTTATCTACCAATTCCAAGAATATATTGCTTCCACTAGTGCGTACCAGTTCCCTGTGCTGCTATGGTTATACAAAGGTATCTAGATAAAATTGAGATTTTCTATTCCATAAGCTGAAACACAGGCTAAGGGTGGGATAGCCTAGTGGTTAGAGCGTTGAGCTTGGGATCTGACAGCCCAGGTTTGAGCCACCACTGAGGCACCCATTCAAGGTGATTTTTTTCCCTGGAGTTAACAACAGTACTAACTCTACTCCCTTGAAAGTCCTTTAGATGAGACTATAAACTGAAATCCCATGAGCCAATGCATGCAGAACATCTTGTGCACACGTTGAAATCTGTTCTGCAATTTGGAAGAGTAAGTTATTGAATGCTGGTAGGTATGGATGTCAAACTTAAAAAAACCCAAAAATTCACACTGGTGTCGTGTTTAGACATCCTCCCCACAGTCACAATGTGACTACCCTCAATGATGGACAAAACAGTTCATGCTATTGGTGAACCTCAGGGCTTTAGCCAAGGAATGAAAAAATCGAAGAAAACCCCCCAAAATACAAACTTGCGCAGGTTAGCTTCCTCAGTTATCAATTATAAGCAAAAGTACCAAAGCCTACATTAAAATGTCATAATACTTTGAAACATCATGTGGAGTTGTCTTCATCCATGACAAGTTCCTAGCATGACTACAGAAATTCTCCATTAATGGAACCAGAATCCTCAGGAGTCAGAGTATGGTTGCCTATTTTGGCATGATAGATGAAAACAGCTATCGAGGTAAATGGTTTGTCCAGAGTGTACTTACAGTTTCAAAGGTATTTCCAGGTGTAAGGTGAGAGGCAAGATGTACATTCTGGGTGTGCCCTAGATGTTAAGCTAGGAAACGTGCACCAGCGACAACGATGACAGTAAGAACAACAGCAACTATAACAAGTTTAAATAGCTGGAAAATACTTTTATATATATCTGAAACATTGGGGAATAACTATATAATTATGTTGGTTGTTCTACTTTTGGGATATATATTAAATAAGGCCACCATTTTATCTTCACAAGTTTTTAAAAATACCCAAAAGCAACCAAACTTGACAAAATCCTAGGAAACGCTTTGCATGAACCAACATTTTCAAAATTCTTGCAGACAGAAAAGGACATCACTATCTGGAACAAGAGTCAAACTGGTCCTTTACTGTTTGTTTTTTTTATCTGATACTGGGAGACTCACAAACCCTAAAGGGATCAGAAGTGTAGGTGTTGATGATACCCTTTTGAAGCAGTGTTGTATTGGGGTAAAAATCTCGATTACCAGTTACCGTGGAGAAAGTACAGAAGCAATGAGCATTGCAGAAGATAGGTAGGGGGGTATGAGTAATGGATAATTATGTCTGTTTAGAATTACAGAAAAAGAAGAGAGTGAAAACAGGATCTGCTGTAGTCTTTGGGGGTTTTTCTGTTTTTCTTTTTGTCTGCCTCTTTCTGCACAAACTGGAGCTTGTATAACTCTTGTAACATCCTTCCTGCTTTGCTTTGGGTAAACTTGGGAGCGAGGGAAGGGGAAGTACAAATGCAAGAGAGAGAGAGAGTGTGTAACATAGTGGTTGCAGCAATGTGTTTGCAATCTGGAAGGTGGAAGTTTGAGTCTCTTAACTTGATCAATTAAGGGGATTTTCTGTCTGGGGTTAACTCTGATTCTAGCCCTATTTCTATTGCAAGCCCATCAGTAAAACAACAAAATAAAAAACAAAGAACCTTGACTGCACACTTTTGGTTTGTCATGAATTTCTGATAACAAGGGATAAATCATTCTTCTTTGTTGAGATGATATTATTCCATGTAGCATTTTCTTCTAGATTTTTAATTGGAGACTTCTGGCGCAGATGTGAATACTGATATACGCTAATCAAAAGTTAAATGAAGCTTACCCAGTAAAGAAAAAAAATATAAAAATGAAAAATATGTCAGACTGCAATATCTTTCTTTTAGTATTAGTTACATTACAGATGGAGTCTCAATATCGAAATTAAATGCATAACACTAAAACAAGTCACAGATATTTTTTAGCAAATGGCACAAGTAACAAGAGAATCAGTCAAAAACTCAAAAAGAAAAAAACAGTTTTGTGAGAAGTATTATCTGCTACTAATAAATCAGACATTAGATGGAGCACTTGTAAAAGAAAGCGGGTCAAACAGCAATATGTTCCCTATATACTAGCTTCAGATAAAGTTGTGATGCAGAGAAAACAATACTTGCAGCTAAACTTAAACAAGTGGTGCTGTTAACAATACAAAAACACTAAGACCTGAAAACACAAACAAGAGCACACTACTGTGTAAGTTGCAGTATGAGCCAAGAATACAAAACGAAGAAGGAAAGATGAAAAGCAGTCTTGGTTCTGTTTGCTTTTTTGGCAAAGCTTTACCTCTCGCGCCAAGTAACTCCAACACTGCTCAGGGATCAGAGAGGCAGCTGTCTGTGAGATTCCTTTGAAGTGGCGTCTTCTGCTGATAACAATCCTGATCCAGTCTGACGTTGGGGAAGAAAAAAAGCCATGAGTGTTAGGAGAGTTAGGCAGGGGCTGTCTGTTTGGGTTTTCGCTACAGGAGGAGGGAGGGGGGAGGGGGGGGGGGGGGGGGTAGAAGGATGAGGAGGGAGAGGCATAGGAGAGGGGAGCTGGGTTGTTGTTTTTAGGAGGATGCTTGTCTTTTTGTCATTCTCTTTCCTACTTTTTTTTTTTTTTACCTTGTTT
>CM054146.1:27661594-27676594 GCA_028751875.1 Rapana venosa
GTGTAGTGTAGTGTAGTGTAGTGCAGTGCAGTGTTAGTGTAGTGTAGTGCAGTGTAGTGTAGTGTAGTTGTAGTGTAGTGTAGTGTATGCAGTGTAGGTGCTGTATAGTGCAGTGTTATGTTAGTGTGTAGTGGAGTGCAGGTAGTGTAGTGTAGTGCAGTGTTGAGTGTAGTGTAGTGTAGTGGTGCAGGTGCAGTGGTGTAGGGTAGTGTAGTGTAGTGTAGTGTATGTGTAGTGTAGTGGTAGTTAGTGTAGTGTAGTGTAGTGTAGTGTAGTGTAGTGTAGTGTAGTGCAGTGTGTGTAGTGTGTGTAGTGTAGTGTAGTGTAGTGTAGTGTAGTGCAGTGGTTGTAGTGTAGTGTAGTGCAGTGCAGTGTAGTGTGTAGTGTAGTGTAGTGTAGTGTAGTGTAGTAGTGTAGTGTGCAGTGCAGTAGTGTAGTGTAGTGTAGTGTGTGTAGTGTAGGTAGTGTAGTGTAGTGTGTGTATGTGTGTAGTGTAGTGTAGTGGAGTGTAGGGTTAGGTGTATGTGTTAGTGCAGTGGTTGTTAGTGCAGTGTAGTGTAGTGCAGTTTGTAGTGTTAGTGCAGTGCAGTGTAGATGTAGTGTATAGTGCAGTGAGTTTAGTGCAGTGTAGTGTGTAGTGTATGTAGTGTAGTGTAGTGTGTGTAGTGCAGTGTAGTGTAGTGCAGTGGTGTAGTGTAGTGAAGTGTAGTGCAGTGGTGTGGTGTTGTAGTGTAGTGTAGTGTAGTGTTAGTGCAGTGGTATTAGTGGGTATTGGAGTGGAGTGTATGTAGTTAATGTAGTGTAGGTGCGGTGTGGTGTAGTGTAGTGTAGTGTGGTGGTGGTGTGTAGTGTAGTGTAGTGCAGTGGTTTGTAGTGAAGTGTAGTTGTAGTATAGTTGTAGTAGTGTGTGCGGTGTGTGGTGTAGTGCAGTGTAGTGTGTGTTGAGTGGTGTAGTGTAGTGTAGTGCAGTGGTGTAGTGGAAGTGTTAGGTTGTAGTGGTATAGTGGATTGGAGTGTAAGTGTAGTGTAGTGTAGTGTAGTGTAGTGTAGTGTAGTGTAGTGTAGTGCAGTGGTGTAGTGAGGTGTAGTGTAGTGTGTGTGGTGTTGTATGAAGTGTAGTGTAGTGCAGTGGTGTAGTGAAGTGTAGTGTGTAGTGGTGTGGTGTAGGTAGTGTAGTGTAGTGTAGTGTAGTGTAGTGTAGATGTAGTGTGTGGTGTGTAGGGTAGTGTAGTGTAGTGTAGTGTAGTGTAGTGAGTGTAGTGTTTAGTGTAGTGCAGTGTAGTGGTATTGGAGTGGAGTGGAGTGGAGTGAGTTGGAGTGGATAGGGTGGAGTGAGTGAGTGTATGTGTAGTGTGGTGTAGTGTAGTGTAGTGTAGTGCAGTGGCATAGTGGATTGGAGTGGAGTGGAGTGGATTGGAGTGGAGTGGAGTGGAGTGTAGTGTAGTGTGGTGTAGTGTAGTGTAGTGTAGTGTAGTGCAGTGGTGTAGTGTAGTGCAGTGCAGTGCAGCGGAGCGGAGTGGAGTGGAGTGTAAGAATGGAATTTATACCACTTTCAGTCATAGCAGATTCCTTTCTGTCATTTTCTTTTTTTTCTTTTTTTTTTGGTTGGGAATGGGGGGGGGGGGGGGGGGGGGGAGATTTGGATGGGAATGGGGGTGGAATGGTGGTGGGGGCGGGGTGGGGGCGTGCGTCATCACAAGAGCATCACAACCCTTTTTCTTTATCCATCCTTTATCTATTTTCCTGTTTGTGGTGGATGTGTTTCCCTATCAGGGTGATTTTTTTCCCAAAGAACTTTGCCAGTGTGCAACTCTCTTGTTCCCCTTGGATTCTTTTACGTGCGCTACATGTGTGTCGCATGGGGGGGGGGGGGGGGGGGTGGGGGGGGGGGGGGGGGAGGGAGAGGAGGAGAGAGAGAGAGAGAGGAGAGAGAGAGAGAGAGAGAGAGAGAAGAGAGAGAGAGAGAGAGAGAGATAAACCCTCGGTTTATCGTCTCATCCAAAAGACTAGTACCCAGACCAGCACTTCAGGTCTAGTGGATAGAGAGGAAATGTTGGGTTTAAATGGGGATCTTTTGTTTATTTATTTATTTATACCACTTTAATTTCTCTGCGTGAAATTCGGGCTGCTCACCCCGGGGGAGAGAACGTCGCCACAAGAGCAGCGCCACCCATTTTTTTTCTTTGTTCCATGTCTGCAACAGTAGTTGTTTCCCTATCAAAGTGGCTTACAGAATTTTGCCAGGGACAACTCTCTTGTTGCCGTGGGTTCTTTTACTTTCGCTAAATAATTATGTGCAACACGGGACCACCGTTTATCGTTTCATCCGAAAGACTAGCGCCCAGACCACCACTCATGATCTAATGGATGGGGAAAAAGTTTTGGGTCCAAACGGGATTCGAACCACTGCATTCTTCCGACCCGGACTTTTCCGCTTTCTAGACAGGCACGTTACCTCTAGACCACCGATCCAACTCCTGACTTCTTGTTCTGTATAAAATTGCGTTATCTCTAGACCACCGATCCACATAGCAAGCGTCTACGTTAAATCCTGTTCTGCTTTTCGAAAGAGTAGGCCACTGTGTGCCGGTGGGAACAGATGATAGAATTTACAAAACCGCGAACACACGGGGACTGGATGTAAAAAAGCACATAAGTGCTTATTCCATTATCCTCGATATAAAAGAATAAATAACGAAAATAATTAATGAGGTATAACTGAGCGCTTTGATTTGTTGCTTTACAAGATTCAGCGCTATATAAAATTCCATACATTATTATTATTATTATTATTATCATATCTCATTGTTGTTGTGCGTTCCCCAGCTTAACAACACCCAGAACCTAGAGGGAGTCACCCAGAATATTCACTTTGTCTCCCTCATCCCACCCGGGAATTACTGTGAGACTGGAAATTACACCCTGGAAGAGAAGTTCGCGTGTTGTTGTTTTTCAAAGTACCTCGTCGCATTGGCAGCCATACTCCGACAGCAGACATTTTTTTTCTTCTTCTCCTTTTATAAAAGGAGACTACTGGTTGTTATGCCTAAGAACGTGTCGTAGTTGAAGATTGTCGCAACATGACATAATTTATACAACAACATAGCATCATTTCAGTATAAGCTTTGGCACAGAACTTGTATATCAATAAGCCTTTTTTGGGTTTTTTCGTTCCTCGTTTACAAGCTCTGAGGTTGGCCAATGATGAGATTTTGCGTATGCAAACCGTTTACCCGCCATTAAGGTAGATGCATTCCAATTTCGGAAACACCAGGCCTAACTGATAAAGCTTTTGGTTTAGGCTAAGTCTGAGGTAAATGCCTCTGAAGGCTTGTGCAGAACAACAGCAACACTTCTACAAAGCTTGTCTGTACAGAAAGAGCCGATTTTAGGATCAAGGGAGAGTACTACGTCATTAAGAGAATAAAGTAGGAATTGCTTCCCTTACAACGTAGAACCTGCCTGTTACTGTTTTTTTCTGTTTTTCCCCCCATGAAATTTTATTTATTTCGAGGATAATGGAATAAGCACTGATGTGCTTTTTTTTACATCCAGTACCCGTGTGTATGCGGTTTTGTTAATTTTGTCATCTGTTCCCACCGGCACACAAAGGCCTACTCTTCCGAAAAGAGGGTTCTATTCCGGTTCAAGAGGATTTTTCCTCCAGAGTTAACTTTATTTTTATTTTTTATTTTGTTCTTTTATATCGAAGATTATGGAATAAGCACTTATGTGCTTTTTTACATCCAGTCCCCGTGTGTATGCGGTTTTGTAAATATTGTCATCTGTTCCCACCGGCACACAATGGCCTACTCTTACGAAAAGTGGAACTGGCTTTAACGTGCGCGTAAGATGTTCTGCGTGCGTTCGCACACAGGGCCTCGGTTTATAGTCTCATCCGAAGGACTTTGGGGGAGAGTGGAGTCTGCACTGATGTTAACTCCAGGAGGAAAATATCCCCTTGAATGGGAATCGACCCCGGGTTGTCAGATTGCGAGCACAATGTTCTAACCACTAGGCTGTCCCGTCCCCTCTTCAGTGCCGACTCCACTCTCCCCATAAGTCCTTCGGATGAGACTTTAAATCGAGATCCACGTGGGGACTGGCTGAAAAATAAAAAAAACATTGAGTGCTTATTCCATTATTTTCGAAATAGAAGAAGAAGAAGAAGCAGAAGAAGAAGAAGAAGAAGAAGAAGAAAAGCATGATGATGACGACGACGACGACGACGATGATGATGATGATGGTGATGATGATGATGATGATGATGATGATGAGACGACGACGACGAGAAGAAGAAGGCCCCATGGAACCGCCGACTTAGAGAAAGGGACACAACTATTCAACAACCGAGTTGATGCGCCGTTTAAGACAGGTTATTTCCCTTGGATTATCTTCGACTTCTAACGTGATTCCATAATAATACCAGCAAGGTGCACTTTGCGAACACACACACACACACACACACACGTAAAGTACTTTGGGTGACGAAGATGGAGGTGGTTGTTGACAGAAGGGAAATAAGTTAAGTGTCTCTTTATTCATGTCAAGTCAAGTCGAAAACACTTTAATCATCCCATGAAGGGCAATTACAATACTGACAGGAAGATTGATGCGTATAATTATCTCGAAAGACACAAGAAAAATACATTTCAAATTGGTATGAACGTTCCAAGATACCTTCATCTCTGTGAGACTATAAGTACACACTGGATGAGAAGTTTGCGGATAATTATGGCTGCTTCCAAGTTCCTCGCCATTTGTAGGCAACCATACTCCGACGTCAGGTTTCTGTCTCCTTGAATGGAGCGTGCGGGTTGTTATGCCTTAATGCTTGTCATGGATGAAGAAGACAATCTGAACAGAACATGACATTTCAAAGCATTAACAAACATTTTCATGTAGGTTTTAAAACTGCTGACATCAATAAGTGATAATATTCAAGTTGGCATAAAATAAAAGAGGTATTGCACTTGCCAAAAAAGTAAGTTGGGGACTGGATAGCTCAGTGGTCAGGGCACTCGCTTTCCCCCCAGCTAAGGTTTAAAAAAAAAAAAAAGCATTCAGCGTGGTTACCACTTGGATGGGTGACTTTTTGCAGCACCTTGGCTTCGGTACAGTCCCCCAAGTTCACCCAACTGTAAATGGTGTACCTGCCTCTTTAGGATCAGGGAAGGTAAAGCAGCGAGGGAGAGGAGATGGGCGCCGCCCTCAATATGCTGGTCCCTGGAGAAGCTGAGGTCTCTGATGCCTCGCTCCCCTACGACTACAGAGGTTATGGGATGACACCTTTACCTTTTAAAAAAGTGAGGAGCGTGGGTTCAATCCCCGATTGTGCCCGTACTTTCTCCCCCATCCACTAGACCCTGGGTGCTTTTTGTTGTTGTTGTTGTTGTTGTTGATAAAACTTTAAACCCGTGTTTTGGGGAGTGCAACACGCATTAAGCGCACGTAACAGAACTCACAGCAATGAGAGTAACTGTTGTCTCTGTCAAAATTCTGTAGAAAAAAAGACCACTCTCATAGAGATGGAGACAAATTCATTTGCCTACAGGAAAAAGTAGGGAGGGCAGGGGGGACAGGGGGGGGGGGGGGGGGGGGGGGGGGGCGGGGGGGAAGTCCGGGGAGGGGGGAGGTGGGGGGGTAGCTGCTCTTGTGATAATTAGATACACTCTCCCTAGGGGAAAGAGAGGCCAAATTTTACGCAGAGAAATCTGCCGTGACTGCAAGTGGTATTCACTTCAAATCAGTTCAATTCACTCCAGTTCAAATCATCAAAAGAAACCATAATCTGGTAAGCACACCTCTCCTGTTGGCGATTGCTGTGACAAGGCAAATTTTGGTCTTCAAATCGTCCGTCACTCCTTCCTTTCCTTTCCTTTTTGTTGATTTTCTTCTTCGTTTTTTGGGTGTGTTTTTTTTTTAAACCGCTCCAGTAACTGTTCAGAATGTCTTCTTGCAATTTTCGTCATCTGTAACTATGTCATTTAATGGCTCTGTGTCTGTCTGCCTTTGCCTGTGTGCGTGTGTGTGTGTGTGTGTGTGTGTGTGTTTCTGTTTATGTGTTTGTCTGTCTGTCTGTCTGTCTCTGTCTGTCTCTGGTTTATCTCTGTCTCTGTCTGTCTGTCTGTCTGTCTCTCTCTCTCTCTCTCTCTCTCTCTCTCTCTCTCTCTCTCTCTCTCTCTCTCTCTCTCTATGTCTCTCTCTCTGTGGGTGGGTGTTTCTGTTTATGTGTTTGTCTGTTTGCCTGTCTGTATGTATGTATGTATGAATGTATGCATGTATGTACGTACGTAAGTATGTATGTCGGTCAGTCTGTCTGTTTCTGTGTCAATGTCTTTGTATCTGTGCGCTCTATGCGCTCACGGGCACGTGTGTGCACATTGCACGAGTATGTACCCAAACCTTGCCTGTATGTGTGTGTGTGTGTGCGTGCGCGCGTGCGTGTGTGCGTGCGCGTGTGCGCGCGTGCGTGTGTGTGTGCGCGCGCGTGTGTGTGTGTGTGTGTCTGTGTGTCTGTGTGTGTGAGAGAGGAGAGGGGGGGTGGGGGGAGGCTCTTACCCCAAAACCTGACACCCAGAAGATCGCGCGCAACGTCGCCACCCGTACAGTACCCAACCCTTGTCAATCGGCTTATAGTTTACGCTCAGTTTCCCCCAGCAAAGAGGTGGAGAGACGATTGGCCATTGAATGCAGGCTGCAGACAGACCCCCAGTCTTCCTTCAGTGCCTCCTGTCTCTCATGTCAGATAATTTTCCTAGTCTTTCTTGGGGCCCTTAAAAACCCACTCCCGAAAGAGTTGAACAACAAAAAAAACCCTCCCCCAGCTCTCCCCTTTCTCTCCTTTGGGTCCTGCCCCAAAGAAAAAACAAAATCTCGACTCCAGTAACGTCCCTTTACCTCGCCGGTTATCTCCCTTATGTATTCACTCAGCGTGAGAGTTGTTTCCCTTTGGGTGCTCTCGACAGGGGCCGTCATAAGCATTGGTGTCGCTGGAGTGGGTTTTATGAATGGCGCTGTCAACAATTCAGTGTCACTTTTTTTTTACTTTTTTGGGGGGGTACAGAAAACAACTTGAGGGTTATTATTGGGAGGTAGAAAAAGAACAGTCTTTCCTACCAAAGCTTCCTCGCTCTCCTCTGGTGCTTAAAAGCTAAAACTGGCAAAATAGGGGTTCTGCTTTGCTGGTGTACAGTAAGGCGAGGGCCACACACACACATTCCAGGTTGCTTGTTTGAGGCATGAAGTATGTTGTTATGAGCTGGTAGCTGTTAGGTTAATTTCAAGATGTAAGATCTTTGAAAGACAAACAAGATGTGTGTGAGTAGTGTGTGTGTGTAGGTTCCTTGTTTGAGGCATGAAGTATGAGCTGGTAGCTGTTGGGTTAATTTCAGATGTAAGATCTTTGAAAGACAAACATGATGTGTGTGAGTAGTGTGTGTGTGTGTATGTGTGTGAACTGACTGTCATAACCTATTGTTTTAAATTTTGGGGTTCATTTTTGTTTTGAACTCTATGAGGGGGGGGGGGGGGGGTTAGGGGGAAGCTTAAAGTATGTTCTGACTTATTAACCTGTAAATGGGCATGCAGAACATCTTGCACACACATTAAACTCCGTCTGCTTTTCGGAAGAGTAGGAGCATTCCTGTCAGTAAGAACGGGTGAGAGAATATTATATACTTACAGAAAACTTCATGCACTCTAATGCTGTGCTTAGATATCATCCCTGAAATCGGATTAGGGCTACATTAATGAGTGGTGAGTTTAAACGGTTGCATTCGCAAAACTCTGACCATTGCTGAACCTTGGGAGTTTTAGGCAAGGAAAGTAAAACTTCAAAGAAATATTTTAAAAAACGATCGGTTCATTGACCTCAGTTCCCTGTTGAAGTTTTGGGCCCTTTCAAGTATTATGAGAATAGAACGAGTAAGAAACAAAAAGAGAAAGTGGAAGACACGACAACAGGCGTGGAAAAACGATACAGACACAGTTGTTTCAGACACAGAAAGAGGCAGACTGACAGAGAAGTATACAGAAACGACAGAAAGAGAAGACATAACAAAAGATCAGTTAATGACAATCCCTACAAACCTCACAGGAACGAAAAGTTAGGCTGGCTGGTGTGGATAGTTGTGTCAAAACTTAGGTGGCATGATTCATCAATGTGCAAAGTCTCATATGTGAAGAATTAAAGTGGATCTAGTACGGAACCTTAGAGAATGCCATATAAACACGCTTTGTCCTTGATATAGATGTATCAACAGCTGCTGGTTTCGTGATTGTCTTTCGAATGAAGGCATTGACTGAAGTCTAAACGAATTCCTTTGACTGATATCTTATGCATGAGACAAATTTTGACAAAAAAGGTTGTTGATATTAAGATTGAAGGCTTTTGTGAAATCATACAAAATTAGCTCTGAGTTCATTTTTGTTCACATTAACAAGCTGCTGATGGAAAATAATTAGGGTGGGTTATATTTTCATTCCTCGGCTAGAGCTCCAAGGTTCACAATTCGTGAGATTTTGTGTATGCAGCTGTATGCACACCATTAAGGTAGCCACATTCCGACTTTGGGGATCATCTCTAAACTTGACACCGGTATGCACGCGTTTTTACCCCCTCACTTTTTCCTACCGGCTCAAGATGGCTTACTCTTTCGAACAACGGAACAGGTTTTAATGTGTACGCAAGTTGTTTGCGTGCGTTTGTACATGGAACCTCGGTTTATTGTCTCATCCGAGGGACTTTTTTGGGAATGGAGTCAGTACTGATGTTAACTCCAGGGGGGAAATCCCAGTGAGTGGACATCTCTGTGGTGGCTCGAACCCACGCCATCAGATCATGAACTCAACGCTCTAACCACCTGACTCTTGTCCACACTCCTTCCCTCCCAATCATAGAGGGACGAAAAAAATTCCTCACATTTTATTTCCATTCATATCATTAAGCCTTTGGAGGAGAAAAACAAGCAAATGATTGAGGAAGAGGAGAGAGAGAGAGAGAGAGAGAGAGAGAGAGAGAGAGAGAGAGAGAGAGAGAGAGAGAGAGAGAGAGGAGATGAGGAGAGAGAGAGAGAGAGAAGAGAGAGGAGAGAAGAGAGAGAGAGAGAGAGAGAACAGACAATGAACAAAATGTATTGATATTTAGCAATCAAGCTATATAGCGCTTCCGGGTGCTAACAAACGATATCAAACGCAAGGCGATTACAGTGACACAGAAACCATGGCAGTAATGGTATGTACATCTAGATTTGATACATTATTGTCCTGTCTCAGTTTTCAAAACAGTCTGCAGCCAGCGAAGACAGCCCATGTAAAACCGGATCAGGTCCCGAAGAAGATGTAATTCCCATTCAGCACGTGCCACTGTCTCTGCCTGTTGTGTGTTAGGATGCTGCTTCCCTTTATGAAGTCTGGCAAGCCTGACACATTCTTCTGGCAACATGTTTCTGTCTTCTTGCTTGATGTACCAAATCAAGCTGTTAGATTCCTCACCAGTATCTCCATTACAAGAGTATTCCAGGGCGATGTCATCCGATTCACACATCAGAATAGTTTTTAATTGCCTGAATCATGTACCACAACCTTACAAAATAATGCGTTTCTCTTGCTGTCTTTTTAATCCACGCTGCACACATTTATCAGTTAGAGTGGACTCATACTGTTTCACAATGCCAGTATCAAAACCCTCAACTGTGCAGCCAACTGTCTGCTCTTCCTGCACTTCAGACACTTCAGAAGACTCATTGATCTTGCTGTCTGTTGCTGGATCACATGGTAAATCAAGTGAATCTGGTGTGGCTGAGACATTCACTGTACTGTTGACACACAGCTCTGTGTACAGGCTGGTTTGTTTTGATTCTGTCTCTACTCTGTCTCAATGCAAGGAGTCATTGTCACGTAAAACCAGCGCTTCCAGGACACTCTCATTGTCACACTGATGACTTGCCTGTCTCTCTTGGTGTTGTCTGGCTCTTTGGAGGTCGCGGTGGATTTGGCATGGCGGATTTGCGATAGTACTGAACTTGCCGGTTCAGCACCAGGTCCGCCATTTCTGTTGACACTGACTTGTCAGCTGGCTTCATTCGCAAGACGAAGACAACGCTGCCGCTCTCCCCCGCGACTTTCCAACAAATACGACGTTGTTGACCAGCAGGGCGTTTAAGGTTGTTACTACAGTTGCTGGAAGGCCAGTAACTGACATTTTGAAGCTTAAATGCAAACATTTGCAGCATCTTACTAACAGCACACCTGTTCAGTTCTCGTCCCCTCACACACCCAGAGAGAGAGACAGAGAGACAGACAAGCAGGCATGCAGACAGAGACGTGGACAGACAGATAGGTGGAAAGACAGACAGAGACAGATATGACAGACAGAGAGGCACAGAGACAGACACACAGACAATGACAGACACTGACAGAAAGACAAATCAGACAAGAGTGACACAGACACAGACAGACAAGAAAGACAAACACAGACACACAGAAACGCTGGAACACCATTCAACACCCAACAAGTCAGCAAGCACTCAACTGCACCCTAAAAAACAGGTTCCAAAACGGCTTTCACACTATTCCAACCCTCCCCCCCCCCCCCCCCCCCACCATCTAACCCTAACACCAGCGGACTGGTAACACCGACAAGAATTCGGCGGGAGGTGTCCAGAATAGCCATCCCGTCACGTCTCTCTCTCTCTCTCTCTCGCGAGACAGGTGCTCTTCTGTCGTGCGTCGGCACCCCCCGCCGGCTGGACGCTAATGAGGCCTGGTGATGATTGAAGTGCACATCTTGGGCTGTTGGCTGCCAAGACAGCTTCCCTAGACATGTATCACGCACACACACACACACACACACACACACACACACACACACACACACACACACACACACACATACTACAAATACACTTGTTTTACCTGTCTTCTCCTGTGCTGTGCTGTGCTGTGCCGTAGCCTACCTAGGCTTTCTAACCCTTGACATTCTTGCAGACCAACTCAGTTAGTGGTGGACAGTTCTGGTCGGGAACTGTTTGGGTTATGATAAATGAGTAATGAGGGGGGGGGGGGGATGGAGGAGCAGAGTGAGAGGGAGGGAGGGAGGGGGTAGAGAAAGGGGGAGGGGAGAGAGAGAGAGAGGGAGGGAGAGAGAGGGGGGGGGGGGGAATTACATGAAATTAAATAAAAAAACGAGGTTTATTTAGTATTGGCCTTAGGCCCTAGAGAATGGGCGAGAGGGGGTGGGGGAGTGTACAGATTAACATCACATAGAGAGAGAGAGAGAGAGAGGAGAGAGAGAGAGAGAGAGAGAGAGAGAGAGAGAGAGAGAGAGATAACGACAACGATAACGATATTTATTCAAGAAAGGCCATAGCCCCATTTGAAGGGGTTTACAAAATGACACACATATATAATAATGTTATACTCAAGCACACAAACATCTTTATCCAACTAACTACAATTTAGTACATACACACCAAGTTACACGTGTTTTCTGTGTTATGAGATCAAACTACTTCTCCTTTTTAAAGACTTATAGATATACATAGCAAGATTTTTCATGACATTTTCATTTTTGGAAGACAGGAGCGTAATCATTCTAAAGTGAGCTGGTCTGCGATAATATTTCTCAGGAATATAGTCTCTTCTTAAGTCATCTAGTGCTGGACAAGAAAAAATGAAATGGACTTCATCCTCTTCATCAAGTCTACACATAGGACATATCAAGTTTTTCGCACCTTTTCTATATCTTTGACTATGAACTGTTATTTCAGAGACACCAAATCTAAATTTAGTCAGCGCACATCTAATAAACTTGTTTACACTCATTTCAATATATGGTTCTGTAAGGTTATTTGTTTTCAAAAGCTTATACAATGAAAACCGATCGCTATTCTCAATATGACTGGTCCATTCTTGCCACCTGCAATCTATTATGCGCTGTTTAAAACAAATCAAAAAACTTTAGATACAACCTACGCCCTGATTATTCCACACACATGAAAACCCATAACTATCTAAACATTTGCGGATATTTGTTGCCCAAGTTATTTTACCTCGGCTGTCTAGATCAACTAGTGTTTTATAAGCTTGGGCAGGTAGTCTCCCTTCATGCATACTGACTAATTTTAACCAATATTTAATACATTTAATATACGAGTTTAAATATATTGGAAATCTTCCAAGGTCACCATAGAGTAAATCATTTGGAGTTCTTTTATCAACAAACAAAAAACGCTTCATGGCAAAACAGTGTAATTTTTCAATTTCCCGCCCTGCTTGAAAGGCCCAGATTTCAGCACCATACTGAACTATTGGCTGAATCTGCGAATCAAATAACCTAAAAAATAAACGTGATGAATTATTTTCAAACTTATATAACAAACGCAATATATTCATAACAGCACGCTTTCCTTTGCTAACAAGATCTTGACAAGCAAGGGAAAAACTTAGTTTGGTAGAAAAGTAGATACCCAAGTATTTATATGCATTCACAATTGAAACTTTGGAATTTCCGTAGAACCATTTTTCCCTTGCTGCCAAATAACCTCCCTTACGAAAAACTATTATATTTGTTTTGTCCATATTCACCGTAAGTTCTAATCTTTGAGCTGCATAAAACAGGCTATTCAATTGATTCTGCAAACCAACAACAGTTTCAGACAACAAAACAATATCATCAGCAAAGAGCAAAGTAAATAATTCTAGAAAATCAAATGTAACACCATGTTTTCCTTTTCCAACAATTTCAAGAGCTAATTCGTTGATAAATAAAGAAAATAGGACAGGACTACATACATCCCCTTGTTTCACGCCTGAGAGAGAGAGAGAGAGAGAGAGAGGAGAGAGAGAGAGAGAGAGAGAGAGAGAGAGAGAGAGAGAGAGAGAGAGAGAGAGAGAGAGAGAGATCAAGGGGTATGAGATGAAGACAGATAATTATAATATCAAATTCATGAGGTGGACATTTTCAAAAGCAAATAATTGTTTTGCGTTTTTTTTACAGTTCTTACTTTTCTTATGAATACCATTCTGGGTTTGGGGGATTTTTTTTTTTTTTGGGTGGGTGGGGATGTTTGTGTTTTGTTGTTTACTTTTTTTCCCTTTTCAATTGATACACCTAAAAGACACTATATGGTTTATTTATAGCTTTCTTTCTGGCATACTTTTGTGTGTGTGTGTGCTTCATTTTCTTTTTTTAAATATCTTATGGCTGAGGACGGCATAGCTCAGTGGTCGGAGCACTCGCTTTCCCCCAGCCAAGTTAAGCAGCGTCGAGCGTGGTTACCAGTTGGATGGGTGACCGTTTGCGCGCCTTGGCTTCAGTACAGTTCCCCCAGTTCACCCAGCTGTAAAATGGGTACCTGCCCTCTTTAGGGTCAGGGAAGGTAAAGCAGCGAGGGAGAGGAGATGGGCGCCGCCCTCAATATGCTGGCCCTAGAGAAGTGAGGTCTCTGACGCCTCGCTCCCCTACGACCTTACAGGTTATGGGACACCTTTACCTTTACCTTTTACCCTTTTTTTCTTTCTACTTTTCTTTTTATTGTTTGGACATCTACTTGAACAGTAAGAGACTATGACAGACAATAGTTGCTGTCTGAGCGTTCGGCGAGGACGATGACGACGAAGAAAAGAAGAAGAAGAAGAAGAAGAAGAAGAAGAAGAAGAAGAAGAAGAAGAAGATGATGATGATGATGATGATGATGATGATGATGATGATGATGATGATGATGATGATGATGATATGCAAAGAAAGAGAAGAAGAAGAATTGAAGAAGATGAAGAAGGAGAACAACAACAACAACAACAACAATAACAACAACAACAAGAACAACAATAAGAAGTGAAGAAGACTTGAGGATGGGAGTGTTTTCCATCTATTTTCTTACTTTTCTGCAGACAAACTAGTGGAAAGTACCAGTCAGAACCCTTTAACCAGACTTACACACACACAAAACACACACACACACACACACACATAACACACACACACACACAAACACACACACACACACAAACACACACACACACACACACACACACACTCGCACACCCCACCACCCTCACCACCACACACCACCCAAAACATTCACTTTATCGCAGGCACCACACAAGCAGTTCTTTAACGCAGCTTTGTATTTCAACATTAAAGGAACGTGTTGACTTGACGTTTCAAAACACTCTGTGACAAAAACAGCCACACACATTCATCGTGCAATAAACCCACTTGGAAGACAACAGTAAAACAAAAGGTCACACCTTGGACATGGAATGTGTATGTTTGTCCGTCGTGTCCGACGATGACCTCCAAAACAGCAGAGGAGGCAGCTGCTGTTTTGGAAACTGGGCAGAAATTTGATTATAGTGGAGATGCCTTGCCCACAGTACATCCCCACTCTCTCGGCCAAGTGGGCATAAGGACAGTCAGTGTTGGAGATGCTCTCCAAAGGCCAACTAGCCCCCATGGCTGCAGCACATAAGGACTGTGCGGGTCAAGCCTCCTAGTCAGAGAGTCATAGTCGATCACTAAAGAGTAAGGTGTAAAGTGCAATTCCATGAGTGGGAAAGCCACTGGTCATACAGCCTCTCACTTTCCCGTTGCCCCCAGTCACATGGAATACAGACTATACATGTAAGTATCTGGTTGGGGCTTGTATTGGGTGATGCCCCATTGCCAAGTCAGCGCGGTGCGTGCGTGCCCCTTACATGTGGATCTACACCTGGACAATTTTTATTCGTTTTCCTTTCTTTTTCTTTGTTTTTCTTGTAAAGTTGGAAGTTTATGTTTTGTTGATCAGGACCAACCTGAAATTTCTTTTTTTAAATTTTGTTATGGTTTTAGTTATTATCTGTATTGCTTGAATTGATTTGTTGTTGTTCTTCTTCTCCTCCTCCTCCTTCTTCTTCTCCTCCTTCTTATTCTCCTCCTCCTCCTCCTTCTTCTTCTTCTGCTCCTCCTCCTCCTCCTTCTTCCAGGGAACCGAAACGAAGTTGACATCTATAAAG
>CM054146.1:27681594-27684094 GCA_028751875.1 Rapana venosa
CATGCTGGAAGGAAGGAAGGAGGGAGAGCCTGGCTTTGTTAGTCATAGAAGGATGGTGGCTGTTGACTGCTCTGCTGCTGCTGCTGGCTGGGCTGGGCTGTGGAATCAAGGTGGTTATTGGCACCCTACTTATTATCGGAAGAGAGTTCATAGTGTCAATCTTTAGTGTCTGCAAAACCACCCTTCTCTCTCTCTCTCTCTCTCTCTCTCTCTCTCTCTCTCTCTCTCTCTCTCTCTCTCTCTCTCTCTCTCCACTTGAGGTGGAGAGGCTGGGGACAGAGAGAAATTTGTGGGCGGCGCCTGAAGCAGTAGGAAGTGAGGTAGGAATGAAAGCTGGGGTAGAGGAGGAGGGGGGGTGGGAGGGGGGCAGGGGGGTTGGGGTGGTCGATGTGGTGGGCCAACAGGATGGAGGAGAGGGTTGGTGGGGGAGGATGTGTTGGTATGGGTGAGGGTTGTTTTGGTTTGTTTTGTAGAGATGAGGACGTCACTTCCGGGCTAGATGTCTGTTCTTGCAGAAGGTTTTTTCCCCTTGTTTCTTGGCCTTTTATGTCTTGCAGAAATGTCCATTCCTTATTTTTTTCCTCGGAGAGGGTGGTGGGAGAGGGTGGTGGTGGGGGGGGGGGGGGATATAAATTTTGAATATCATGGATAAAACGTCAATGGCTTTCTCTGTCTGTGTGTATATATATATATATATTATAGTGCCCAGCAGAATTGTGGGTTTTTATCAAGACAATATATATATACATATACATATATATCTTGGGGTTGGGGTTCTTATATTCCTTTTCATTGATATTCACTCATCTATTTATTGTAAGTTAGTTCATTATTTTAGTCGCTTATTTTCAATTGTCTTCTTTGATACACTTACGCTTTTTCTTTATTCTATTAATCCTTTATTTGCTCTCAAAAAGTTATTATAATATAAATAATTAAAATATAATATAAATTATTATTATATATATATATTGTGTGTGTGTGTGTGTGTGGTTTTGTAAACGACAAAGAGTGGTGAAAAATAAACCCAGTGCATGTAACCATTCCATCTCCATCGTCGCAATAATGCGTGTAAAGATGAAATACATTTAAAATACAGAGGTGTTTTTTCTCTCTCAGGAATAAAATGATAATCCTGTGGCCTACCAATGCTTCCACCCAAAACTGATATTTAAGAGAAGAAAGAAAATATACTGTAAAATATTGTTGCCAAAAAAAAAGTAGATCAGTGGAATTATATTCTATGAAATCTGTGTGCCTTATATGCTCCGTATCCATAAGGATGCAGAAGGATATAAGGATACATATATGTAATATATCTATCTATCTATCTGTTTGTCTGTCTGTCTGTCTATCTGTATGTCTGTCTATCTATCTGTCTGTCTGTCTGTTTGCTGTCTATCTATCTATTTATCTAATTCTCATCTAATTATTTATTCATATTCAGCTAGTTAGTTAGCTAGTTAGTCAATCAGTCAGTCAGTCAGTCAGTCAGTCAGTCAGTTAGTTATTTAGTCAGTTAGTCCGTCATTTAGTTAGCTAGTTAGTGATTGTATTGTATTGTTTTGTATACTGGATTAAGTCACTGTTAAATCATTTTTTAGCTAATAAGCTAAGTAGTCAGAGCGTGTGTTAGTTAGTTAGTTAGTTAGTTAGTTAGTTAGTTAGTTAGTTAGTTAGTTAGTTAGTTAGTTAGTTAGTTAGTTAGTTAGTTAGTTAGTTAGTTAGTTAGTCAATCAGTCAGTTAGTTAGTTATTCAGTTAGTCCGTCAATTAGTTAGCTAGTTAGTGACTGTATTGTATTGTTTTGTATACTGGTTTCAAGTCACTATTACATCATTTTTAAGTTAGTAAACTAAGTAGTCAGTAAGTGTGTAGGTTAGTTAATTAGTTATTTAGTTAGTTAGTCAATCAGTCAGTCAGTCAGTTAGTTATTTAGTTAGTTAGTTCGTCAATTAGTTAGCTAGTTAGCGATTGTATTGTGTTGTTTTGTATACTGGATTAAGTCACTATTAAATCATGTTTTAGTTTAGAAGCTAAGTTGTCAGTAACTGTGTTAGTTAGTTAGTTAATTAGTTAGTTACTTAGTTAGCTAGTTGTCCATTCATTTGTTTATCTATTCATTTATTTGCTTATTTTCAATTGTTTGCTTCTTCAATATAGTTTACAAATTCCTTAGAGTATTTAGTCATTTATGCGCTTCGTTTTTTACTCCTTCATTCTGGGTTTTCTCTCTCTCTCTCTCTCTCTCTCTCTCTCTCTCTCTCTCTCTCTCTCTCTCTCTCTCTCTCCTCTCTCTCCTCTCTCTCTCTCTCTCTCTCCCCTGTGTCTCATATCACGTATATGTTGTATATCTGTCTGTCTGTCTGTCTGTATGTATGTATGTCTGTCTGTCTGTCTGTCTTTCTGTCTGTATGTATGTATTTATTTATGTATGTATTTATTTATGTATGTATGTTTTTATGTACGTGTATGTATGTATTTATGTATGTATTTATTTA
>CM054146.1:27689094-27694094 GCA_028751875.1 Rapana venosa
TGTTGAAAAGAAGAAAATCATTGTATACTGGGCTTTCAATGGGCAATTAAAATCTGGTTTTCTAGATATTTTTGAATTGTTCCTGGGCTAGATCTCCAAAGGTTCCCCAATGGCGAGATTTTTTCCGTATGTGACTTTTTTTTGCCCACCCTAAAGGTAGCATGTGGCACTCTTGGGGATCAGCGACTAGGTTGGCCCAGGATAGGTAGGGGTGGAAGCGCTTTGTTGCTGCCCTACACACACCACTGGGTGTAATGGTTAATGATGATGATGATGATGATGATGATGATGATGATGATGATGATGATGATGATGATGATGATGATGATGAAAGGTAGCCACAGTCTGATGTTTAACACTTAGTGTTTTGACACGAACCTGACCTCAAGCATGACCCTGGGGGGTACGGGATAGCCTGGTGGCTAGCGTGATGCGCTCGTGATCTGCTGACCCGAGTTCGATTCCCGTTCAAGAGGATTTTTTTCCTCTGGAGTTAACATCAGTGCCGACTCCACTCTCCCCAAATGTCCTTCAGATGAGACTGTAAAGCGAGGTCCCGTTGGCGAACGCACGCAGAACATCTTGCGCACACGTTAAAACCCGTTAAATGCTTTTTGGAAGAGTACGCCTTTGCGTGCCGGTGGGAACGGATGACAAAATTTACAATACTGCATACACGCGGGGACTGGATGTAAAAAAGTGCACATGAGCGCTTTTTCCATTATCCTCGAAATAAAATAATAATAATAATAATAATGATGATGGTGGTGATGATGATGATGATGATGATGATGATGATGATGATGATGATGATGATGATGATGATGATGATGATGATGATGATGAAGCTTTGGTAGTTGCTGATAATAACCACAAGCTTTTTACTAAAGCTTACGTGAAATTGTTGTTATGCTCTCCAATGTCATTTTGAGATTCTTGTTTTACCTCAACCACGCAGAAGGCTCCTGGCTTAGCATGCTTTTTAGATCCATCCTCTTGCCCTCTTTTCCCCAGAAAGGCTCCAAAGATAACAATTGTCTACAATGTCGAAGTTGTATGGTGCTGGGTCTGACTTGTCAGGCGCTTAAGGGCAGCGCTACGCATTTTCGCTTATATGACAGACAGTCTGAGCGTTAGACATAGAGGACGAAGAAGAAGAATTGACGGGAGTGTTCTGGAAGACTGCACACACACTAACATTATGGACAGGTTTGATGAAAGTGCAATTGTGTCTCTGCCGACGAACATAGGTTAAAATCATAACCCGCCTACTTAACTCAACGCAACGCAACTGTCTCCATCACCGCTGTCGTCGGTAGGAGCTCCACATTAATGCCTCAAGGTTCGCCATCTTTTTTTTGTCTCTGGCTGAGTTCTACGATCTCCTGTAGCCCTCCCAGACAACTGATCTCAGTGGTGTTGGCAGTGTAGGATGGTGGTGGTCTGCCTCTTTTCTTTCTGCCCTCAACTTTACCTTGGAGAACTGTCGTCATCAGATTTGTCTGTGTGATTCTGTTTGCATGACCAACATATTTCAATCTTCGCTTATTAACTTCAACCAACATTTGTCTTTGCAATCGGCAAACAACTGTATTTTTCGTCAGTGTTACCTTTTTGGATGAGATGCTTAAAGGAGGTCCACTTGACATATTTCACGAATGCATAAGAAAAAAGTCCACACAAAAAGTATTTTAAAAATTATACAAAAATCCCTCACGGACAAGAAACAATGTAGCACATACAGAAAAAAAAAATCATGCATATCCAGATTTCAAATAGGAAAAAAAACATGCTTTTACTTATATTGGCAATCCTACGAGCTCTAGCAAAGGAACGAAAACATAACTTGTAAAGCAATGCAGTGCAGTACACCGCCATTTAATGTAACAGAAAAGAAAAAAACAATATATACAAAATCCTACGTGGTCGGAGCACTCGCTTTCCCCCAGCCAAGTTAAGCAGCGTCGAGCGTGGTTACCACTTGGATGGGTGACCGTTTGCGCGCCTTGGCTTCAGTACAGTTCCCCCAGTTCACCCAGCTGTAAATGGGTACCTGCCCTCTTTAGGGTCAGGGAAGGTAAAGCAGCGAGGGAGAGGAGATGGGCGCCGCCCTCAATATGCTGGCCCTAGAGAAGTGAGGTCTCTGACGCCTCGCTCCCCTACGACCTTATAGGTTATGGGACTCCTTTACCTTTACCTTTACAAAATCCTACCATACAATGCAATATCTTGGCACAGACACCCGAAATTTTACAGAAAAAGTCTATAGTGACTGCATGCGATACAGTGTATTTATTATAATGCACTGTATTTTTACACCAAGATATAACAACATAAAATACAAGCACTCGTGCTTTACGCAGTGTGTTAACATTCTTTTTTTATAGAGAAGAAAATGCTGTCTTACACATAAAAAAACTAGCTTATTTATCTATTTATTCATTCCTTTTTTTTCGTTCCTCGGCTAGATCTACGACATTCACCAACGGTGAGATTTTTTTCCGTGTGGGAAGGTTTTTGCCCATCATTAAGGTAAACATATTCCGACTTCGGAGATGATGTTTAAACACAACACCAGTGTGCATGTGTATAGATATTTATTTATTTATTTGTCGTCTGTTGGTATAGATTCAGACTTCCTTGTAGGAAGATTTCTAGGACTGGTATGAACGGCACTGTTTGCTTGATGATGGAACATAAGCTTTGTTGAGAAAGGTCATTACCTCTAGCTTGTGCATGTTTGTTTGCTCATGAAGTTTCCAGAATGTTTTACAGTATTCTAAGAATTTTTAGAAGGCTCCAGAATGTTTTACAGTATTCTAAGAATTTTTAGAAGACTCCAGAATGTTTTACAGTATTCTAAGAACTTCTAGAAGTTTCCAGAATGTTGTACAGTATTTTAAGAATTTCTAGAATACTCCCGAATGTTTTACAGTATTCTAAGAATTTCTAGAAGTTTCCGGAATGTTGTACAGTATTGTAAGATTTTCTAGAAGTTTCCAGAATGTTTTACAATCTTCTAAGAATCTCAAGAAGTTTCCAGAATGTTTTACAGTGTTCTAAGAATGTCTAGAAGACTCCAGAATGTTTTACAGTATTCTAAGAATTTCTAGAAGTTTCCAAATTGTTTTACAGTATTCTAAGAGTTTCTAGAAGACTCCAGAATGTTTTACAGCATTCTAAGAACTTCTAGAAGTTTCCCAAATATTTTACAGTATTCTAAGCATTTCGAGAGGACCCCAGAATGTTTCACAGTATTCTAAGAATTTCGAGAAGACTCCAGAATGTTTTACAGTATTCTAAGAATTTCGAGAAGACTCCAGAATGTTTTACAGTATTCTAAGAATTTCGAGAAGACTCCAGAATTCTTTACAGTTTTCTAAGAATGTCTAGAAGACTCCAGAATGTTTTACAGTATTCTAAGAATTTCTAGAAGTTTCCAGAATGCTGAACTGTACCCTAGATGTTTCTGTAGTTTCCAAAATGTTCCGGAGAGTTCCTTAAACTTCAGGAGTCTTCCACGCCTTTACCAGCGGCTACAGTCGAAGTGGCCTGATACCCCATATATATATATATATATATATATATATATATATTATATATATATATATATATATATATATATATATATATATATATATATATATGAGGTGCTGTTATCTCAACAAGAGAGAAGGAGAGCACGAAAGGCAGAGAGAGAAGGGGAGGACAGTGGCAGGTAGATGAAGAGATTACCTGAAGAAGGGGGCAGTGATCTTGAAGGAATAAAAAGAGAGCCATGAGGACTGCGAAAGTCATCAACTGATTGAGCTCGTATTTAGCGAGTGTAGTCCACAGAGTTTTGGCTGTTGATCCACAGTGATTGTGGAAAGGTCTTATCTTTTTTGTTTTTTTATTTTTGTATTTAGAACGTTTGTATGGGAAATGAATATTGTTTTGCAATGATTCAATAGAATATTTTAAAAAACCTTACTTGATTCCTGAGTCAACTTGTGCTCTGTCTGGATGTGATTCACCGAGAGATAGGAAGGAACCAACTCTTGCCATAAAGTCAGCGTTCTACGTCCACTGGAGCGTTGTTAAAGAACAACGGAAAGTCCGTTCTTACCTGCAATGAATGGCCTACTTTTACCGATACGCAGAACAGGTTTTAACATGTACACAAGATGTTCTGTGCGCGTTTGTACTCGGCACCTTGGTTTATAGTCTCATCTGATGGACTTTAGGGGGAGTGGAGTCAGCACTGATGTTAACTCCAGAGAAAAAAATCCCCCTGACGTAGTGATTAGCTCGAACATGGATTCATACTGGGTGGTCAAATTAAGAGGGCAACGTTCTAACCACTAGGCCATACCACCATCATTTATTTTTTATATATTCATTCATTCATCAATTTATTTTCATCACAAAAGTCAAAAGGCGCAATTTCCCATCATAAAACATCCCACCATTCTGACAAAGATGGCGCTCTTCAGGAAGCCCTACTTCAGAACGAGGTTAAAGCATTCACAACGAGGCAAAGATGGCTGTCGCGTTAGTCATATGAGTTATGCGCTTTGTTTATTGGAAATGCGACGTGTCACGGGCTGGGGTAAATTGAGTTTGAGGTGAATTTCGAGAAACGAAGCGTCTGACAATCATTGCAGATGCCTGTTCTGAGACAGCAAGGCATTACTTTCCACTGAGTAATGGCAGGAATAATTGAGGCCGGCACCTTGCTTTCTTTCAGTCTGGAGTGGAGTTGTTCTTTAAAAAAACAAACAAACAAAACCAACGACTTCTCCAATAAAACAGACGATAGGAGCTAGGTGTTTTTGACAATGTTCATTTTTGAACTGTCGCTGATTGTGTCTGCCAAGGTGCACTGCACATGGTCTGAGAATGTATGGGTGTGAGTGTGTGTGTCTGTTTATTTGTCTTTTGTTGTTGTGCTCTCTCTCTCTCTCTCTCTCTCTCTCTCTCTCTCTCTCTCTCTCTCCTCTCTCTCTCTCTCTCTCTCT
>CM054146.1:27699094-27724094 GCA_028751875.1 Rapana venosa
TGTAGTCGGCATTGGTGGTAACTCCAAGGGGAGGAAAATATCTTTTAGAACGGGAGTGTTGATTGAAGCTCAAACCCTGGCGGTCAAATCGCAAGGGCAACCTTCTAACCACTAAACTATCCCCAACCCCCATTAACTTTTTTTCTGTTGCTTGTTTTTTTTGGTTGTTTTTTGGTTGTTGGGTTTTGTTGTTGTTGTTTTGTTGTTTTTTTGGGGGGGGGGGGTTGGGGGGAGGGGTATGGGAGGTTAGTAGGGGTGTGGTTGGTTTTTCATATATAAAAAAAATGGAAGAGGAGGGGGGGGGGGGAGGTGTGCAGAAAAAGGACAACACTTCCCAAAACCAAACTTGGAAGCCCGAGGGCAATTTCAACACAAGAACGTGTGTTGCAAAAAAACCCACGTGACGAGGAATTTTAACCAATCAGAATGTTGCGAGTCAATCTGCCCGTTTCATGGTGCTCCTCACGTCTTCCACAATGCACGGCAAACATGGCGTATTCGGGTCACCAAACTGACCCAGAGGGGAAAGAGGTGAAGAATCCTGAATCTTTTTTTTAAAATGTTTTAAATAAAAGAACGTTGGTTCTGGCTTTACATTCTTTTATGATAATGTGCGTGTGCTTGCACTCGCATGCAGGCTTGCACATACCCACAGTGTGTGTGTGTGTGTGTGTGTGTGTGTGTGTGTGTGTGTGTGTGTGTGTGTGTGTGTGTGTGTGTGTGGTGTGTTGTGTGTGTGTGTGTGTGTGTGTGTGTTTGTTTGTTGTTTTATTGTCAAAAATACAAAGTGGTCTACATATTTGGTAACTTTTATAAACAGAAATGCACAGCTAATTCAGCTTATTTTTCATACCACTTTAAGTCACGAGATTTCTCTGCATAATGCTCTTGGTAACTTGTATAAGACAGAATGCCACAGCTATTCAGCTTATTTATTCATACACTTAAGTCAGAGATTTTCTTCAATGTAAATTCGGGCTGCTTCACCCGGCAGAGCGCGTCGCCACAAGAGCAGCGCCACCCTTTTTTGTGTTTGTTTTTGTTGGCAGCTGTATTTTTTTCCCTATCAAATGTATAATAACAGATACGGTAACAATTGTATTTCGTAAGAAACATCAACAAAGAAGAAAGACAGACAGACCGAAAGAAAGAAAGAAAGAGACAAACCAAAACAACTATCTTGACAGCAAGTAAGACAAAGAAAGAGAAATACAGACAGGTATCAGTAGTAGTTCCCTGCAATTACTTAACAGTTGCATAGTCATGCTTCTTTTTTAAAAAATCTCATTGAATCAATGAATCTTTTATCTACATCTTCACAACTGTGATATAAGACAACACCAACCCCCCCCCCCCCCCCCCCCCCCCCACACACACACCACAAACACACACGTACGCACGCACACACACACACAATATCCAATGTCACTTTTCAGTGGATAGACGTTTACACACACACACACACACACACACACAACACAACACACAACACAACACACACACAACACACACAAAACAACACAACACACAACACAACACCAACACACACAACACAAACACACACACACACACACACACACACCACACACACACACACACACACACACACACACACACACACACACACACACACAACACAACACACACTCAAATCTCACTGAGAAAAGACGCACCATACAGTCAGTCATGAAAGCTTCACTGGTTTCTGGCTCAATGTTGAATACCAGCAGTGTTCCCTTGGTGTGCAAATATTCCTGGTCTTGGGCTCCGGTCCAAGCTGAATAGACCCCCCCATTCAGGAAAGAAAGCGAGGCGAAAATTGCTTGTTCGTGGATTACCTTCTTTCTTTGCGAGGTAAACCATTGTATACTTCGGTCTGAGTCTGGAGTGGTTAAGAGGAATGCCTTGTGAAGTGGTCAGAGATAAAGAGGAGACTGAACCATCAACTATGCTGGTGGTTAGCCTGTGGGTTACGGGCTGGATGGAAGGAAGGTCGCGGGTTCGAGTCCAATGAAGAGTCATAGGTTTAGGGAGGGGGGGGAGGGGGGTTTACGGGCAGGGGGGGGGGGGGGGGATGGGGGAGGGGGGTGAGAACTCTAGCCAGCTCTTACCCAGAGTGAGTTTGCTGCGGGTTAATTTGGGGGAAAACTGGGGACCACACAGTCGAGCGTCTTTATTCACTTAATGAGTACGATTCTGAGAGTGTTGCTCTCATGACCTAACCAGCACTGCAGGTGTCTGTATCTCTCGGGTCGGGTTGATGCTTGGGTATGATTATCGTGGTAGGAAGTGTCTACAGAGTGCAGCCCTGACAAGTGATTTCAAAGCACGTGCAGTTCCACGGCAGCATCCTGACAATCCTCCTCCTCGTTGTCATTGATCATCATGCAGTGACGGAAAAATCATCTCTCAGTTGATGGTCCCAGTTGGTCAGGTCTCGTGGTGACCTCATATTCGGTTTCCTCCATAAACTTCTGTGCTTTGTGGGGAGTTTGTTTCAAAGCCTTTGGGGTTAGATTAATTTTTACGGGAGAAATCGGTGAATGGACGTTGTGGTGGTTGCCACCTCGGGTGGGTGTCTCATTCATTCTGGCTCCGCAACTGAGCTAACAGTAGGGGGATTAGGAGATGGTCTTTACTTTACTTTTTCCTTCCGCTTGTACTCTGTGGCGTCGTGGGGAGATATAACTGTCTGTCTGCAGCAAGGCGGGTAGCTTGGAGGAGGGACAGACAATCCATGGACTTTCAGTGTTTCTGCCACGGAATCACTCCAGCGTCGCCTGGGTCTACCTCTGGCCCTCGTGCCAGAGTACCTCAAGTTGTAAGCACGCAGGGCTGGCTGGTTTGGCGGCATCCGTGTGAGGTGCCCGAACCATTTGGTTCGTTGTTGTTCAATATGGTGTAGGGCGGGTGTGGCTCTTACCATGTCTCTGATCACCTCGTTTCTTATCTTGTCTCTACTGGTCTTGTTGACGGCTTTCCTCAAGCACTTCATCTCGCACATCTCGCATCTCTAGGAGATGGTGTCCTGCCTATATACTAGTTCAGAACAAGCACCACTGAACTCCGCCAAAGTCACTTTTTTTGTTTTTTATTTTATTCTATTCTTTTATTTCGAGGATAATGGAATAAGCACTCATGTGGATTTTTTTCATCGTCCCCGTGTGTATGCAGTTTTGTAAATTTTGTCATCCGTTTCCACCGCGCACACAATGACCTACTCTTCCAAAAAGCGGAACGGGTTTTAACGTGTGCGCAAGATGTTCTGCGTGCGTTCGCACTCGGCACCTCGGTTTATAGTCTCATCTCATTTGTGTGTGTGTGTGTGTGTGTGTGGTGTGTGTGTGTGTGTGTGTGTGTGTGTGTGTGTGTGTGTGTGTGTGTGTAGTGTGTGTGTTGTGTGTGTGTGTGTGTGTGTGTGTGTGTGTGTGTGTGTGTGTGTGTGTGTGTGTTGTGTGTGTGTGTGTGTGTGTGTGTGTGTGCGTGTACGTGTTCCCACTGGGGTATTTCAGTCTTAGCATCTGTCCACAACCACCAACTTTACCATCCAAATTTCCACAGCCGAAAGAGAAAGGAGAAGAAATAAGAGGTGGTGGTGGTGGTGGTGGTGGTGGTGGTGGTGGTGGTTGCGGGCATGGAGGTGGGATGGGGGGTGGAATGTGGCAGGGGGTGGGCTGTATGAGGCAAGGGAGTTAAATAAGGGGAAGGAGGGGCAACTAACTATGACAATGTTGACAGAGTGACAACGATCCACGATCCCGACTTATTCCGTGGCACGACTTCTCTCCCCTGCTCAACCCCACCCCCCCCCCCTCCACCACAATCACCACCACCATCACCACTCCTCCTAAAAAAATCTGCTATTTCTCCGCCGCGCTCCCTCCTCGGACAACCCCCCCCCCTCCCCCCCCCCTCCCACACACACACACCATTCCTTCTCCCCTCGGTCTGTTTTTTGTCTTTCTATCTGTGTGTCTGTGTGTCTGTGTGTGTGTGTTCTCTCTCTCCTCTCTCTCTCTCTCTCTCTCTCTTCTCTCTCTCTCTCTCTCTCTTCTCTCTCTCTCTCTCTCTCTCTCTCTCTCTTCCTCTGTGTGTGTGTGTGTGTGTGTGTGTGTGTGTTGCGTGCGTGCGTGCGTGCGTGCGTGCGTGTGTGTGTGTGTGTGTGTGTGCGTGTGTGTGCGTGCGTGCGTGCGTGTGTGTGTGTGTGTGTGTCTCATTCCCAACCCTTAGTTTTCAAAATCCATTCGTCCATTTGTAAAAATTCATCATTGGTGAATTCTGAGATCTAGCCGAGAAGGAACAAATGGGGATGGGGGGGGGGGGGGGGGGGGGGGGGGGGGGGAGGAAGGGGGGGGGGGTGGTGGGTGGGGGGGGGGGGGGAATTCTAAAAAAAAAATTCCCCATTCCTCTGGTCCAAACCCCTTCATCTTCTGTCTCGACTTTGCCTACAATTTTCTTCTTCTCTTTTCTCTTCTCATTGTCTTCTCTCTACTCTCTTTTCTTTTCTTGACTTTTCTTTCATTTTTTCTTCTTCTTTTTATCTTTCTCTTTTCTTTTCTTCTCTTCTTCTTTTCTTTTCTTTCTTCTCTTTTCTTTTCTCTTTTTCTTCTTCTCTTTTTTTCTTTCTCTTTTTCTTCTTTTCTTCTTCTCTCTTTTCTTTTTCTCTCTTTCTTTTCTTTTTTTTTCTTCTCTTCTTTCTTTTCTTCTTTCTTCTTCTTTTCTTTTCTCTTTTCTTCTCTTCTTCTTTTCTTTCTTTTTTTTTTCTTTTCTTCTTCTTCTCTTTTCTTCTCTTCTCTCTTTTCTTTTCTTTTCTCTCTTTCTTTTTCTTTTTCTTTTCTTCTTCTCTTTTTTTTTCTTTTCTTCTCTTCCTTTCTTTCTTTTTCTTTTCTTCCTTCTCTTTTCTTTTCTTTTCTTCATCTTCTCTCTTTCTTTTTCTTTTTCTTTTCTTTCTTTCTCTTTCTTTTTTCTTTTCTCTTTTCTTTTCTTTTCTCTTCTTTCTTTTCTTTTCTTCTTTCTCTTCTCTTCTCTCTTTTCTTTTCTTTTTCTTCTTTCTCTCTTTTCTTTTCTTTCTTCTCTTCTTTTTTCTCTCTTTTCTTTTCTCTTTTTTTTTCTCTTTTCTTTTTCTTTTTTTTCCCCTTTCTTTTCTTCTCTTCTTCTTTTCTTTTCTTTCTTTTCTTTTTTTTTTTTCTCTGTTCTTGTCTTCTCTTCTCTTCTCCTTTCTTTTTTCTCTTTCTTTTTTTTCTTTTCTTTTTTCTCTTCTCTTCTCTCTTTTCTTTTCTTTTTTCTCTGCTCTCTTTTCTTCTCTTTCTTTTCTTCTCTTTTTTTTTCTTTCGTCTTTTCTTTCTTCTCTCTTTCTTGTCTTCTTTTTTTATCTTTTCTTTTCTTCTCTTCTCTCTTTTCTTTTCTCTGTTCTTTGGTCTTCTCTTTTCTTCTCTTTTCTCTTTCTTCTTTTTTATATTCTCTTTCTTTTTTTCTTGTCTTTTCTTCTTCTCTCTTCTCTTCTCCTTTGTTCTTTTCCCTGTCTTTTCTCTTCTCCTGACTTCTCTTTTCTTTTTTGGTTGTTGTTGTTGTTTTTTTCTTTCTTCTCTTCTTGCTCCCCTTTCTTCTCTATTCTCTTTTTCTCCGTTGTTCTCTTCTCTTGTCTTCTCTTGTCCTGAATTTTTTTTTTCTTTTTCTTTTTTCTTCCTTTTCTCTTTTCTTTTCTTCGTCCTCTTTTCTCTTTTCTTCTCTCTTTTGTTCTTTTCTCTGAAAGGTTAGTTGATTTGTTGGTGGACGGGTTAGTATTTATTTCGTTTACGATTAGTTCATCTTCATGGTGAGATCTGATTTGTATTTGAAAGAAAAAAACAAACAAAACGTTTTTCTTTCTGATCTGCTCTTCTCTGTTCCGTACCTGTGATTCTATATGACAGAAGAAGAAAGATGGAAGAGAGTGTGGAAGGAAGGAAGAGAAAGAAAATGAAAACAATGTAAGAAGGAATAAGGGGGAGGGGGATGAATACTGATAAAAATAACAGATGAAGTCAGAGACAGACAGATAGACAGACAGAGGGACGAATAGACAGACAGACAGACAGGCATTCAGACAGGCAGACGTAGACGGAGACAGAGTTGTTGTAGTTGTTGGTGGTGGGTGTTCTCTTGAATAACGCCTTGGGCGTCACTCAACCCTTGCAAGCCAAGTTGTACGGCCTACGAGAGGAGCTGGAAAGGACTTGCCGTTATTTTTCCCAAAGACATCTGACGGTGTAAGAAGCGAACGAGAGAAGAAGAAGAAGAAGATTTAAATTGTGTACATTGTCTTTCTTATGAATAATAATAATAATAATAATGATAATAATAATAATAATAACTAGAATTTACATAGGGCTCTATCTTGCAAAAACAAATCAAAGCGCTTCCATTCAACCCACTCCTACACATGCAACCAAAAATGATTTACAGTTTTTAACAAATCCAAATGTGCGCGTGCACGCACACACACACACACGCACGCTCGCGCGCACACACACACACACACACACACACACACACACACACACACACACACACACACACACACACACCACACACTACACTACACTACACTACACTACACTACACTACACTAAACCACACTTCAGGGGGGTAATGGGAGTTTTGGCTGTTGAAGACAGGGATAGATATGAGATGAAACAGGAGGAAAAAGTCTTATGTTTGAAATAGGTATGTCTCGAGGCTGGATTAAAAAGTGTCGTATGTAGGATTTTGACGAAGGGAGAGAGGGAGGTCATTCCAGATTGATGGACCAGAAACAGAAAAAGAGCGACGGCCAACGGTGGATTGGTTGAATCTAGATATTCGTAAGCACAGGCTATCTGCAGCAGAGCGGAGGGAGCGAGAAGGAGTGTACTGATGAGGACATTTACATAGATAGGAGGGTGCTGTTTTGTGTAGGCATTTGTGACAGAGGGTACTGATCTTGTACTTTACTCTCTGTGGCACAGGCAACCAATGGAGAGATCGCAAGAGAGGAGTAATATGCTCAGATTTCTTTTTGTCTTTTTGAGGACTAATCGAGCTGCAGAGTTTTGTATGTGTTGAAGGGAGGGGATAGGTGATGCTGGAAGACCAGCCAAAAGAGAATTACAATAGTCCAGACCTGAAAGAATAAGAGATGTGACACGTTTGGATGTTGCATAAGCGGACAGGTACTTTCGGACTGAGACTTATACACCGTAATTGATAGTAGCAGGTCTGGCAGGTCTTATCACACCTAGGAATTACTGCGAAACTATACGCGCATACTGAACGAGAAGTTTGCATGTAAAGTGGCTGATTTTTCCAGTATCTCACCACACAGGCAGCCGACTCTTACTTCCGAGGATTTTCACTCTTTTTGATAGAGGATACAGGTCGTTTATGGCCTACTAAGGTTCTGCGCTAGAAGCTTCCCCTTTTCTATCACTCTCTTTATTTTCTTTTGCTGGTCTATCTCTTTATCTTCCCATATTCTCTCTTGCTTTTTTTTTTTGCCTTCCCCGTCTCATTCTCCTGCCATTTGTTTCAAGCAAAATCTTAAAATATTTTCTTCCTATTATATCATACTATGACTGTTGCTTGTAGTGTTTTGTTCTAGCGACTATGTAGAGATAATTATTGTAAACCACTGGGATAGGCACAGGATTTCCGTTCTGCAGTGTTACTTGCCCATAGTGGCATTTTCCTTATATATATTTGTCTGTACATTGAAATGTTCATTATCCTTTTTTTTTAAATTTGTAACTCGGGGATGAGAGATTAAGCAGAATGGCTGTGTTTTGTTTTGTTTTGGGATTTCTTTTGTTTTGGGGTTTGTTTGGGGTTGGGGGTTTTTTGTGGGTTTTTTTGGGGGGGGCTTTTGACTTTTGTTTGTTTTGTTGGGTTTTTTTTTGGGGGGGGTGTTTTTTGTTTTTTTGTATTCTGTTGTTGTTGTGTGTTGTTGTTTGTGTGTGTGTATGTGTGTGTGTGTGTGTGTGTGTGTGTGTGTGTGTGTGTGTGTGTGTGTGTGTGTGTGTGTGTGTGTGTGTGTGTGTGTGTGTGTGGTGTTGTGTTGTTGTTTTTGTTGTTGTTGGTTTTTTTGTGGTTGTTTTTGTGTGTTTTTTTGGGGGGTATATGTTTCTGTTTGGTTTGGATTGGGTGGATTATTGGCTTTATTATTTTGGGGGGTTTGGTTGGGGGTTTTTTTCACTGTTTTATTTTTGTTTTGTCTGCATTTTTGCTTATTCAAAACTCTGACCTTATTGGCGCACCTGTGCTTGTTGTTTCACAAAGGATGCTGCACGACTAAATTAAGCATGAAGGGAGCACAGGCTGCGACGACAAAGATGACAGAAAGCGATGCTGGCTCTGTCTATTGTATCGTCTATCGCCCATCTTTCTTTCTTTTCTTTTCTTTTCTTTCTTTTCTTTTCCTTCTTTCTGTGTGTGTGTGTGTGTGTGTGTGTGTTGTGTGTGTGTGTGTGTGTGTGTGTGTGTGTGTGTGTGTGGTGTGTGTTTGTGTTGTGTGTGTGTGTGTTGTGTGTGTGTGTGTGTGTGTGTGTTGTCTGTCTGTCTGTCTGTCTGTCTGTCTGTCTGTCTGTCCGTCTGTCTGTCTGACTGTCTGTTTGTCCATGTGTCTTTCTTTCTTTCTTTCCTTTTGTCTTTCATAC
Source organism: Rapana venosa (assembly GCA_028751875.1). Classification (NCBI taxonomy): domain Eukaryota; kingdom Metazoa; phylum Mollusca; class Gastropoda; order Neogastropoda; family Muricidae; genus Rapana; species Rapana venosa. The sequence goes on from CM054146.1 coordinate 27,707,764, forward strand.
TTTTGTTATTTTCTTTATCTTCTTGTTTTCTTTCTTTCTTTTTACTTTCTTTATTTTTACTTTCTTTCTTTTTACTTTCTTTCTTTGTTTCCTTCCTTCTTTCTTTCATACTATGTTTGTTTTCTTTTTTTCTTTTCTTCTTTTTTTCTTTTTTCTTTCTTTCTGTCTTTCTTTCTTTCTTTCTTTCTATGTTATTTTCTTTTTTCTTCCTGTCTGTCTGGTTTCTTTCTGTCTAATTGTCTTTCTTTCTTTCTATCTTTCTTTCTTTCTGTCTTTCTTTCTTTCGTACTTTCTTTCTTTTTTCTACTTTTCTTTCTGCCTTTCTTTCTTTCTTTCTCTATTTCTTTCTTTCTTTCGTACTTTCTTTCTACTCTCTTTCTTTCTTTGTTCTTTCTTACTTAGTTATTTTCTTTTTTCCGTGTGTCTTTCTTACTTTCTTTCTTTCTCGCTCTCTGTCTTTCTTTTTTTCTGTCTTTGTTCTATTTCTATCTTTCTTTCCATCTGCCTGCCTGCTTCTGTCCGTCTGTCTGTCTTTCTGTCTGTCTGTTCATCTGTCAGTCTATTTAAACTTTGTTTGTCTGTCTGTCTGTCTGTACTGTCTGTCTGTCTGTCCTTTCTTCTTACTTTCTTGTTCTGTCCTTCTTCCTTCTCTCTGTCTCCTGTCTCACTTCCTCTTCTTAACTCTTCAGCCTCTCTCCCCCCCCTCCCCCCCCCCCCATCCCCCCCCCCCCTCCCCCCCCCCCCCCCCCTCCCCCCCCCCCCCCCCCCCCCCCCCCTCTCTCTCTCTCTCAAAATAATAAGAAAATTATCAAAGAGTATCGGATTAAAGATTATCAAAGATTCTCTCTCTCTTTCGTTCTCCACCCCCCCACCCCCCCCCCATCACCCCCCACTCCCACCCCTATCCCCCATCCCCACTTTCCCTCCCCAGCCTTCTTGCCTTTCTTTTCAGTGACTGGTTTGTGTGTGTGTGTGTGTGTGTGTGTGTGTGTGTGTGTGTGTGTGTGTGTGTGTGTGTGGTGTGTGTGTGTGTGTGTGTCTCTCTCTCTATCTCTATCTCTCTCTCTCTCTCTCTCGCTCTCGCTCTCGCTCTCGCTCTCGCTCTCTTGCACCCGCATCTAGAAACATTTTACAATAGATAGCGAGTGACCAACAGCTTACGTTTTCTGTTACCGAGATCCCCTTTGCAATACTGGCAGCCAGACAACAGAACAGGACTGTGCTTATTTTATTAATTATTCTTTTATATCGAGGATCATGGAATAAGCACTTATGTGCTTTTTTACATCCAGTTCCCGTGTGTATGCGGTTTTTTCAATTTTGTCATCCGTTCCAACCGGCACGCAATGGCCTACTCTTACGAAAAGCGGAACAGGATTTAACGTGTGCTCCAGGGGAAAATATCCCCTTGAACGGGAATCGAACCCGGGTCGTCAAATTGCCAACGCAATGTTCTAACCACTAGGCTATCCTCTGTGTGTGTGTGTGTGTGTGTGTGTGTGTGTGTGTGTGTGTGTGTGTGTGTGTGTGTGTGTGTGGTGTGTGTGTGTGTGTGTGTAGTTGTATGTGTGTGTGCGTGCGTGCGTGTGTGTGTTTGTGTGTGTGTGTGTGTTGAAAAAAGTACCATACCATTAGATATTCTTCTAAAAACGAAAATATTAAAACAGCAGAGTGTTTTGCTTTCTTAAACTAAAAAATCAATGATATTCATAGAAATGGGTGGGGAATTAAGTCAAAATAGAATTTTGCAAGGGTTCTTTTCGGATTTCAAGAGAGAGAGAAACTGATAAGTTGGGTGTTTTTTTTCAAATTTACAACTAGGAAAAGATACTATTTCAATTTATTTTTAAGGAAATGAAATTATCGGCCAGGATTTTCTGTTGTATTATTTTGGAAAAAGTAAATTCAGAAAGAAATTCTTCTTTGTTGTCGTCGAACACTCCATCAACAACTATTGTTGTCTGTTGTATTTTTTTTGTAAATGCGTCACGCTGCCGCTAAGTGCCTGACAAGTCAGGCCCAGCGCATACGACTTGTGCATAAGACAGAATTGTTATCTTTTTAAGTCTTCATGGAATGGACAAAGGCAGGAAAACGGACCAAGAAGGCAGAAAATAGACAAGAAGGAGGTGACAGGAAGAAAAGGAACAAGGCAGAAACACAGAGAGTGATAGAAAAGAGGACATTTCTAGCACAGAATTCATAGAATCCCACTATTTATTCTGAAAGAAATTGATTCTCAATCGTTAGCAACCCATTCTTGGTATGTTTTAGATGTATGCAACACAGATTGTGCTTATTTCCATGATCAAAAGTGTTTGGGGATGGGAGGGTGCGGGGTTCACTGAAGTTATGTTGCTTTTCACAGATGTAAGGCCATTTACTGAAGAAGGAAAACAAGGTTTTGTTTTATGGAAAGAACCTTTCCCCAGAACTGGTTTAGATTCTATAAGATCAAGATTTTTTTTTAATCAAAGGTTTTGTTTGTTTGGGGGTTGTTGTTTTTTCAGGTGTTTGGCTGGTTTTTCTTTGTTTTGGTTCTTTTTTTCCCCCTTTGCTTTGTTTTGTTTTAACATCTTTTTAGGAATACAGCTAATTATACTGTTATTGCTGTTATTTTTGTTGTTGTTGTTGGGGTTTGGATGGTATTTGGTAGGGGGAGGGGGTGGGTGTTAACTTTTCTTGGGGGTGGGGTTGTTTGTTTTGTGTTTTGTTGTTGTTGTTGTTGTTGTTGTTTGCGGGCAAAGCTTTTTTCAGAAGTACTTCAGCTATTATCAGTGTTGCTATTAATATTATTATTGTTGTTATCATTGTTATTGTTGTTGTTATTATTATTATTTTGTTGTTGTAGTAGGTTTGTTTGATTTTTTGTTCTTCCTGTTGCCTTTTCATAAGTAAAAACTATATCCCTTAGAATGGTGTCTTTATCAGACAGGCTGTCGCGTCATCTTTTGTGTGATATGATTACGCAGTCAGTTTCAGATGCAGAACTAAAAGAAAGACAGAAAGAAAGAGAGAAAGAAAGAAAGTAGGAAATAAAGAGGGAAGAAAGGACAAGAATGAAAAAGAAAGAAAGAAAGAAAGAGGAAGGAAGGAAGGAAGAAAGAAAAAAGAAAGAAAGTAAGAAATAAAGACATAAGGGAGGACAAGAAGGAAAAAGAAAGGAAGGAAGGAAGGAAGGAAACAGGCAGAGTAAAAACAAATAAAAACGAGAAAAAAAAACAGAAAGGAAAAGGAAACTAGACAGACAGATAGATGTACTGGACTGGTATAACAGGTAAAAAAGAAAGAAAGAAAGAAGAAAAGAAAGAAAGAAAGAAAGGAAGGAAGGAGGAAGGAAGGAAGGGGCAGGCAGGAAGGAAAAAGGCAGAGAAAAAAAGCAACAACAACAAAGAAAGAAAGGAAAAGGAAAGTAGAGAGATAGATATATGTACTGCACTGGTACAATAGTCAAAGAAAGAATGAATTAATTAATTAATGAAATGTAGAAAGAAAGATAGTGTTTCGTTCTTTCAACAGACCACACTTTGAACAGAGTTCAGCTTCTACATCTTTACTCGATGCTATCTCAATCGCAACTGGCAATACAAGTGATGCAAACTATTAACATACGTATACTAGTGATGCAACTATTAACATACGTCATACTACCATTAACATACGTAATATAACATACTACTATTAACTTACGTCACATCTCCCTTTCTTCAGGAAAAATAGAAAAGCACAAAATTCAAAACATTATCATTTAAATCCTTAAACTGTCGGTCCCTTTAAAACACATATCTTTCCCCATTAATAATTTTTTCCCCACCCCTTAACCTAAACCACTATTCATTATGTCCATTCCTTTGGTTGCTTACTCTTAATCAAATTACAGTTCAGGGTTCTTTCTTTATGTCGGATAGCACTATTTGCGTTTTTGTTTGTTTGTTTGACAATACAGAGGAGGTTCATTTTGCTTCATATCTCAGGAAATCTGGCTTCTTGCTTTCTCTGCCAGACCTTGTTCGGTAAGGGGTAACTGGTTTGGTGGGTTGTTTGGTTGGAGTCTTGGCCAGTTGTTCTGGCTCCTTAGCGACGACTGTCTCTGACTGGTCGGTGGCTGCAGCTTGGTCTGGAAGGTGGTATTGGAATGGTTGTTCTGAAGAACTGGCATCTGTCTGCTCTGCCCGTGAACTCCTGCTGCCCCCTTCATCCTTCTTTCTCTTCTTTCTGTTGTCGGATTCAGCTTGTCTCCCACCGTTGTGTTCAGGATGCCGCGCTCCTGCTTTCAGTGCCTCTTGTGATGGCTTGCTGTTTGTCTGCTGCGTTTCCGCCATCTTCTGCTGCTGGTTCCTCGGGATGACTTGCTGTTGCTGTTTGAAAATCTGTCTTTCCAGCTCGTCGGAGTTAACTGTACGGGGTAGCTCCATTTCTGGCGTGTCCCGTAGCTGTCAAGGGTTCCTTCTGTACTGACGTCCATCCTCTGTACGGATATTGTACGACCTGATGTTCACTTTGCGGTCTACTTTGGCGCTGATCCACTTCTTAGATCCTGGAGGCTGAAACTTTACTATCTGTCCCGGAATCAGTTAGCAGCTGCATGCCCTGAATGGCTTTCAGTCCTAGTACTGGTTTGCAGTCGGTTTCCGTCACCACGAAGTCGACCTTGTATTTCTTTCCATTCTTCGGGTTCTTCACTCGCAGTACTTTCTCCCCCACAGATTTCATTTCCGTTCCGTTGAACATCACCAGTCTTTTCTTTGTGTCACTCAGGCCAGAACATCTTACATCTCCAGTAATTTCTCTATACAGGCTCTCAGACATAACGTTTGTTGTTGCTCCTGTGTCAAGAAGAAATCTTACTTGCCTTTCATTGATCAGCATTCTTGCCCGTATATTTCTATCATTTTTCTTTGTTTTGTCATCAATCTTGAGAATCTCATCTTCACTTTTCGTTTCTGTCTCTTCTTCTTCGAACTGTCTTATTCTTGTCTTTTTCTGGAAATGCTTGGGTGTTTTGCAGCACAAAGCGAAATGGTTATTTGCTCCACAGGCTTTGCATTTCTTTCCAAAAGCTGGACATTTTTCTTTTGCTCTTGGGTGCTTTCCACCGCAATATCTACATTTCATTCCTGTTTCTTGTCTGTTTCCTTTCGAAGAAGATTCTGCTGATTTCTTTTCTCGAAAAGCTTGGCTTTCTTGTGCATCATGTGTCTTCCTCGTCATCTGCATGGTTTGGTGCTGACTTGTTTCATATGCTCTGCACATGTCAATGCATTCTGTTAACGTCAGTTGACGGACTTCTAGGAGTTTTGATCTCAGCATCTCATGACGTACACCAAGCACAATCTGATCTCTCAGCAGTCTATCTTCTAATAGGCCGTAGTTGCAGGTTTTGATCAATCTTCTCAGCTCTGCTACATATTCTTCAATGGACTCACCTGCTGACTGGTGTCGACGGTTGAACCTGAATGCTTCAAAAGTCTCGTTTGTAGAGCCCACACAGTATTCTTCGAATTTTTCTAGAACCACGTCTATATTGTTTCTTTCCGCTTCATCTGCCAACAACAAACCTTCATAGATGTCCAAAGCAACAAGGCCAATACATGACACAAACACTGCTGTCCTGTACGTCGAGCCTTCATCCCTTTGATTTGTGACAATTTCATAGCTGTCCCAAAGTCTCTTGAATTTTCTCCAGTCGTTTTGCAGGTTTCCTCCCTTCACATCGAGTTTAGGGGGTAGAGGAATATTCGCCCGTCGTCGATTTGATCCTCTTTGCTCACGTTCGTCCTCCATAGCTGAACTTCAGTCTTCTTTGTTCTGTGTCCAGATTACAACAACTGATACCACTTCTGACACCATGTTTCGTTCTTTCAACAGACCACACTTTGAACAGAGTTCAGCTTCTACATCTTTACTCGATGCTATCTCAATCGCAACTGGCAATACAAGTGATGCAAACTATTAACATACGTATACTAGTGATGCAACTATTAACATACGTCATACTACCATTAACATACGTAATATAACATACTACTATTAACTTACGTCACAGTTAGGATGGAAGGAAGGCAGAAAAGAAAAAAAAAGACAGGCAGACAGAGAGACAGAAAGAAAGGAAAATAAAATAATAATAAGAAAGAAAGCAAAAGAAAAATAAAGAAAGACAAGAAAAGAAAGAAAGAAAAGAAAAAGAAAGAAAGAAAAGAAAGAAAGAAAGAAAGAAAGAAGGGACGAATGAAGGGTAATAAGGAAGAAAAAGGCAAACAGCAAACAAACACGAAAGAAAAATAAAACAGTAAAAAAATTTTTTTAAAGATCTGGAGTACAATAAACAAAATCAAACAACGAAACAAACAAACAAGCAAAAAAGGAAAGAAAATGAGTAGCAATAAATCTAAAGTGCATACCTTGATTTTGCTTCTTGGTTGCTTTTTCTTTTTATTATTATGTCTGGTTGTTTCTCTACAGTTTTAAGAAACTTCTTCCGTAAAAATACTAGCACACCTCACTAACCATTTTCAAAGTTATATTCAGCTATGTATCTAATCTGTTTACATTTAACTGTTTCTTTTCTCTCTCTCTCTAAAATGTTTCTAAATGCAGCGACATTTGAGAAGACTGCCATAGCCTAAACGTCACTAGGGAGCGAGGCGTCAGAGACCTCAGCTTCTCTAGGGGCCAGCATCTTGAGGGCGGCGCCCTTCTCCTCTTCCTCGCTGCTTTACCTTCCCTGTCCCTAAAGATGGCAGGTACCCATTTATAGCTGGGTGAACTGGGGGACTGTACACGCTCAGCGCTGCTTAACCTTAGCGTGGGGAGAGCGAGTGCTCTGACCACTGAGCTAACCCGTCCCCTTTAATACTAATAGTAATGAGTAATAGTGTCAAAAGAGTATCAGTTTAAAAAATATATATATACAGCATAAACAAGTTCATGTGTTGTTTAACTTTGTTATGTGATTCTCAGATACATACATATCTAAACCAGTAACTGGCAAATCTGTTTGGTTAGTGCAAATCCTGTTTGTTTGTTCTTTTTTTTAAAAATTTAAACGAACATTTCCCTTTGCCGGAAACAGACTATACATACACTCATAGGATCCAAAATCGTCTAGTCAGACAACTGAGCAGCAAAAAGAAGAAGAAGAAGAAGAAGAAGAAGAAGGCGCTTTGTAAATTGCTGATGGCTGTGTTAATTTAATGTCCACCAACAACTTTGTGTCTGCCTCCTCAAGCGTTCGCCACGGAGAGGGGGGGATTACTCTCAGGTGGCCAGCCCATTCAAGGGGAGCTTATTTACTCAAGACCCTCTGTTGTGTCCCCTGGCTTATTGCGAACATCCCTGGAGGGGGTGGAGAGGGGGGGGAGGGGTGAAGAAGGAGGGAATATGGTCAATGGGATGAGAGTTTTGTCGTTAAGTGGTTTCTTGTCGTAAAGTGGACAGGCTCAGCGAAGATGCAAATTACTCTTCTTGGGTCTGGCAACGTCCTTCCCCAGCGGGGATCTAGCTAGGGGCCTGTCAGTATAAAAAGCATCCCCACCTTCTGGAAATTCTGCGCTAAGAATTCCCTCTTTTCTGTCCCTCTCTTTGTTTCTGCCGTGTTCCTTTTTTCTCCTTCCTGTTACCTCTTTCTTGTCTCTTTTTTGCTATCTGTGGAAATTCACCTACTCCTTTCCTTCACCAGGTAGGGCTGTTCATGCACAGACTGAGAATCGCAAGACAAAATATTCCAAATATGACAATTTTTATTGTCTTTGTAAGCGTGCGAATCAGGATAAAACGACCAGATTTATCCTGGGAAAGTTTGGGAGTAGGTTACTCGTTTTATGTTTCCAATCTCGACTGAGTTTTTATCTTTTGTGAGCGGTACCTTCAACATCAACAAGACCTTTACCACGTATTTATCGATTTTAAGAAGGCATTTGACAGGGTGTGGCATGCAGCTTTGTGGGCAACCATGAATTTGTACAGCATCAATGCAAACCTGATCAGAGTCATCAAACAGCTGTACAGCGAGGCCACCAGTGCAGTGTACTACAACAACAACATTGGAGAATGGTTTCGAACAACAGTTGGAGTAAGGCAGGGCTGTCTACTCTCACCCACTCTTTTCAACATCTTCCTTGAGAGAATCATGGCTGATGCACTGGAACATCATGAAGGATCAGTCAGCATTGGTGGCAGAACGATCACAAACCTCCGCTTCGCAGATGACATTGATGGAATAGCAGGATCAGAAAAAGAGCTTGCCAGCCTAACAGAACACTTGGATAAGGCCTCCAAAACATACGGCATGGAAATCAGTGCAGAGAAGACCAAACTGATGACTAATAACACCAACGGCATTAGCACTGATATCAGGGTTAATGACCAGAAGCTGGAAACAGTTCAAAGCTTCAAGTACCTGGGAGCCATTGTATCCGACCAGGGATCCAAGCCAGAAGTAGTATGCAGGACTGCACAGACAATAACAGCTTTGTCAAAACTAAACACCATCTGGAGAGACAAGAATATCTCACTTATCTCCAAGATCAGACTAATGCGCTCCCTTGTCATATCCATATTTCTGTATGCCTGTGAATCATGGACCCTGACTGCAGATTTGGAGAGAAGAGTACAGGCAGTGGAGATGAGATGCTTTCGGAGACTCCTTGGCATCTCCTACAAAGACCACATAAGCAACGAAAGCGTGCATAACAGAATCCAGCAAACCATTGGACCCTATGAGAACCTTCTAACGATCGTGAAAAAGCGTAAACTTAAGTGGTATGGGCATGTCACAAGATCCCAAGGAATTACAAAGACAGTTTTGCAAGGCACTGTCCAAGGAGGAAGAAGAAGAGGCAGACCAAGGAAGAGCTGGGAGGATAACATCAGTGAATGGACAGGCCTAGAACTCAACAAAACCCTGAGAAAGGCAGAACAGAGAGAGGAATGGAGGGAACTGGTTGCTGAGTCTTTGAGGGTGCCCCCACGGTCGTCAGACTACGGGACAGATAGATAGATAGAGATAGAATTGCTCTTTATTACCATTATCTAGGGTGGTGTTTTCGTGTCTTTTGATGGACAATGATATTAAGTTGTTGGAAGATAATTATTCCTAGTCACTTTTGGACCAGGTTTCCACAGTTGAAGGCCTTAATCCAATTAGCGACAAGACAACCATTTAAGGACATCGCAGATGAGAGACTGAGGGTTAAGAGGAGGGGAAATGGAGGCGGTGGTTGCATAGGGGGCAGAGGAGGAGGAAGAAGGAGATAGGGCAGGGAGAAGAGAGGTTAGGTTGGGGGGGGGGGGGGGGGGGGGGGGGACCTGAAAGAAGCGAAAGTGAACATGGAAAATACGATGGAGGAGGAGGAGGAGGGAGGAGGAGAGAGAGGAGAGAGAGAGAGAGAGAGAGAGAGAGAGAAGAGAGAGAGAGAGAGAGAGAGAGACAACAGACAGACAGACAGACAGACAGACAGACAGAAACAGATAGGCAGGCAGACAGACACACAGAGGGAAACAGACAGGGATAGAGAAACAGAAAGAGACAGGCAGACAGACAGACAGACAACAGAAACAGACAGGACAGACAGGCAGACAGACAGACAGTTAGGTAGACAGATACACATACAGACATAAATATAATATGTTACATTTAGACATCACTGCCTTCTTCTTTTCTTATTCTTTTCTTTTTTTTTCTTTCCTTCCTCAGCTAGAGCTCCGAGGTTGACCAAAAATTGGTGAGATTTTGCGTATGCATTTGTTTACCTACAATTAGGGTAGCCGCATTCCGACATGGGGAAGTCCTTTCTCCTTAAAGAGAACGCAGTGTTACGACTACATTAAAAAAAAAAAAGAATGTTGGTATCAAACATCAGCTGCTTCGGTTTTCAAGGTGAGATAGACAACGGCTTGATGCTCAGCGCTGTGCGGAGAACATAGCTAGCTGCAATCTCACAGAATGGAAACAATGACAACGGAACTTCAATTGTTGCTGTAATACTCCAAGTGAGGTAGTTATAGTATCACACACAAATAGGGTGGCGCTGCTCTTGTGGCGACGTGCTCTTTCCGGGGAGAGCTTCCCGAATTTCACGTGGAGAAATCTCGTGACTTAAAGTGGTACAAAATTAAAAATTACAAATTTATTAAATTAAATTAAAATTAATCCTGAAACTTATTGAAAAGGAGATGAACAAACTAGAAAGTCAACTCTCCCTCGTTGGAATGCCGGGGGACCTGTCAGTACAAATAGTATTCCCAACCTATGGAAATTTTGTGCTAGGAATTCCCTCTTTTCTATCCCTCTCTTTGTTTCTGCTTTGTTCCTTTTCTTCCTGTCACCTCCTTCTTGTCTATATTCTGCTTTCTTGGTCCATTCTCCTGCCTTGTTTGTTTTTTTTCAAGAAAGGCCTTAAAGATAATTCTCTCCCATGCCAAGTCGGATGCGCTGGGCCTGACTTGTCAGGCGCTAAACGGCAGCCCAACGCATTTTCGCTCATATGATAGACAACAATAGTTGCTTTCTGAGCATTCGACGACGAAGAAAGAAGAAATTCAAGTTTAAGAGACCTTGTCTGATATCCAAATTCAAGTTGATATATTTTATTACATCTTGTCCAAGCAGTTTTTTTTATAATTAGGGATTCATTAACTCACTAACACTCACCGTCAATAATACAATGAAAGCATGCACCATGCGGAGATAGATATCGAAGATCTGACGGTCCGGTTCGAGCCACCCCCAGGGCAGGGGGGCGGGGGAGGGAAGGGCGGGGTGGGGAAGGAGGGGGGGGGGGGGAGGGAGGGAAGTGAGAGAAAAGGGGAGGGTGAGGTTTACCCCCTCAAAAATAGACTATATATGTGATTTCATTCAGCTGCATTCCGCTTTGGCACATAAGTGTTTAAGAGTACTGTTATAGGCATTACTGGTTGTTGTACTCATTTCATGTGCTGATGCTACGCTGTACTGAGATAAACGAATACAATTTTGTTTTAAAAGAAAATAACCAAAATAAAATTAATCAAAAATAAAAAGAAAGAAAAAGAAAAAAGCACACTTGGGTAAAGTGTTGGACGTGCACCTCTGAGATCAAGATTGGTTTGGTATGACTATATCAAAGACTCAGCGGAGCTATCCAATTTAGGGAGTGTATCATAGAACATTATCGTAATAAGGATTCGGATAGCTCATGTCGAGACTGCATGCTTCCACAACCAAGGAAGGCAAGCGTCGAGGTGGTTACCCATTGGTGTGACACTTTGCGGCTTGGCTTCATACATCCCCCATCACCCAGCTGTAAATGACCATCCCCTTTGGTCCAGGAAGTAAAGCAACAGAGAGAATGGGTCGCCAAAACTCAAATAGTGGCCAAGAATGAGGTCTTGACAGACCAAGACCTACACACCTATAGGCTAATGAACTTACTTTACCTTCATAGAACTAACCATTGATCAATCAGATTCGCACCATATTGAAAGACTGTCACAGACTCACAAAAGGGAGGATCTGATCGATAAGCTCCATTTACAACATTTACAGTAGTTTACACCCACTACGATTCCACCCCCATCCCCACACCTATCCCCCTCCAAAAAGTAACCAAAAAAAGTCCAAAAACAAAACAAAACGATCTTGACATGACAAGACCCAAAAAAAAAAAAAACCCCAAAGGACAAACAACTCTAGCTTTCCTCAAGGAAGGGACTTAAGCCAGTATCCATTCAGCTTAACGCACCCAGTATGAGAACAACGACGGACAAAGGGGCGATCATTCATTATTTGTTTATTTACTTTACAGCTAGTTTCGCCGACTACGGAAGTTCTCTCCCCCCCCCCCCCCCCCCCCCCCCCCCCCCCCCCCCCCACCCCCACCTCCCCGATCCATGTATCAGAACTGACACGGCGTTAAAGAACAACAGTATTACAAAGCGAGGAGGGGTGGGAGGTGGGGGAGTGGGAGCAGCCGTATTATGGAATACAGCTGCTGAGAAAGCAAGTTACTCATTCACATATGCGCAGTATATATCTATCTATATATATAGCCTATAGTAGTGGCTAGTTGGCTGGCTGTGGTCCCTATGAGGTGTGCCTGGTCAGCGATCTACGCATCTGCACTCTCTCACCTTTCGGATTTTTTTTTTTTTTTTTTTTTTTGGGGGGGTGGGGGGGGGGGCAGTGGGGTTGTTTTGGTTTGTTTTGTTTTGTGACTCGTTGTTGTGCGCGGGGTGATGCTTGACATTACTATGATTTTTCTTTTTTTGGTTTCTTTTTTTGGGGGGGGTGAGGGGGGGAGGTTGATATCTGTGTAATGCGTGTGTTTTTCTGTTTTGTTGTGTTTTTAATCATAATGATTTATTTATTCAATTATTGTGTATATAATATGTGTATATTTGATTGATTAATTTATTTTATGTTTGTGTTCCTTTTCTTTTGTTTTTTTTTGCCTTTTGATTATTATTCATTTATTTTGTCTGTGGTTCTTTGATTCAATTATTCGTGTTGCGTGTGTTTTTATTTGATTTATTCATTCATTTTATGATATGCTTCTTTAAGTTATGCTTTTACTTTGTGTATGTGTTATATTTGAGTTACTTATTCAGTTTGTGTATGTGAGGTGTGGTTTTTTGTTGGGTTTTTTTTTTTTTTTTTTGGTGGGGGGGGGGGGGGATTAGGGTTGCAAGCCAAAAGACCTATGCAAATACTATCTGAAAAACAGAGAGGTTCATGTCAGCCAGAATAAGTGTACCAATTCTATCTAAAAAGGAATAGATCTTTAAAAATAACCCCCCTCCCCCCCCCAAAAAAAACCCTGAGAACTTCATATCAGTCGAAAAAGGCTAACGAATACAATCTCAAAAACAAATAATTTCATGTCCACCAAAATAATATGATTTATTCTCAAAAACAGACAATTTCATGTCCACCAAAATAATATGATATATTCTCAAAAACAGACAATTTCATGTCCACCAAAATAATATGATATATTCTCAAAAACAGACAATTTCATGTCCACCAAAATAATACGATATATTCTCAAAAACAGATAATTTCATGTCCACCAAAATAATACGATATGTTCTCAAAAACAGAGAGCTTCATATCCACCAAAATAATACCATATATTCTCAAAAACAGAGAATTTCATGTCCACCAAAATAATACGATATATTCTCAAAAACAGAGAATTTCATATCCACCAAAATAATACGATATATTCTCAAAAACAGATAATTTCATGTCCACCAAAATAATACGATATATTCTCAAAAACGGATAATTTCATGTCCACCAAAATGGAAAGGTATATGTATACAATTTCAAAAACAGAGAATTTTATGTCGACCAAAATAATACGATACGTTCTCAAAAACAGATAAATTCATGTCGATCAAAATAATACGATACATTCTCAAAAACAGATAAATTCATGTCATCAAAAGTAGTACGATATATTCTCAAAAACAGGGAAATTAATGTCCACCAAAATAATACGATATGTCCACCAAAATAATACGATATGTTCTTAAAAACAGAGAGCTTCATGTCCACCAAAATAATACGAATACGATCTTAAAACAGTGAATTTCATGTCAGCCAAAAATTAACAGGCATGCAAATACTATCTGGAAAACAGACAATTTCATGTCAGCCAAATTAGGCCCATGAATACTGTTTAAAAGAAAGAAACAAACAAAAACTCCACACCTGATGATTCATGACAGCCAAAAAAGGTACATGAATACAATCTCAAAAGAAGAGAATTTTATGTCAGCTAGAATAAGTATACAAATACTATCTAAAAAAAACAGAATTTTATGACTGCCAAAATACCTCAACGAATACTATCTCAAAAGCAAAAAATATGTCAGCCAAAGTAGGCATAATATGAGAATACAATTTTAAACAACAGAAAATTTCATGTCAGCCAAGATAGGTATATAAATAAGACCTCAAAACCAGATAATTTTCTCTCAGTCAAAATACTAATATATAAAGAATACTATCGAAAAAAACAACAACAAAAAACAAACAAAAAAACCCAGAAAATTTCATCCCAGGCAAAACAGGTCAAAAAACAAAAAATCTTCATCTCTGCCTAAACATAGGAACACTCTCTCGAAAACATAACTTTATGTCAGTCAAAACAGCTTAAAAAAATAAAGTGGATAAATAAATAACACTCTCTGAAAAATAGAGAATTTCATGTCAACCGAATACGTGTAGGAATATTATCTCAAAAAAACATAGGGAATTCCATGTCAACAAAACAGGTATAGGAACACTAACCTCAAAAACAGAGAATTTGTGTCAGCCATAATGATCTTCTGCCTCCTTATACATCTCCAAGCATATAGGCACAAAGGTTTTATAGCATAATCATAATTCCACTTATCTTTCCTTTTTTTGCAACAATAGTGTACAGTATATTTATTTTCCTTTTTTTTTAATATCAATTTTTGGTGGCGGTATTGGTTGGCCACAGAATAGTCTTATTATTCCTGTGAGAGCAAAAACGCCTCTGTATTTTAAAGACGTCTTTCTCCATGAATTACCAGCAATTTGCAAAACAAATTAGCCTAAGCAATATCTTCGAGGAGACCTCTGATTGGCTCATCCAGGAGTTTCGAGTCACGTCAGGCAATTCATCATGGTCTTTACTGCAAGATGGCTTCCACTGATATATATATATATATAAAATATAGAAAAATGATATTATATATATATATATATATATATATTGTGTGTGTGTGTGTGTGTGTGTGTGTGTGTGTGTGTGTGTGGCACGCGTGCAAATGTAGAATAAAAATCGACATTCTGGTAAAAAGACTACAAAATGACAATACAATATAGAGCCTGAAATTAAACATCTAAAAAAAAAAAAAGGAGGCATTATATACAATGAAAACAAAATTTCTTTTAGGCCCTTAAACCTATCATTATAGTACTAGTCAGGGTATCATACATAATTATGCAGACAGGGTGCTGCAATTACTGGTAGCGATGCAGCAATATCATACACTTCAAACTTATGACATGTAATATGAGGCTCCTCTTAAAGGGATGCACAGAGAGAGACAGACAGACAGACAACACTCACACACACACACACACACACACACACACACACACACACACACATATGCAGAGACAGATAAATAACTTGCAAAGACAGAAACTGAGACATGAAACGCACTGACAAACAGACATAGGCGACAGACAGAAAAAGAAGAAAGTAAACTCAGAGACAGACAGATAGACCAGGGAGAGTGGTTGGTCAGTTAACTTAAACTAGGTAGTGTGGTAGATTGGTAATGATGGTAAGACATTGCTCACCATCTCATTCTAAAAACTCCTTTACCTCCATTCAAGAATTCTTTTAACCATCACCTTTTCCTACCCACTACTATTGTGCCATGGAGAAAGTATACCCCCCTCCTCCTCCTTATGTATAACTCCCCTCTTCAAATCCTTCCCTTTTTAGAGATGGTTTTACTCTGGTTCAGTAAACCCCCCCCCCCCCCCCCCCCCCCTCTCCCATTTCTGTCCTCCCGCTCTCTCTCTCTCTGTATTATATATATATATTATATAAAATATATATATATATAATAGAGTAATAGAGAGAGAGAGAGAGAGAGGAGAGAGAGAGAGAGAGATTTAGAGAAAGAGAGAGATTTTGAAAATCTTTTTTACGCTTTTTTAAAAATTTCTAATTATAAGATTAATATGAAACTATTAGCTCTGATATTAAGGATAACTCCTCTCTCAGGCAAGGGCCAGATTTTTTTTTAAATGTAAATCAATACTTCTCTCATAACCTTGGAATCATCAACCAATCGTCTCTCTCTCTCTCTCTCTCTCTCTCTCTCTCTCTCTCTCTCTTCTCTCTCTCTCTCTCTCTCTCTCTCTCTCTCTCTCTTCTCTCCTCCTCTCCTGCTTCTCATACTACTAGTTTACCAGCCCAGCAAGTACACAACAGAAGTGTTATACTATACAAGGCGATGAGTTAACCCTCCAGGGACCAATACAACCAACAATCAAGCGTGTGCCTTGCCGATCATCTTGATGCAGGAGGTATAGGGAGGGGTGCATACACTCCCCCTCCCCTCTCCCCTCCCCACCCTTCTTCTTTCCCCCCTTCTCCACCTCCCATCCCACCACCACCACCACCCCACCCTGTGCTTTCTTCTTCTCTTTTTCTTTCTTCCTCTCTCGCTCTCTTTCTTTCCCAACCTGAACTGGCTCAGCCTGCTGGATTGGCAGCGAAGATAAACAACTCTCTCTCTGTCTCTCTCTCTCTCTCTCTTCTCTCTCTCTCTCTCTCTCTGTCTCTCTGTCTGTCTCT
>CM054146.1:27734745-27737245 GCA_028751875.1 Rapana venosa
TATAGACTTTTCTTTCAGTCTGTCTATATGTCTATCTTTCTGTCTGTGCGTCTATTTATTTAGTTTACCATCTATTTCATTTATCCTTGTATATGTTATGTCTGTCTGCCTGTCTCTCTGTCTGTCTGTTTGTCTGTCTATCCCTATGTCTGTCTGCCTATCTGTCACTCTGCCTCTCTGTGGATGGTATGGGGTTTTTATGTTTCCTATTTAGCTATGCAGCTGTCTTAAAATGAAAATATAATTTAAAAAATACAGAAATTGGCGAGAAGCTTCCCTTCTTGTTTTACTGTCTATGTTCTGTTATAAAAAGAAAATGGTTAACAAAATCATGATAAATTCTATATTCCAAACAATCTATCTCGCCCCCCCCCCCCCCCCCCCCCCCCCCCCCCCCCCTCATCCGTCCCCACCTATTCAAACACATAGAAAAGCATGCACAAAATCATACCGGGAAAAAAACCCATACAAATCAGAATCAACAATTGAGATTGCGATCACTTCTGAATTCAAAATAAACCTTTACGGAAACAAACACACTCCAAAAGAGAGAAAACCACAATGACAACAAGAACAGGAACTCTTTTTTTGTTACTGTTATATTCAGCAGATTCTTAGCATCATTTGAAGAAAAAAAGAAAGAACTTTGTTCAATAATTATGAAGTGCAAAAAGAGACTTTAAAGTTATCACAGCTGCAGGTGTGATGATTATCACTATTGCTGTTCTGGTAATGGTTCCATGTTCAATAGTTCTGGTTTGGTGTGGGATTTTTTTTGTGGGGGGTGGGGGTCGTGGGGGGTTATTTGTTGTTGGTTTGGTTTGGGTTGTCTTGTGTGTGTGTGTGTTTGGTTGTTTGTTGTTGTTTTTTGTTTTTTGGTTTGTTTGGGGTTTGGGGGTTTTGGGGGGTTGTTTTGGGTTTTTGTTTGTTTGTTTGTTTGTTGTTTTTGTTTGTTTGGGGGAATGGTGGTATTTTTAAAGAGTGATTTCTTGTGTTGCAATACCGGTTTGGAACATGTTCATTAAAAATGATTTTTTTTTTTTTTGGGGGGGGGGGAGGGGGGGTGTTCCTCGGCTAGAGCTCTGAGGTTTACGAATGGTGAGATTTTGTGTATGCGACCGGTTTTGCCCACCGTTAGGGTAGCCACATTCCGTCTTAAGGAATGATAACAACAACAACAACAGCAACAACAATAGTAGTAGTAGTAGTAGTGGTAGTAGTAGTAGTAGTAGTAGTAGTAGTAGTAGTAGTAGTAGTAGTAACAATAACAACAATAATAATAATAATAATAATAATGATGATGATGATGATGATGATGATCCACCACCACCCCACCACCACCTCCTCCTCCTCATTATTATCCTCCTCCTCCTCGACATCATCATCATCACCATATAGATAGATAGATAGATAGATAGACAGACAGACAGACAGACAGACAGACAGACAGATAGACAGATAGACAGACAGACAGACAGACAGATTACGAGGAAGAGAACAAAAAGAATGACTGAAAGCGGAAGAAGAAAATTGACAAAATGTGAAGGAGCAAAGGAATGAACGACTACAGAAAGAGAGGGAAGAAAAAAAGAGATAGACAAAAAGAAGAAGGAAATAAAGGAGCACTCAAAGAAAGCGAGAACATAAAGAAAGAGAGAGCACAAAAAGTAAGGACAGGGAGAAAAAAAATGAATGAATGAATAAATAAATGTATTGAACAGATAACTGTGTGTAGATAGATAGATAGATAGATAGATAGATAGATAGATAGATAGATAGATAGATAGATAGATAGATAGATAGATAGATAGATAGATAGATAGATAGATAGATAGATAGATAGAAAGAAAGAAAAGAAAAAAAAGAAAGAAAAACAGCAGAAAAATGACAGAAGAGTAGGTTGGGATTACAAAGAAAGAACGATAGAAGGAGCTCGGAAAATAAAGGGAGAGGAAGGGGAAAAGACAGGAAAGATGGAGGGAAAAGGGAGAGGGGGTGTATAAAAAGATGAATGAATGAATAAACAGACTAATGAATGAAAAAAGAAAGAAAGAAAAACACTTTACTCATCCTATGAAGGGCAATTACAATACTGACAGGCACATCGATATGAATCAATCTCAATAAGACACGAGAGAAAGTTACATTTTATAATTATTGGTTTAGGCATTCCAAGATAACTTCAGATAACACACACACACACACACACACACACACACACACACACACACACACACACACAGAGTGTACGAATACAATGTTGTAAGGACCATTGATTAGAAAGACATATAAACGTATCACGCCATTTCTATTTAAAAGATTATGAATTATTGATGAAAATATGAATCTGTAAGTTTCCAAAACTTAATTGAAAGGTTGTCAAAGTCAAGGTCATTTTTTCTTATTTTCAGATGTTACATTCTGTTTTTCATCAGTTAGTGTCAACATTATTGTATGTCCATTATTGAATACACTTCAAATCCCCGAGTTTTCAATACAT
>CM054146.1:27742245-27774745 GCA_028751875.1 Rapana venosa
GCTGAAACAGTACAAAAAACAACAAAAAGCCTGCAACAGACCTTCACAGTGAGAGAGTAAGACCTTGGACCAGCTAGCTAGCTAGACAGCACAATAAGCAGCCAGAAAAGGGAGAAGAAGGAGGAGAAGGAGAAGGAAGGGAAGGCGCTAAACAAGTAAAACGGAGACTCATTTGAAATCTGTGGATCACTCAAGAGCTAAACGAGAAAAGACAACTTGAACTTCCACGTCATCGCCTTAGGCTTAGTTGTTGAGGGGTAGAAGGTGAAGAAAAGAGAAAGGGAGGGAGGAGGGGGGGGGGGGAGTTGGAAGAGGGGAGGGGGCTGTTTGGACATCACACAGCTCTCAAGTCTCCTTCTTCTGTTTCTCTGTTACAAGTAAAGAGCCCTTACAGCAGAACTGACCCAGGGTACTTTTTTTTTTTTAATGTGGTGCGGGGGCGACATTGTTCACTTTATTCAGACTCCAGCTATCTGACAGGTCATCATGCAATAAAAGAACATTGTGATTCGGTGTCCACGGTTACTCTGGTCTCATAGTGATCTCAGATTCGCGGTTTCCCCCACACACACTTTTGTGCTTGTGGAGAGTTTGTGTGTCAAAGCCCTCAGGGTTGGAGGTTCGTGGAGATAAGGTCGTTGGAGGGACGTTGTGGTTGTCGCTACCTGGGTGGGCGTTTCATTTAGCGTGGCTCCGCGACTAAGCTATTACTGTCGTCAGTAGGGGGCCTAGTGAGGGGTGGGGTGGGGGTGGGGGGGGGGGGGGGGGGTGTCCTACGTACTTAAACTCAGAGCAGGCGCCACTGAACATCACCAAAATGACCCAGCAACAGTGCAGGCAGGACCACTCTGGTTTGTAGCCCCATAGCGGCCTGAAATTGATAAGTTCCCTGTGGACTTCTGACAGCGAGGATGCGATATATTGAATTTGGATAGGGCTGGGGTGGGGAGATTGAAATGAGCAACGTGGCAATAGCTAGCAGGGCAGAAATGTCACAGTAGACAATACAGCAGAAAAAAACCTCAAAAAGCAAACAACAACAACAACAGCAAAACAAGCAAAGAAAAATTGAAGAAAAAAAGCTATCTTTAACTTTGACGTCGATCGAACACAAAAAATGGATAGGCTAAGAAATGGTGTGACTTTTGTTTTGTTTTCTACCTGCAGACAATAAGGTTTCGAAGATAAACTACTTACTTCTATCTCCCTCTGGTAAATCTGTTATTCCTTCAAAATGTTTTATGATATTTTGTCTTTGGGGTTTTCTCCTCCTCCTCCTCCTCCGTTTGTTTTTTTCCCCCTCCGAAACTTTACATCAGAGCAAGATTACGATTGTTTTCATACAACTGCTGTGAAATCTCGGTTAGGAGGACATTTGACTTGTTATAAATTAGGGTTATTCTGGGTATTTTTGCAGGTGTTTAGATGGAGGTGGGTTAGTTTTTTGTTTGGCCTTTAAGCCATGGGGAGGAAAAGATTAAAACCTAATTTTGTCTCGAAATTTTGCTGGGGAAAAAAGTAGAAAGGGGTGGGGGGAGGATGGGGACGACAGATTCTCCCCTATCACCGTTGGAGAATGACCACCACCATTACTTGCTGCTAGCCACCCTGACAGGCACTAGACGACCATTGCGAGGGAGGGTAGGGACTTCCAGTTCACCCCCACGAGTCCGTGCTTCTCTCAGCAGAAGCGGCGATGTTTGTCCAACGCTCTTCCCTCATTGTCCCCCTGTTGTTGCACCGCCTCGCCTCATCACCCTTCCCGCGAGGACCCTCTCGCTCTCCCTCCATCCTTCTCTCTCTACCCTCCCTCCTCCCTCTACCCTCCCTGCCCCCCTCCTTCCACTCCCAGGTACCCCACACCACTCCCCCACCCCCCACCCCCGTCCTCGCCCCAACTGCCGGCAGGAATCTCCCTCCCTTCGCTTGACGTGAAAGTGATACCATACTTGGCTCGTGGCCTCGCGTCACCCGTGAACAAGTGTTGGCTGACCCCTGGGTTGTGGTCAGGGTGGGGTACGGGTGGGGGACGGGGTAGGGTGGGGGGGTGGGGGGTTGGTGGTGATGGAGGAGTGGGGTAGGGGGTGGGGTGTGGGGGTGGAGAGACGAGACAAAGGGAAAAGGATGAGTAAAGATCATGGGGGGGGAGGGGGGATGGAGGGAGAGGGTGGTGCAAGTTCTTCTTGGCAATAAGTTGGATTCATGAATTTTGGTTAGGATGGGTGAGGTGGGGTGGGGTGGGAGCATAATTATGTCATTATAAGATAAAATGTTTTTTAAAAGTCTGGTTCATATACTTCACTAATGAGCCATTCAAATGGCTTAAATAGAAGGGGAAAGGTTGCAAGTTTCTTCTTCTTCTTCTTCCCCTCCTCCTCTTTCTCCTCCTCCTCTTTCTCCTCCTCCTCCTTTTCCTCCTCCTCCTTCTTCTTCTTCTTCTCTCTCCTCCTCCTCCTCCTCCTCCTCCTCCTTCTCCTCCTCTCTCCCTCCTCCCTCTCTCCTCCTTCTCTTCCTTCTTCTCTTCTTCTTCTTCTTCTTCTTCTTCTTCTTCTTCTTCTTCTTCTTCTTCTTCTTCTTCTTCTTCTTCTTCTTCTCTTCTTCTTCACTGACAATGCTGTTGAGACAAGAATGTGTCAAGGTTTTCAAAGCATTGTGGATGAGTTGGTGCATGGAAGTACAAGGAATTATTCAGCAAGTCTCCCATTAGTCACACTCTGGATCAGCCAACAGCTTCAGAAATCACAGCATGAAGCGTCAGTTAACTAAAACTGTATGTGCAAGAGGACAAACCAGTTTTTTTTTCTGGAGAGAGAGAGAGAGAGAGAGAGAGAGAGAGAGAGAGAGAGAGAGAGAGAGAAGAGAGAGAGAGAGAGAGAAAGAGATCTTTTGCAGCGAGGTCTTTGGGTACAGTCACTTTGGCACCCACCATAGATTCCATGGTTATAAAACCCAGCTAAATAAAATTGATTTTTTTTTGTTGGGGGGGGGGGGGGGGGGAGGAAATTCTCCAGCTTAACAACACCCTGGGGGGGTTACCCAGAATATAGACGTTGTCTCACATCTGCGAATCACCGTGAGATGGTTGGCACACAGGACAGAAATTTGCGTGTATAAGTGAAAAAAGGTAAAGGTGTCCCATAACCTATGCGGTTGTAGGGGAGCGAAGCGAAGCGTCAGAGACCTCAGCTTCTCCATGGGTCAGCGTATTGAGGGCGGCGCCCATCTCCTCTCCCTCGCTGCTTTACTTTCCCTGACCCTTAAAGAGTTGCGTGTATGGCTGTGTTCAAATACCTTGCCAAATTTGCAGGTATACTTCGGTTTAGAGGATCTTTCTTCTAATGAAAAAAATGCAGGCTGCTATTGTAAGAGCTTGTCATGGATGAAGACAATCGTGACCTAACATTTAAAAGCATAGCCAAATTTTGATTTAGGCTTTGGGTAGAAAAATTATGCTTCATAGTTATGCTTAAAATATAAGTTGAAGAACTTTTGGCTGTTTTCGATAGGGGTTTATTTTTCTTTCACTAGTAAAATGAGGACTCGTTTATTTGGTATTATGCTTTTAGAACTAAGTTTTGCTATCTTGCTATAGATCCAAAATTCGTAGGCTTCCATCTTTCTGTTTCTTTGTTAAAAATGTGCGTGTTTCAGCTCCGTTGAGAAATGTGATGCATCTTTATAATCTTATTCTGAGAGTAAACGATATTTATCTGGATGTCAAGATAGTCTTCATCTTTATACTGGTGGCTTTGGCTTGGACTATTCTTTCTTTGTTTCCTTTTTTTTTTTGGCTGATTCTTTTTGGTCACTTCTGCCTTACCCATTGAACAATTGTCAAAGATACTTGAAATGCTGGATTTTTTTCCTGATATTATTTTTTCCCGTCTGCATGCACTGTTGCTCTTTTTTCTTTTTTCTACTAATGACCATAGTCTCAGCTTTATCAACATTTTTATCAAGTCCATTTTTTGTCGCTTTCTTTTTTCGCTATGTCCACTATTTCCTGCAGGTGGTCTCACTGGGATTTTTTCTCCATTGGAGCTGTGTCGTCTGCATACCGAATGCTGTTAACGTTTTTTTCGAACTGATTACAAAATATGCAGCTATACCTAATACTATTTAATATGTTTCGATATCCTTTGTTAATATCCCTCAATGGAGATCCAACAGCCACAACAGGAACATTGAGCACGCAATTGTTCTCTTATAGGCATGAAGCAAACAATCATCAGATGTAATTAAGGCTGAACCCATCTAAAGACTTTATAATCTCTGAGTCCATGGTCTAGAGATAACGCTAGAAAGCGAGAAGTTTCGGGTTCGATCCCCATTTAACCCTAAGCTTTTTACCCATTCAGTCTGGGTGTTAGCTTTCGAAAGAGACAATAAACCGAGGTCCTGTGGGCAGCGCACGTCTAGCACAAGTTTTTTTTTTTTTTAAAGTCCATAGCAACAAGAGAGTTGTTCCTGGCAAAATTGTGTAGAAAAAGCCACTCTCATAAAATCAAAAAATATTTTGATCCGAATTTTTTTTTGTTTCAAATGAGTGGCTCTGCTCTTGTAGGACCCCACTCTCACCACAGGAATCGCCGGAATTATTTCGCGCAGAAGAATCTGCCATGATTGAGAGTGGAATTCAATCCAACACAATCCAATCCGATCCAACACAATATACAATACATTGTGAAGTATTGAAGAACTAAATATATGGGTAAACACACACACACACACACACACACACACACACACACACACACACACACACACACACACACACACATCTACCTACCAAATAGACACAGCTATGTTTGTGTGCAGACAAAAGGTAGACTGTGACACCTTTCTTGAGTTGTCGGATAGTTGGAGGATGGTACTGCAGGCTTTGGGGGAGGGGGGGGGGGGGGGGCGGTTGGTCAGAGGTCAGAGGGGGGTGGTGAGCCGGAGGAGATGAACGGACATAAACTTGTAATCAAAGTCACTTTACAGATTCCCGAATGAAGGGGAATAACTGGACATTCACTCATTCATCAGCATGGAGAGAGAGAGACAGAGACAGAGAGACAGACAGACAGACACAGAGACAGACAGACACAGACAGACAGTTAGAGACAGAGGGAGAGAAGGAGAGAGAGACGAGAGACAGACAAACAGACCCACACGCACGCGCACGCACACACACACACACACACACACCACAGACAAGCCGACAAACAGAGGGAGAATATGGAACAAACGCTTCCCTCACCATTACTCTATTTTGAAAGATACATACCTGTTTCGAGATAATACGCAAACTGATTTGCAATCCGATTCGCAGTCTCGCCGTAGCTTGCTTACAATATAGCGGACTTATCAGGTCCTAACTCGGCACTGACAAACGAAGGAAATGACAGCGAAAATGGCTAGGGATAGTCTCCCTTTTATTCATCTTCACTTGCGTGAGATTAGAATTTGTCTATCATTTGTCTTCTGCGGCAGAAGATAAAAACCTCATTTCCTCGTTGTGCTGTGTTTTTTGGGGGAGTGGATCTATTCTTTGGTGGAGTATTTTCATGTGAATGATTTATGTGCCATGGTACACATAATAATAATATGGAGTTTTCTGAAGTTTCTGTGCTGAAAAGGTTGTGTGTTGTGTGTGCAGGTTGGTTTTCTTCTCTTACTTTAACTGATTTGTGCTTGTTTTTGTTGTTGTTTTGGTTTGTTTTTTTGTCTTACTTTAACTTATATATTAGTGCTGCCTTTTCGTTTTGCTTGTTTTGGTTGAAGTTGCGTGTGCGTGGAATTTCTCGGTAAGCCTAGATATTGTTTAAAATTTTTCATCAAGAGGCATCGTCTCACTCATCGAAAAATCATACAAAACAATTGTTTCTAGTCTAGATCAAATTGTAGCAGATATAACACACAAAAGTACGATTTTCAATTTATAGATCTGGGACTAAAATTGTTTTGATCGATGGTAAGAGCGTTTTTATCGACTAGCTAGATCTAATTATTTTGCTAGTTCTAAAAACAAGAATGATGAAATTAATCTAAAATCGATAATCAACCTGCTCACCAGTAAGAAAGATTAATTTTTTGGTGATCACACTCGACAATTAAATCTAGATCCAAATAACAATCTTGCTTCGAACTGAAGCATGCATACAGAAAATCAGGTATCGGTGGCTGTTGGGTTCTTTTTTTTTCTTTTTTTCTTTTTTTTTTTTTTGGGGGGGGGGGGGGGGGGTGAGAAAAAAAAAGGAAGCTGATACAGGCACTAAGACTGAAAAAGACACTGTTACTGAGTGGATTGAGCCTTTGACTTCTACCCCTGCGAGTCCATAAAGATGTAGCTTGAAATCTCGACAGCGGTGTTTGGTACATTAAGAGTGAGGATTTTTTTTTTATACGATTTTCTCGTTCAGCTTAAAGTGAAGACCTGTCAATGCCTTAAGTCCCTTCACGTATATACAGATTTTTAAAAAAACGGTAAAGGCGTTTCCATACCCCGTAACATAATTTTTATGCAGGCGTTGAGGTATTTTTCGTATGTGGAAGATCAAATATGCACGTTTAAGATCCTGTAATTCATGTCAGCGTTTGGTGTGGTATGGGAACATCAGTAGACCCAGCCTGTATCCAGCACCTGGAGAGAGAGGGATGCCCAGCATATAACCAGCATGTACGTGGAAGCGATGGGTCCGCCGAATTTAACTTGCCGAAGACACAAGGCCTGAAAAATGTTGTGCTGTAGCCCATCGACTTCCTGAGGATTTAAGAGGAAGAAGATAAATTCTGGGCAGTGCTCAAGTATGCTTTGCTTGCTTTGTGTGTGTGTGTGTGTGTGTGTGTGTGTGCGTGTGCGTGTGTGTATGTACATGTATTATACATAATTATATATGTGTGTGCGTGCGTGCGTGCATGCGTGCGTGTTTGTGTTGTGTGTGTGTGTGTGTGTGTGTGTGTGTGTGTGTGTGTGTGTGTGTGTGTGTGTGCAAACATTGTGCACTATAATTATATCCTGTCTTCGAGTCTGTGAACTCAGAAAATTTTCGCCTTTCATAATAGAATACCGGTTATTATGCTAAGAGCCTTTCATGAATAAACATTAATTTCGGAGCATAGCGAAATTCAAATGTAGGCCTTGGCATTGTGCTTGCAGCAAAGATAAGGGCCTGGGCCAGACTAAATAAGATGTCTGATTTAGAATGGTGACTGTATCTCCGAATTTCTACAACAGTTCCCTGTATACGTTGATGATCTAGATGGCTTTGGCGTACTCACTACAGCATTGGAAGTAAAGAAGTCCAAGATGAGCCAGTTCAGTGATAATTGTTTATAGCCCCCGCCGAACTCGAAGCCTATCAGGACAATCCTCTCGTTAAAGTTTACAACTCACACTAAAACCCTTCAGCTGTATTCAGATTAAAACGCTAACATGATGAAAACCAAGTATTGTGACCCAGGCCAAAAGCTTTGTCAGTTGTTGACGTAAGCACAGCAAGGTTTACATTACATTGTTGTTACGCTTTTAAATGTTATGGTGATGTTGTCTTCATCCATAGCAAGCTCTTAGCATAAGAGTCTGCTCTCCCCAAGGAGAAAAGATCCCCCGAAGCCGGAGTATGGCTTTCTATATGGCGAGGTACTGAAAAGAGCCATGCACGCAAACTTCTCATCCAGCATGTACTTACGGTCTGACAGTGACTCACAGATGTCTGATCAGTGAGACAGACAGCTTTTTTTCCTGGGCGACCTCCTAGGGTATTAAGCTGGGAAACGCCCGACAACAACAACAGCAACAATAAACAAACTTGTCGAAGACAAAGTTACAAGAAAACAACAGTACAAAGAGTGATGAAGGTAACTGGGGATGTGTTTGTTTTTTTCTAACTGTATTACAAAATGTGCATAACATCATACCACATACCTTTAGCCCTCTCGTTCACTTTCTTTCTACCTTCCCATTTTGTCTGTCGGTTGGTCTCTCTCTCTGTCTCTGTCTATCTGTCTGCCTCTCTCTCTCTCTCTCTCTCTCTCTCTCTCTCTCTCTCTCTCTCTCTCTCTCTCTCTCTCTCTCTCTCTCTCTCTCTCTCTCTCTCTCTCTCTCTCTCTCTCTCTCTCTCTCTCTCTCTCTCATCACCACACACACACACACACACACACACACACACACACACACACACACACACAACACAGATATAAAAACCTCATTCCTGCCTTTTCTGCAGTCGCTGCAATATCAGGCACATTATCAGAAGACCTAGAAACGGAAGTAGAACATTTCACTGTCTTCATAATGCACCCGGAGACAAAAGGCCCACTATTGTACACTCGATTAACAAGCTATTTGTGTTCCAAGCCACATGCGACAAGATGAAGTTTTCGGGATAGTGGTGTGGGTGGAGCGTGAGGAGGAAGACTTAATAGATGCAAGAGGGGGAGCAGGGGGGAGAGGAGGGAGAGGGAATAGTAAGGAGAGTTGAGATATGGCGAGGAAACGATAACTTTTTTTTTTCTTGTTTGAAAAATCTTTTTGGTGGCTTGGAATGAGAACGCATTGCCCCCTCTCTGTTTTTCTGTCAGTCTGCCTTGCCTGTCGTTTCGGTCTGTCTGTGTCTGTCTCTGTCTGTCTGTCTGTCTCATTATAACTATTTCATCCATCTTCTTCCCCTCATGGTTTTTTTTATATCTTTGATATGGATCTTAATGTTTTTGGTTTTTCTATGCATTTTTGTTTTTATTAAATCTTCATACTTCTCCCCCTCCCGTCCTTTCTTTTTATTTCTTTTGGTGTCACCGAGGGCTAGACATAGATACTGTAAAATGAAAAAGGAGGGGGGAATAAGAAGAAAAAGCGTGCAATGCTTCATATGTTGTCTTTTGGTAAAAGAATTCGTCCGTCCGTACCTTTGCTGTCTGCCTGTCAGTCTCTGTCTCTGTTGCTGTCTGTCTGTCTGTCTCTCTCTCTCTCTCTCTCTCTCTCTCTCTCTCTCTCTCTCTCTCTCTCTCTCTCTCTTGTTTTCTCTCCCTAAGTGGTTTATTCATTTATTGAAGTACACATTATGGAGGTTTCTATGACAAAATCAGAAACGTTGAGTACAGCCCTGTCAAGTCTCAAATCTGGTGCATTTGTAGTTCATCATCATTGTAATTGTAATTACAAAACCGCATACACACAGAGACTGGATGTAAAAATAAGCTCATGAGTGCTTGTTCCATCATCCTCGATATAAAAGAATAAATAAATAAATAAAAATTGCCATTACCATTGGGCATCTCAGTATGTGTTTGGTTGTCTGTAAAAGAGAATGGTCAAATACTTTCAACAGTGCTTATAGAGATGGAAATTCCCTACAGTGTACCGCTTTAGAATACCCTTTTGATGAACATTTTATGATACGCAATTATTTTACTATTAATATGAATGGAACTGTAACTAAAAATTTAATATGAGGCGTATCCCCATCCTGACATACGTGAGTTTATGCTTTTCAAACTTTTAATTAAAGGTTAATGTTTTGTTTTTTGTAGGTTTGTTTCAGTCTTCCAGGGCGATTTTTGTTTTGTTTAGTTTGATGGGGTTTGCTTTGCTGTTGCTGTTCCTTTTTTTTTTTTTTTTGGAAGGGGCCAATACTGTTTTTAGGAATTCCTTAAAAAGAGACAAAATATAAAATAAAATAAAGAAATCAGTTATTTTAAACCATAATTTCAGCCACATATTAATGGTCACTCAGTGGCAGATTTTTCCTCCATGCCTTAAGACAGCACAGAACTGAAATGTTTTGCTCTGTATTTGTCAGTCTCTTTTATCTTATGCAGGCAGCTTAGTCAGATAAGTCACACTACTGCTTTGTGCAGCTTGAGAGTGCGCGCGCACACACACACAGGCACACGCACGCACGCACACACATATATTTTATAGATAGATAGATAGATACATAGATGGATGGATGGATCATTGGATGGATGGATGGATCATTGGATGGGTGGATGAGAAAATATAGTGGAAAAAACTAAGAGCAGGAAACCAATTAACAACTTCTTCATCATTATAGAAATTATCTTAATCAAAGATTCGCAGAGAAAAATCCATCGTAAGATAAAATTGTTTACAAACAAGAGTTGAGTATTACATGTATTGAGTAGGGACCATGCCTTTAGCCTGCTTGCACTCCACGGAGAAGAAGAAGAAGAGTCATTGTTAACTTATTCTGTTCTTCACATTGCACTAGATCGGAGTAGAAGAGACGGGAGTACAACTACCATTAATGCACAACACAGTACGGTGTCAGCTCCGGAAAACAGCAAAATAGTTTGTCGCAAAATAGAGCAAGGAAAGTAATAACTCTTTGAAAAGATCTAGCGAGCTTTGCGTGTGAGTCTGGCAGTTTCGGGCAAAGCTTTAGGCCTTGTCATGTAGTAAAGATACCTAGACTACTACATCTATAGTTAAGTTGTTGTTGAACGTTCCGCAGCTTAACATTCTGTGCGGGTCACTCGGAAAAAAGCACTCTTGTCTCACTCGTTGCACATAGAAATTACTGTCAGACCGTAAATGTTTTTTTTCTATGTTCATAACTTCAAGTCTAGATCACCACATGTGCATGCATACATACATTACTGTCCCAATGACTAAAAGAGAGACAGACAGGCAGACAGACAGGTGCACCAACAGACAGACACAGTGACCCGCTAGGGGCCTGTGAAAACCGGGAGCTAGGGGAGGAAAAACCACTTGTATGAAAACAAACATTAATGAGTGACGACAAGAAAGGGAGGGCCGGGAGGGTGGGGGGAGGGGGGGCTGAAGCACAGCAAACAGAGGCAGGCAGGAGTCTGCTGCTGCTGCTGCTGCTGCTGCTGTACCTGGCCTGTACTGTGCTCTGCCAGGAGACGGCATTTCTGGCTCGTTTTTCTCTCGCAATGTGCCCACAAGTAGTCTGCGATCGCGTTCCAACATTCCTCACCCGCGCAGCTTGTAAGCTAAGAAAGAATTCCGTTTGAGGATTTGAAAAAAATAATAAATAAATGAATAACTGCACTTTTGGCTGTAGTGTTTGAGGGACGGGTTAAAGCCTTGTTTCTTGAGTGTTGCCAATTGGGGGGAACAAGTTTTTCAGAGCTGATTATTTTCACTACAGCGTTGTATGCGTTTTCCATATCTTCTTCTTCTTCTTCTTTGTTGAACGTTCAGACAGCATCAGTTGATGTCTCTCACATGAGCGAAAATGCGTTGCGCTGCCGTTAAGCCCCTGACAAGTCAGACCCAGCGCATTAGATTTCGGCATTGGAGATAAC
Source organism: Rapana venosa (assembly GCA_028751875.1). Classification (NCBI taxonomy): domain Eukaryota; kingdom Metazoa; phylum Mollusca; class Gastropoda; order Neogastropoda; family Muricidae; genus Rapana; species Rapana venosa. The sequence continues at coordinate 27,753,529 of CM054146.1, forward strand.
TGTTGTCTTTAAGTCTGTCTGGGGGAGAGAAAAAAAAGGCAGGAGAATGGGCCAAGTAAACAGAAAATAGACCAAGAAGGAGGTAACAGAAAGAAAAGGAACAAGGCAGAAACAAAGAGAGGGACAGTAAAGAGGGCATTCGTAACACAGAACTTCCTGAAGGTGGGGATGCTATTTATACTGACAGGCTCCCGGCATCCATACGTGGGGGTCGGGGAGGTGGGGAAGGGAGGGGGGGGGGGGGGGTAGGGTTTGGATGGAATTATTTTTACAACAGTATTTTATGCAATATGAAACATTTTTTCATATCATGTTGCATTGCATCATATCATGTTAGATTATATTACATTACTCTTCTCATGGATGACTTGACAACCAGTCCTCTCAATCTCTCTCTCTCTCTCTCTCTCTCTCTCTCTCTCTCTCTCTCTCTCTCTCTCTCTCTCTCTCTCTCTCTCTCTCTCTCTCTCTCTGTTTGTCTGTCTGTCTGTCTGTCTTCCGCCTCTCGCAGTGCTTCCTTCACTCAGCCTCAGGCCTGTCCAGTCTGACATGTTGTCCTCCCATCTCCTTCTCTGTCTTCCTCGGACGACAGGGATTCGTTTTCTATTACGTTTTAGACAACTTATTTCTTAAGTGAAGGCCCGTGTAGTTTGTCACCGATTTTTTTAAAGATTATTTAGTTATTTTTGTTTTCTTTTGCTGATAAAACGTTTGGGGGTAAAAACGGTAGGAGACTTCATTTTAAACAGTAGTTGTTTGTTTTTTGTTTTGTTTTTTTGGGGGGATAAGTGTTTTTTTCTCTGCTCTGTCTGATTGGCTGGCTGTTTTGTTGATGTTGTCGTAGTTGTTGTTGATAATGACATTGTACCTGTCCATTCTGTACCCAACTCCCCCTTCTCTCTCTCTCTCTTCTCTCTCTCTCTCTCTCTCTCTCTCTCTCTCTCTCTCTCTCTCTCTCTCTCTCTCTCTCTCTCCCTCTCGCTTCGCTCGCTTGCTCGCTCGCTGTGTCTCTGTCTGTCTGTCTCTCTCTCTCTCTCTCTCTCTCTCTCTCTCTCTCTTTATTATATTATATATATATATTATATATATATATATATATATATATATATATATATATATATATATATATATATGATAAACTGCATGTTGCAGAAATGGTCATGTCTCTGTTCTTAAAATGGGTCGATGGCATCTTTGGGTGTGTGTGTGTGTGGAGAGAGAGAGAGAGAGAGAGAGAGAGAGAGAGAGAGAGAGAGGAGAGAGAGAGAGAGAGAGAGCGGCTGTTGTGTAATTGGGTTTTTTCTTTGTTTTCTTTTTCTCTTGGGTTGCTGTTGTTTTTTGCTTCAAGTCTGTGCCTCTACCTACATGGCAAGTCATTGATTTTAAACTTTAATCCAGAAAAGATGTAGTAAGAATTATCTGGAATGTTTGGGAATTATCGAAGTCCGTCGTTTGAATCATTAATGTGTTCGTTTTTAAAGAATACATTTTTATGCTTTGGGGGGGGGGGGGGGGGGGGAGGTGCGGCCGGTGTGGGTGTGTGCATGCGGGCGCGCGCATGTGTGTTTGTGCGCGCGCGTGCGTGTGTGTGAAAACCGTTTGATTCATCCCTTCGTTAGTCAGGAAGCAGTAAGGCCCTAAAGTCTCATTCAATCATTTGCCAGGGGGTTTTGTGGGGGGTGGGGGTGGCTTTTTTTCGGGGGGGGGGGGGGGGGGTGTTTGGGTGGGTTTTTTGTGGGGAGGATGGTGTTTTCTTCTGCTTTTTTGTTTTCACTCTTTTCCTCCTATCTCCCGTTCGTCCGCCCGTTTGTCTTTCCGCTAAACATGTTCTCCCTTCTTTTCTTGTTTCCTTCTGCCCTTCTCGCCTTCCTTGTTCTTTCCTGACTTCCTAAGGTGTTGCATGCGACCGTTCTTGCACACCATTAAGGTAGCTGCGTTCCGACTTCGAGGATTAAAACTATCATAAAATCTTGAACGCTTTTGTCCAGGACCAGATGAACTCTTTCATTCCCGTAATTCCTTCGCACCTCCGCTGATGCTCACTTCTTTCGTATCCCCGACCTTTCATATAAAAATCATGATTATGGTGAGCTATATTTAACTTTTCTAACCCCTTTTTGCTGGAATTGTCTCCCAAACTCTCTCAGGAACATCACCTAACGTGAAAACACATCTATTTCAGTCTTAAGATTTAGGAAGTGGTCAGCGTGCGGTGTGTGTGTGCTTGTGTACGCGTGGGTGCGTGCGTGTGTGTATGTGTGTGCGTTTGTTTGTTTGTTTTGTTTTGTTTGATGTCCGTTCACTACTTGGTGATATAGACACACCCGCATTCAAACCAACTCTCTCTCATATGTGTGTGTGTATATATCTATATCTATAGATAGATAGATAGATAGATAGATAGATAGATAGATATTCCTACTCACAACTAACTATAGTAAAGGCCTTTCTGGGGAAGAATATATAACCTCAGCAACTGATGTTATGAATTGCTGAGAGTCATATAAAACTTCTTGAACAGTAGCATTTTTTTTTTAAATGAATATCTATTCCTCTCCTTTTACACAGGTCAATGAGGGTTGGGCAATCAAACAAATGGTGGATTGAAAGTGGTTGAGAAAAGCAACATTACTCATTTTTAGAGTATTTGGTATTCCTTGCATTTAGCCTTAGTTTATATAGTAAACTTTCTTGTTTCCGTGAACAAGGAACATTTTCAAAGTGTGTTTTCTTCATATTGGAATGCATACAATCTATCACTTAAGTATTCATTTCATGGGATGAAAGTGCAAGACGAATCAAACGTTTCAAAGGTGCAATCACAGGCACCTTGTTTTGCTAAAGAATCAACCAGCTTATTCCAATAAATTCCACAGTGAGAGGGGACCCAGCAGAGAGTTATTTGGATGCCTCTGCTTGCAATAATAATAATAATAATAATAATGTATGGAATTTATATAGCGCTGAATCTTGTAAAGCAACAAATCAAAGCGCTCAGGTGGATTTTTTTTTTTTTTTTTGGGGGGGGGGGGGGGGGGGGGGGGGGCGTGTGTATGCGGTTTTTTAAATTTTGTCATCTGTTTCCACCGGCCCACAATGGCCTACTCTTTCGAACAGCGGAACAGGATTTAACGTGTGCGCAAGATGTTCTGCATGCGTTCGCACACGGGGCCTTGGTTTATAGTCTCATCCGAAGGACTGACATTCAGTTCGATTTTTTTGTCAAACTGGGAAGAAAGGGCGAGGCTGGGAATCGAACCCAGAACCTCACGGTTTACTTGTTGGCAGGCAAAACGTCTTAACCATCCTACCACCTTCCTGGATACAATGTATCAAGAATTTAATATTTAATACAATACCGTGTGTGTGTGTGTTTGCCCATATGCGTTAGTGATTTTTGTTCAATAGTATACAGCTGCTTCTTCTTCTGGGAGATAAAAGCGCACCAAATACTGACGTCATTATTTTTTTCTCTGACAGGTAGTCGCGAAGCTGCCTTTGTCTACGCCATCTCGGCCGCCGGCGTTGTGCATGCCATCACACGTGCCTGCAGCAAGGGAGAGCTGCACTACTGCGCCTGTGACCCTACCAAGAGGGGCACGGGCAGGGACAAGAGGGGCACGTTCGACTGGGGAGGCTGCTCCGACAACGTGCGATACGGCAGCAAGTTTTCACGCATGTTCATCGACGCCAAGGAGCGCAAAGTGCGCGACGCACGTGCCCTGATGAACTTGCACAACAACCGCGCCGGAAGGCGGGTGAGTTTTTGACGTGGTGGGTGAGGAGGGGAGGGGAGGGAGAGGGGGAGGATAAGGGGAAAGATGGGAAGAGGTGAGAGTTCATAAGAGGCTGGTGTTGAGGGTTGGGGAGGGGGTAGTGTCATGTTTTCTTCTTATGTACTTATTCAGTAGTGGGTAGTTGTTATGGTGGTGCTGTTTTCTTTCTTTCTTTCTTCTTCTTCTTCTTCTTCTTCTTCTTCTTCTTCTTCCTTGGTGTTTTCCCTTTATTTTATTTTTCTTCTTCGTCGTCGTGGAATGTTCAGACAGCAACTAGTCTTTTGTTGTCTTTCATGAGCGAAAATGCGTTGCACTGCCATTAAGCGCCTGACAAATCAGGCCCAGCGTTCCGACTTCGGCATGGGAGAGAACTGTTAGATCTATGTTCTAAGACTTTCTGGAAAGAGAAAAGGCAGGAGAATGAACCAAGAAGGCAGAGAATATACAAGAAGGAGGTGACAAGAAGGAAAGGAACCAGGCAGAAACAAAGAGAGCGATAGAAAAGATGGAATTCCTAGCACAGAATTTCCAGATGGGGATGCTATCTGCACTGAGAGGACCCTGCATCCTCACGGAGGGAATGTTTTATTGACTGCTTTGATATATTCAGATCTATAATGTATTTTTTACAAAGATTGCAAGACTAGACATTTAAGTTGGCTGGTTGATTAGTTGATTATAGTTTAAAGTTTAAAGTTGCTGCTTTTGGTTTGTTTTGCGTTGTTTTTTTCGTTTGTTAACATTTTCGTTTTTGTTTTGCTTTGTTTTTAGTTTGCTATGTGTGTATACTTTTATTGTAAATTATTTTGCTTTGCTTTTCATTTGGTTTGCCGTGAATAACTATACGTGATATTGTATTGTATTGGTTTGTTTCTGCTTTGTATGGCTTTTCTTTATTTTGTTTTACGTGGGGTTGTTGGTTTTTTGGGGGATTTTTGGGTTTTTTTTGTGGGGGGGTGTTTAGGGGTTTTTGTGGGGGGTGCTTTTTTGGGGGGTGGGGGTTTGTATTGTGTTTGTTTTTGTTTTGTTGTGTTGTGTTGTGGTTTGGGGTTTTTTGTTTAATTTTTTTTCGGGGGGGGGGGGGGGGGGGGGGGGAGGCTGGGGAGGGGGGAGTGTTCGCTTGGAGGTGCATTGTTTCACTTCGCTTTTTTTTCTTCTCTATTTGAGAGGGTTTTGTTATGATTTTTGTTTGTGTTTGGCTTTTTTTGTTTTTCGTTGATGGGGGAAAGGGACCAGTCTGTGTGGGTTTTTTTTGTTTGTTTCTTTGTGTTTTAGGTGGGGGGGGGGGGGGTTGTTGTTGTGGGTTTTTTTTGGGGAGGGACTGGCTTTTTTGTTTTGCATTCCACTGTATTTAGTTGATTTGTTGATACTGTTGTAATTATTAGATATATGTCTTGCTCTCAGTGGGTTGGTTTCCTTTCTTTTTGTTTCACTTTCATTTGACCTTCTTTGCTAGTTTTCACCTTTCAGGTTTTGTGTTTTGCATTGTTTTGGTCATCTTACATTGCATTGCGTTATGTAAGGGTTTTTTTTAAAGTCGGTTGAAATGCGTGTCTAAATTTTGGTTGTACTTTGCTTTTGGGGCACACAGAAGGATTGGGGCCAGGGGGAGATGTGTTGTGTGTGTGTGTGTGTGTGTGTGTGTGTGTGTGTGTGTGTGGTCGTGTGTGTGCGGGGGGGGGGGGGGGGGGGGGGGGGGGGGGGGGGGGCGACTGCGTGTGTGCTCTCTCTTCGAGGTTTAGAGGTAAAGCAAATGGATATAAAGCAAAATGTCCGGGTTTTAAGTGTGTGGTGTTTCGATTCCAGTTTGTGCCCGAAACTTTTCCTCCATCGACTAGACCGTCAGTGGTGGTCTGGGTGCTAGTCTTTCTGAAGAGACGATAAACCGATGTCCCATGTGCAATACCCATTTAATGCACGTAAAAGAACCCACGGCAACAAAAAAATTGTCCCAGACAAAATTCTGTACCAAAAAGCCACTCTGATAGGAAACCAAAATGCATAAACAGACAGGAAAAGAAAACAAAATGATGGGTGGCGCTGTTCTTGTGGCGACGCGCTCTCCCCGGGGAGAGCAGCCCGAATTTCACGCAGAGAAATCTGCCATGAATTAAATGAGGTATACAGTACAATATAATACAATACATACGCGCGCGCGCGCACACACACACACACACACACACACACACACAACACACACACACGTACGCACGCACTCGCGCACACACTCACACACACAAACACACACACACACACACGCACACGCACACAAACAAAAGCAAAACAGAAACAACAAAACCCCAACCAAACAAACAGAAAAAACCTAACCCTTAGAATTGGGGATAAGTATGGTGTCACTGGTAAAATCTAGATGTTTGTTTTACGTGAAAACTATTGCCTGGGGTTTATCACAGTTCTTGATTAAACCATTGACGCTGGGGGCAACAGCAAAGTGAGAGGCTGTATGACCAGTGGATTTTCCACTCATGGAATTCGACTTTACAGCTTAGTCTTTAGTGATCGACTATGACTGACTAGGAGGCTTGACTCGCACAGTCCTTATGTGCTGCAGCCCTGGGGGCTAGTTGGCCTTTGGAGAACATCTCCAACACTGACTGTCCTTATGCCCACATGGCCGAGAGAGTGGGGTTGTAGTGTGGGCAAGGCATCTCCACTATAATCAAATTTCTGCCCAATTTCCGAAGCAGCAGCTGCCTCCTCTGCTGTTTTGGAGGTCATCGTCGAACACGACAGACAAACATACATACACATTCTTTTTTGGGTTTTCCGTTCAAAAACACTCACGTACACTGCTCACAGTGCGGTTTTTTTTACCCCTCCCGTGGACGAGTAATAAGTAAAGTGGACATTGCCGGTGACGTCATAATATGTAACTCGTTATCAGAAGGATTGACTGTACACATGTTCAATTTAGTCTACAAGTAACCATCCCGGTAACCCCCTACGTCCCTCCCCTCTCCTCCCCCCCCCCAAAAAAAAACCCCATAACAAAACAAAACAAAATAAATCAAACAAACCAACAAATAAACAAACAAAAAAAACCCAAAATGGATCTTCATTATATTCATTATCTTAATAATTCATTGTTATAGAAAAACACAAATGTTCTTGTAGGCTTTTGTAAAACAACAGCAACAACAACAACAAAACCCCCAAACAAACAAACAAAATCAAGAAACTCTCCAGTGGTATTTTTAGGTATGGAATTCAGAACCATACAGTTGGGTAGGGTTTTGTTTGGTTTTTTTGCTTTTTTCCCCCTTTTTTTTTCTTTTTTTTTTTTGGTGGGCATGAGAGACAAAGGTGGCTGCGGTCTTCTCTGACAAGATGTTATCAAAGGAACTATCGGGGATGCGCTGTCACACTCACGAGCACTGACGATCTATTCCAAGGATCCAGAAAGGCTCTTCTTCCTTTCTTTTGTCCTTTTTATTTTTTTTATTTCCTCCTTCCTTTTTTTCCTCCGGCATAGTTTTGGTGTTGTTGTGGGTTGTTTTGTTTTTTTATCCCCATAGCTTCCAGTTTGAGTTCATTCATTGTATAATCTCTGTGCGTGTCTCTGTCCTAGCCTTCTGTCTGTTTTTGTCTGTCCTACTTCCTACTTTCCACTCTACACACTTCTTCCCTCCCTCCCTCCTCATGATGACAGACAGACAGACAGACAGAAAGGACTGGTGGCCTGAAGAATAATTCTTGTTCATTGTTCTCTCTCTCTCTCTCTCTCTCTCTCTCTCTCTCTCTCTCTCTCTCTCTCTCTCTCTCTCTCTCTCTCTCTCTCATTCATCACACACACGCACACTTTTTCCTTGATACATTTTCCCGCGTCCTATTCCATCGCTTTTATTGTTGTTTTTGCTGCGTTGGTGCTGCTTGTGGTAGTGAGTGTCTATATTTTCAGCATTATTCTTATTATTAGTATTGTTATACTATTGATTTATTTGATTGTTTGTTTTTATTTGTTTTATTATTGAATGGATGGCTTGACGTTAAAAAAAAAATCAAACGAACTCCCACCCCAAGCACAGCCGTAGGAGCACGAACACATGTGAGTCACGTGCGCGTATGTGGAGGGATATAATTGCTGACATAATTATTGTCTAGATACCGGCAGTGAATGCACCGTACATATATTATATATATATGTGTGTGTGTGTGTGTGTGTGTGTGTGTGTGTGTGTGTGTGTGTGTGTGTGGCTGTAGGTGTTGTGGTTGTGTGTGTGTGCGCGCGCGCGCATGTGTGTGTGTGTGTGTGTGTGTGTGTGTGTTGTAATATATTACATTATATTATATTGCTTTTATATTTAAGTTCATTCTTCTTTTCAACATTGGTTGTTGTAATGATACTGTAGTGAAATGTTATTTATGAAGATGTTTTTGTTCTTAGAGGTAGATGGCTCGATCCAAAAAAAAGGCAAAATTAATGTATTGCTTATTCAGTCCACCATCTGGAAATTAAAATTGTACTTTGACTCCACACACACACATAGACACACACGCACGCGCGCGCGGAGGCAAAAAGAGGCAGACAGAGGCAAAGACAAAGAGACAGACAGACAAAGATAGAGACACTGACATACACAGAAATAGACAGGTATACAGAGCACAGACTAAGAGAGACACGCAGACAGACAAAGACAAGGAGGCAAATAGACTGTGACCAGAGAGGCAGACAGAGGCAAAGACAGACAGACAAAGATACAGACAGATAGAGATAGAGACACTGAGATGCACAGAAATAGACAGGTATACAGAGGACAAAGAGAGACACACAGACACAGACAAAGACAGAGAAGCAAATAGACTGTGACACAGAGAGGCAGACAGAGGCAAAGACAGACAAAGATACAGACAGACAAAGATACAGACACTGACATACACAGAAATAGACAGGTATACAGAGGACAGACAAAGAGAGACACACAGACAAAGACAAGGAGGCAAATAGACTGTGACACAGAGAGACAGACAGACAGCTCTAGACAAAGCTGCTGGTGGAAGAAGGACGTTACATTCATTCCTTCATTCATCCGTTCACTCATTCATTGACTCAATCCAAACACATTTTGTGCATGCAGGCGGTGAAGAAGTTTCGTAAACTGGAGTGCAAATGCCACGGAGTCAGCGGCTCGTGCACGATTCGCACCTGCTGGTTGGCCATGCAGGATTTCCGACGTGTCGGAAATTTCCTCAAGACGAAGTACAACGGAGCCACTCAGGTAAGGACATTAGTGTAGGTGTTTATTTATTTATTTATTTTTATTTTTATTTTTATTTATTCTTTTATAACAAGGATAATGGGATAAGCACTTATGTGATTTTTTTTACATCCAGTCCCCGTGTGTATGCGGTTTTTGTAAATTCTGTCATATGTTCCCACCGGCACACAATGGCCTACTCTTACGAAAAACCGGAACAGGATTTAACGTGTGCGCAAGATGCTCTGCGTGCGTTTGCACACGAGGCCTCGGTTTATAGTCTCATCCGAATGACTTTTGGGGAGAGTGGAGTCTGCACTGATGTTAACTCCGGGGGAAAATATCCCCTTGAACGGGAATCGAACCCGGGTCGTCAGATTGCGAGCGCAATATTCTAACCACTAGGCTATCCCGATGTTTCTTCCCATTAGCCTAGACACGAATAAATTAAGGAAAGTCGATGAGTAAACTGAACAAATTAAACAATAGTTATTCTTTAATTTTTGCCCAGTTTGGGGTAGTATGGAGGAAGGGAGAACGTTGGGTAATATCAGGGGGAAAAATTCTTCCTTGTCGAACGCTCCGACAGCAACAATGGTTGTCTGTTGTATGAGCAAAAAATGCTTTGTGCTGTTGTTAAACGCCTGACAAAAATCAGGCCCAAAGCATCAGACGTCGACGTGGGAGAGAATTGTTTTCTTTCAAGTCTTTCTGGGGGGAAAACGGGTGGGAGAATGGACCTAGAAGGCAGAAAAAAGAAAAAAAAGAAGTGAGAGGAGGAAAAAGGAACAAGGCAGAAAAGAAAGAGAAGGATAGAAAAGAGGGAATTCTTTGCACAGAATTTTTAGAAAGAGATGCTGTTCGTACTGACAGGCCCCGGGCATCCCCACGATGGATCAGGAAAAAGTAGAGCTATAATAGATAACTTATTGCTATATATGATGTAATTAATTAAAAAACTACATATAAACATATATGCACACACACATACACACACACACACTCACACACACACACACACACACACACACACACACACACACACACACACACACACTACATATAAAGGTAAAAAAGGTAAAGGTGTCCCATAACCTATAAGGTCGTAGGGGAGCCGAGGCGTCAGAGACCTCACTTCTCTAGGGCCAGCATATTGAGGGGGCGCCAATCTTCCTCTCCTCGCTGCTTAACTTCCCTGACCCTAAAGAGGGCAGGTACCCATTTACAGCTGGGTGAACTGGGGGAACTGTATGAAGCCAAGGCGCGCAAACGGTCAACCCATCCAAGTGGTAACCACGCTCGACGCTGCTTAACTTCACACACCACACACAGACCACACAGACATATATATATATACATATATATTATATTAGAGAGAGAGAGAGAGAGAGAGAGAGAGAGTAGAGATAGAACAGACAGACATCTAACGACTTCTCACAGCAGCTTTGTCTCTGTCTGTCTGTACTCTTGTCAAGTCTATTGCTCTTTGTCTCTGTCTGTTGTTTTTATACGTCTTCTCTTATACTGTCTATTCCTGTGTTAGTGTCTGATTTATTATATATCTTTGTCTGTCTTTATGTTGTATTTGTACTAATATGTTTATGTGTGTTGTATATGTTGTGTGTGTGTGTGTGTGTGTGTGTGTGTGTGTGCGTGTGTGTGTGTGTGTGAAACAGTTCAGTAATTTTATGTTAATTCATAAACGGCTTTGTTTGTTTATTTGCTTGCTTGTTTGTTTGTTTTTCACCGCCTTTGAAGACAGAGTAGTAAATGCACTGACGAAATCCAATGAGGTGTTTTGAAAACTTAGATTATATCTGTAGAAATCGTTAGTGTTTTCGAAGCTAGATGTATTCTGTGTATTACAAGTCTGTTTACTTGGTGTAGTGCCGTTCATGAAAACGGCGACAAAAGCTTGTTTTCCAATGAAATAAGGACACTCCAACCATTGACTTGACATTTATTTGTCTGATCAGTGTGAGGTTGTGCCGTTCTGTTCTTTCTCAACAACTTGTCGGTTGTGATTAATGATAATACGGTAATGCCAAGGAATAATTGCAATATCTCATGGAAACACATGAAATCACTGTGAATAAAAACTGATACATCTGTTTCATACATACCTTGTCCAGCATTCATCTACCTTGTCATGAAAGTTTCATTAATAAATCAGACAAAACAATATGTAGGTGGGGGGAAAAAAGGATGTTGGGGTGGTGGTGGTGTTTGTTTTTAAATCTTTTTGGTTCGTTCCTTAGCTCTAAGCTCTTGAGGTTCACCAATGGTGAGATGTTTGCGTATGTCACCGTTTCTACCCTCCATTAAGGTAGCCGCTTTCCGACTTCGGGAATGGTGTTTTTTTTTAAATTCAGAATCTATATATAAAAGTTCTCACCTTCAACTATCTCCATCTGGCATCAGTTCTTATCTTTTGGGAATCATGTTCCAAACAGCTTCTGTGGAGACCACCTTTTTAGTTTTGTTTTGGGTGGGGTTTGGTTAGGGGTTTTTTTCTTTGAGTTTGTAATCGGGTTTCTCTGTTTCGACATTTCTGAGTAGATTTGAATTAGTATATAAACGCATGCGTCGGCATATTTGTTCGTCTGCCTTGGTATTTCTCTCTCTCTTCTCTTCTCTCTCTCTCTCTCTCTTTCTTCTCTCTCTCTCTTCTCTTTTCTCTTCTCTCTCTCTCTTTCTCTTTTGAAGTATAATCAGAGAGAGATGCTTGATAGTAGTAATTGGTGGATACAGTCCGTAAATCGGAAAACTCCGTTTGGGACTCTAATTTACCCACCCACCCCCAAAAAAGAACAAGATCTTTGTTTGGAGTGATTTTTCAAACTTACTTAATATATTCGTTGATAGTTGTTTGAAATAAAAGAAAAGAAAGCAAAGAAAAGACGCAACTACATCTCCATTTTGAGCGAAATTAGGTCTATCAAGATACATAGATCTTAGAAAGCTGCTGTCTTATTAATGACAACTGCTGAAAATCCTTCAGAGGGCTGAAATGGTAGGGAAATTTAACCAATTTTTACACACCAGAACTGATGATAGATATTTAGGTACGTCTATTAAATTTTAAATATTATTTCGTAAAATTTTGAGTAGCGAGAATGTATAAGTCAATCAGTAGACATGCTGAGTGTTATGAAAGGTCAAAGCGATAAAACCAATCCCGCCCCCACCTTCTTAAGAAGCAAAATCTATTGTGTGTTATGTGCGTGTGCTTTTTATGCGTGTGTGTTGTGTGTGTGTGTTGTGTGTGAGAGAGAGAGAGAGAGGGAGAGAGAGAAAAAGAGTGTGCAAGTGTGAGTGTGTGTGGGGAGGAGGGGGGGGGGGGCTGTAGGTTTTATTTTTGGGTTTGTTTTTTGGTTGTTTTGGCTTTATTTCGTTTTTTGTTTTTTTTTCTTTTGTTTTGCTTCATTTTGTTCTGCATTGTTGGTTGTTTTTTTGGGGTCGTGGTGTCTTATTTGTCTAACGGCTACAAGAAAGTTATTGATTTCCTGACCCTGCGAAGTGTTATCGTCAGTCATATCATCATCATTCTTATTGGCGTCATTTTTATCCCTATAATCATCATCGTCGTCGTCGTCGTCAACATCATCATCATCATCATCATCATCGTCGTCGTCGTCATCATTATTATTATTATTACTATCGTTATCATCATCATCATCCTCCTCCTCCTCATTACTATAATTATTATTATTACTACTACTATATTATTATTGTTACTATCATTTATAAACATTATATGTATTCATTATGTTTCTGTTTTGCATCCATACATATATATATATCATGATATCATTATGGGTTTGTGTGTGTGTTTTCAGGTGATGATCAACCAAGAAGGTACGGGTCTTGATCGTTGCAAATCGAAACCACAAACGACCCACCCGATCCGATTTGGTCTACTTCGAAAAGAGTCCAGACTACTGTATTCGTGATCCTACCATTGGTAAGTCGATTAAACGTATGAATGAATGAATTGGGTAATCAATCTATCATTCAGTCAATCTTTTGTTTAGCATCTTTCCACTGTGGGGATATTAGACAGGGAAACATAGACAGATAAAGATAAAAAATTTATGAAAGTGAAGCAAAAATAACAGCGCGTGCATCAACTTACAGTATTCTACTGACCGGTATTGTCATGACTATTTGTATGATGTCTACAAAATTTAGAAGAAGCAGGCTTTAGTATACAAAATGTCCACTTATTTATTTTCTAGTATTCAGCAAGTAAAAATGGGCATTGGATTAAACACACACACACACACACACACCACACACACACACACACACACACACACACACACACACCACACACGTACACACACACACACCACTTAAAGTTTAAAAATTCGTGTTGGAATATAACCATTGATGAGTTTCATTTAAGTGAAGAGTCAAATACTACTTCTACTATTATTACTACTACTGTTACTTCTACTTCTATTACTTGCTGTGCGCTGCTGCTGCTGCTGCTGCTGCTGCTGCTGCTGCTACTACTACTGCTGCTGCTACTACTACTACTACTACTACTTCTACTACTACTACTACTACTACTACTACCACTACCACCACCACCACCACCACACTACCACTACTGCTACTTCAGCTGCTACATGGATATCTCTGGTTTTAGACAATGAAGATTTCGTATGACTACTACTATGCTGCCCGGGCTCGAGCCCGAGCTTTTCCCCCACCTGCCCTGGGTGGTGATCTGGGTTCTAGTCTTTCGGATAGGAAGATAAACTGAGGTCCTACGTGCAACTCTTCATTCATTGCACGTAAAGGAACCGACGAGAAGAGAGTTGTTCCTGGCAAAATTCTATAAAAAAAAAAAAAAAAAAGAGAAGGCTATTCTCAAAGAAAAATTACGCAAGAAGGCCGGGGAAAAAATGTTTTCAATGTGTGGCGCCGTTCTTGTGGCGACGTGTTCGCACTGTGGGGGGAGCAGCCTGGATTTCAAACAGCCAAACCAGCCGTGACTGAAAGAAGTATACCATACAAGTTACTACGATACAAGACAAGACAATACAATACAGCACAATACAACACGATACTTCCACTACGCAGCTTCACTCTTTGCAATTACATCTAAACCTGACACTGATCGACGCCTAGCCTGAAAATGAGACTTGGTGGTGGTGGTGGTTGGTTGATGGTAAGGTAAAGGTAAAGGAGTCCCATAACCTATAAGGTCGTAGGGGAGCGAGGCGTCAGAGACCTCACTTCTCTAGAGCCAGCATATTGAGGGCGGCGCCCATCTCCTCTCCCTCGCTGCTTTACCTTCCCTGACCCTAAAGAGGGCAGGTACCCATTTTACAGCTGGGTGAACTGGGGGAACTGTACTGAAGCCAAGGCGCGCAAACGGTCACCCATCCAACTGGTAACCACGCTCGACGCTGCTTAACTTGGCTGGGGGGAAAGCTGGTTGATGGTACAGTCCCTAAATCGGATAGTTCCGCTGGGACTTTACTACAATCAACTCAACCAACCAACCGAAGCTTACTCTCGACACATAAAATGAGTATGCCTTTTTGTTCCACCTTCCTTTATCATGCCTTTTGTGCTCAGGGGCACTGGGCACAGCGGGCCGCACGTGCAACAAAACGTCACTGGGCACAGACGGCTGTGACATCATGTGCTGCGGGAGAGGCTACGACACCAAGACGGTGCGCAAAGTGGAGAAGTGCGAGTGCAAGTTCCACTGGTGCTGCTTCGTCATCTGCAAGGAGTGTCGGCGCTGGGTGGACGTGCACACGTGCAAAGGCCCCTCGGAGCATGGCTACCTGGAAGCCCCAGCTGCTGCTGTGGACGGCAGACATTTCGCCAGTGCTGCCGACAGGCATAGGGACTATGCCGGCTTCAGTGCTAACAAGAACGCTTACAGTGGACGAAGCCCGAAGAGAAATCGGTTTTCTTAATCAGTGAAGAAGGAAAAAAAATGTATGGATAATCTGCGCAATACACTGTATGGATTTGTTGTTGGTAAAAATCCACATCGCTGTTGATAACGGAAATCATGCCCTGTGATGTTAGTTTTGGTATTTGATTCATGTGAAAGAAGGTCTGTGGAGGCAGGCCGAAATTATATTGGCAAGTCTCTTTTGTGGTTTCTGTTGACGAAAGTTCTGATAAAATGGAATCGTGATTTACATCAGAAAAAGTCACCTTCGCTTTTTTTTTTTTTTTCAAACAATGAAACTGCTACTTTGGGTACTTTCCTGTGCTTATTTCAAAGGGAGGTCTGTGCATGTGGAGCTGAATAAATGCTAATAACCTTGTCTATATTTCAAGAACTTTTTCGGAAAGTGTCTTGATAATAATTATATTCTAAAAGAAATTCAGCTTTGTTAATGTTGTTCTACAATGCAAGAAAAAAAATTGATTTGTCTGTTGTGGATGTAAGCCTAATAATATCTACAATATTGCTGCACCCTATCTTTTGGCTAATGACGATGTAATGAAAATACATCCACGGTTTAATATCAATCAGTGATTGATCAAAGCTATGCAGATTTTGCTAGAACAACCTATGCAGATTTCGCTTAAAAAAACAGTCTTATGTTGCCAGTATTAGATGTGTCATTTGCTATCCTTGTAGCATGCAGGAGATGGATTCAGCCCGGAGAGATCCAATACCCGTTTCTTCAGTGGTTAAGTGGAGATCTGTTCTTTTGACATTGCCCAGGTCTGTGAGGCTCACAGGAAGGTCGATGAGACGAGGATTGTTGTCTCACCTTTTGTGGAAAGAAGAAACGTGGCTTGTGGAAGAAACTTCCTGGCAAAGTTAAGCGGAGCTTATGGTTGGACACCAGGGTACGATCTCCTCATAGGGTAAAAGTGACCCCAGAATCCGTGGCAGAAAAAATCCAACGAATGTGGAATCAGAACTCTGATCATCCTTCTGTGTTGTAGATCTTGCAGCAAATGATTCATGCTAAGCCTCATGCTGAAGTCGGATGCGCTGGGCCTGACTTGTTAGGCGCTTGACGGCAGTGCTATGCATTTTCGTTCCTATGACAGACACTAACAGTTCCTTTCTGAGTGTTCGACACACACAAAAAGAATGCAAAGCCTACTGTGAGGGGTTTTTTTTCATCTTTTTTTTCCTATTTTGTGGTCAAACGAGTTCAAAATCCCACCAGAAGAATAGGAATATGACTTGAAAGGAAGCAGAAAAAAAAAGTATTTGTGGTGGGGGTTTTTGTGACTGCTGTAAATCTGGCAACAACGAATTTAGGCTTAGCTTTTCATCGTGCTGTGCTTATTTCCCATATCAGCACTCGTACAAATTCGCTGCAAAACAAGGCAAAGAGACTCAAGCTGGGGAACAGTGAAGCAAAAGCATGGACAGAAAAGCGAACAGAATCTTGATCCTACAAGGAGCACGAATGAAATAGGACTACATGTCTATGGAGTTCTTTGTACTTTGTGCCTAGTGCATCACAGGAAAGAAACTCGACAGTAACAGGTCTTCCCAGAAGAAACCTCCATGTGTATGCTGTCTTATGTGAAAGACTGGCCAATAGTGGACAGACAGAATAAAAATCAGATTCCGTGGAGCTGTGGCTACTATGAGGTGAACGAACAATAAAACAACGAAGGAATTGGAGTCTGAGACTGACAGTTTTACATAATCTTTTTTTTAATTTTTTTTTTTACAAATGATGTTATCGACTGAACCAACATTTGGGGTTAATCGGTGTTTTACTAATTCGAATGCAAAGGACTAAACGTTTGTTTTGTGTTCAATGTGTAGATGTACAGATTTTGCATTTAGATGTACATGTTATTTTATTCCAACAGCTCTTTAATTTAACTTAAAAGCTATATAGTGATGGTACTGAGTTTTATGTGAGTGGGTCTTCTCTGAGGCTGGATGTGTACAAAATGAATGAGGGTGGTAATTTATGCTGAGTGAGTTTCTCTTTGCATCTATTTCGTTTGTCTGTTTTTGGTTGCTTTTTTTTTTAAAAGAATGTTTTGGCTATTTTGTTAACATATTGTAAGCTGGCCTTTTTTTTTTGCTTTTTTTTTCTTCTTTCGTTTCTTTTTTGTGTGTAAGGATATGGGTTTTGTTATGGTTTTTATTTTATTTTTAGCAGTGAAAGATTTTTTGTGAAAACGTTCTTCTGTGATTACCGTTGCTCTTGTCTGCGTTTTTAATGGGCACTATCAGACATGCTAGTTCTGAGTTGTTAACACTAACACATGGCAGTGCTGCCGCGAAAGGCTGAAGAAGACAGACCAGCCAGGAGAACAATGTCGACCATCGGCGTCCCTTTTGTCCCTCCAACGGCCATCTTGACGATGGACTGCTGATGACAACATTGCTGTAACTTAATTATAAAGAGGAGTCTGTTGTGATTTTGTTTTGAACGTCAGGTCCATTGAAGATTAAACTGCTAAATGTTAGCTTCAAGTTGCTTTCCTACCGTTTTGTTCCCTTCATTGTTTTATGGGAGAGACTGGTTTTGTTGTAAGTAAGAAATGAGCGGGGGAGGGTTAAGTTTTAACACATCCAGGACGGGAATCTTCAATTTAAAGGGTTCTACTCTCTGTGATCAATGAGGCCAAGTTGAGCATCTTTGATTAAACTCACCATATGGATTGTTTATTAGACATCCTTCAGTCTTGCTCTCCTCCTCCTCCTCCTCCTCCTCCTCCTCCTCCTCCTCCTTCTTCTTCTTCTTCTTCTTCTTCTTCTTCTTCTTCTTCTTCTTCTTCTTCGCAATTCTTCTTCTTCTTCGCAATTCTTCTTCTTCTTCTTCTTGTTCTTGTTGTTGTTGTTGTTCTTCTTCTTCTTCTTGTTCTTCTTCTTGTTCTTCTTCTTCTTCTTCTTCTTCTTCTTCTTCTTCAACTTCTTCTTCTTCTTCAACTTCTTCTTCAACTTCTTCTTCTTCTTCTTCTTCTTCTTTTTCCTCCTCCTCCTCCTCCTTCTTCTTCTTCTTCTTCTTCTTCTTCTTCTTCTTCTTCTTCTTCTTCTTCTTCTTCTTCTTCTTACCATTTCGTTCCTTGGCTAGAGCTCAATGATGATATTTTGCGAATGCGACTGTTTTTGCCTGTCATGGTGTAACCGCATACCGACTTCGGGTCTGATGTCTTAACAGGACCACCAGTGTGCATGTATTTGCAACGTGTGCGCCAGATGTTTTGCTTGTGGTGTTCACACGGGACCTCTGTTTATATAGCCTCATCCGAAGGACTTTCGGGGGCAGTGGAGTCAGCACTGATGTTAACTCCAGTGGAAAAAATCTCCTTGAACAGGTAGCCTCGATGATGGCTCGAACCCGGGCCGGCAGATCCTGAGCTCAACACTCTAACCACTAGGCCTTTCCAACCCCCATCTTCCCTTCTGTCTTGTAAGAAGGGTTTGTTTGTATCTACAAAAAAGAATCATTTATAAATAGTAGCTATTCTGCACTGCAGGCTGGGGCTAGCACAGTACAGTTGTTTCTCTGGGGCAGTTCCAGTCACAATAGATAGAAAGAGGGGAAAAAAACGATGGCTTTCAGACTACTTACTGTAAGAGGGTTTGTGTGGAGCTTTGTTGTAAAGCGTTGTGTTGCATTGTACCGTATCGAATCGTATCGTATTGTATTGTATCTTTTACCACTTTCAGTCACAGCATATTACTCTTGTGAGGGATTCAAGCAGCTCTCCCTGGGAAGAGTGCGTCGCTACAGGAGCAGCGCTT
Organism: Rapana venosa; assembly: GCA_028751875.1. Lineage (NCBI taxonomy): Eukaryota > Metazoa > Mollusca > Gastropoda > Neogastropoda > Muricidae > Rapana > Rapana venosa. The sequence continues at coordinate 27,772,239 of CM054146.1, forward strand.
TCCACTACTTTTTTTTAGTTCTCAATTTCTTATCTAATGTCGTGTGTGTGTGTGTGTGTGTGTGTGTGTGTGTGTGTGTGTGTGTGTGTGTGTTTTCCTGTCAAAGTGGCTTTCTTCTCCAAAATTTTGCCAAGAACAAGCTCTCTCTCTCTCTGTCGTGGGCTCTTTTACGCTTGTTAAATGTGTGTTCTGTAAGGGATCTCATTTATCGTCACATCCAAAAGACTAGCATCCAGGTCATCACTCAAGACCTATGGATGAAAAAAAGTTCGAGTTCAGAGATCGAACCCGCGACTTTTCGCTTTGTAGACGGGTGCGTTACCTCTAGGCCACCGATACACACTGACGTTGTCTTTATTATTGATGTATAAGCACAACACATGACTTAATAGTCCGTTCGTTTTTCACAAGTAGGTCTTGACACGTTTTCCTTCACACTATTGGTCGAGTACTACACAGATAGATAATATTTTAATTCTAAAACTTTTTAAAAAATTGTATTTGAAACAAAATAAAACTAGCTATCAATAGTTATCTTTCATTTCATGTTGTTCATAACCCTACGGACCACGAAGGCCATATCAGGCCTATGGACTTGTTCAATCTCAGCTACTCCAATAATAATTATTCACCTTAAGTTCAGCATCAACACAGACAATGAGCTCAAGATGTTGAGTACATTTTTTTTTCTGTAATTTCAACGCAGTGTCAGTCAGTCCTATCGATTTATTTATTAATTCTTCTGCAAATGTAGTTAGTACCAATATACAAATTCTTAAGTTTTAACAGAAGGCGTTTGAAGCATTTGTTAAACACAATAAAAAGTATGTTATTTCTTTCGCATAATTTAGAAATCTCCAAGATCAGACTAATGCGCTCCCTTGTCATATCCATATTTCTGTATGCCTGTGAATCATGGACCCTGACTGCAGATTTGGAGAGAAGAGTACAGGCAGTGGAGATGAGATGCTTTCGGAGACTCCTTGGCATCTCCTACAAAGACCACATAAGCAACGAAAGCGTGCATAACAGAATCCAGCAAACCATTGGACCCTATGAGAACCTTCTAACGATCGTGAAAAAGCGTAAACTTAAGTGGTATGGGCATGTCACAAGATCCCAAGGAATTACAAAGACAGTTTTGCAAGGCACTGTCCAAGGAGGAAGAAGAAGAGGCAGACCAAGGAAGAGCTGGGAGGATAACATCAGTGAATGGACAGGCCTAGAACTCAACAAAACCCTGAGAAAGGCAGAACAGAGAGAAGAATGGAGGGAACTGGTTGCTGAGTCTTTGAGGGTGCCCCCACGGTCGTCAGACTACGGGACAGATAGATAGATAGATAGAATTTAGAAATCAAGATATGCAGTAACTCTTGGTCATTACATAGTTTCCAAAACAATTAAGTACATAGATATATAAAACCTAATTTAGAAATCAAGATATACAGTAACTCTTAGTCATTACATAGTTTCCAAAACAATTAAGTACATAGATATATATATAAAACCTATCACAAAGTTTTGACCAGTAACTTTTGTTAGAAGTGGAAAGCATGAAAAAGGGAGACCCCAGTTAAAAGACTACTTCCCATTTTATGGATGTGGCCCAGGCTTGCAAACAGGACATTATTTTTATCTAAAAATTTGTGGCGCTGCTCTTGTGGCGACACGCCCTCCTCGGGGAGAGCAGCCCGAAATTCACTCGGAGAAATCTGCTGTGACTGAAAATGGTATGCAATTCAACGCCATTCAATTTAATTCAAGGCCAAAAGCTTTTTCAGCTACATATGTAAGCAAACTGTCAAGGCCTACGGCTGTTATGCTTGAAATAGTATGTGAGGATTATCTTCATGCAAGAAAGTTCGTTGCATAGCACACAAACTGTATTCTCCATGAAAGGAGAGAAAAAAAGATAGATGAAGTCGGAGTAAAGCTGCCTATAATGATGATGCAGTATTTAAAAACAGTCACACCACACATAAACTTCTCATCTTTTGTACACCTACAGTCTCACAGTAATTCCCAAGTGTGATGCGTGAGACAAGAGTACAGTCATGTTCACGGCAACCCTGAGGGTGCAAAGCTGGGGAACGCTTAACAACAACATTAACAACAACAACAGCGATATCAAAAACAGCAACAACCAACAACATTTCGTGGAAGCTTGCATCAACCGATGACAAACAAGCCATCAATGTGACCAGCTGCCTTCTCAACTTACCCTAGAATTTGACAGTGGTGAAGCGAAGTGATTGGAAGATCAAGCCTATCAGATTCGAAAGACTCTGACCATCAAAGTGATCTGTCGGATGGCCTGTATGGTGTTAATGGCTGTGGCAAAGTGTCTTTCGCTTGTGGTCTAAATTGTTTGAGATTGTACTGAAAAGCGCATGTGCGCGCGCACGGGCATGCGCTCGCAGACACACACGCACACACACACATATTATTCATCTATATAATTATGATTGCATACATACACACATACATGCTTACAGATGCACATATAT